>NWSH02000437.1:4135931-4155283 GCA_002382865.2 Heliothis virescens | reverse complement strand
TTTTTTTTTATATCGATGGGAAATCATCAGTATGACCCCTCCCGCTGTGGGTGACAGCGGAAGGGAGTGTCAGACTTTTACTGACTAAAACCCACCGTGTTCCTTCGGGAGCCCTTTGTGTGCCAGGGCCGCGGTAACTCTTTCGAACAACCCGCAGCCCTTGGACTGATACCTAGGTTCTATATTTATAACCAAAGACTTGTCCTATCTCAACTTATTTACGAGAACAATCAACAAGTTTCTATATCGAGACAGACAACATTTTTTCTGTATCACTTTTTACTGGCTTCTGTCGCGCGCCCAGTCGACCAATTATTACAGAACTAGTACCTATTTCAAAAGTTGTTCGTAATTAACAGGTTGTACACAGCATCTGCTTGCTGTAAACATTAACGAATGCTCTTCTGCTAAGATATAATCAACCTTACGTTAGTTCATTAGAGTTCGATATCGTCTGGCTGTTAATAGCACGGTGGGATAGAATATTAGTTTTTGGCGATTAAAAGGGCTTTATCATTTTATTTTTTAACGGCTGCACGCCTTAATGGAATTGTTTGTACCGTTTTGGTATTTAAGAAATTGGCCTATTAACCTATGTGCCTTTGCTATTATATTTGAAGGGCATAATTACGTTATTTAGTAGAATTAGGTATAATACTTCCAGTTCCAATAAATTCCAAATAAGATATCTCAGTTAACATTTTTAAGCCAACCGCGAATATTTAAATGCGTGGAGTTAATTACTCGTAAATATTTTTGATACCTACGTAAAATATTTACTTTAAATTATAAAAGCCAATCATTATAATTACGCGAAAACATTGCGATTGAAATACTTCATTAACATGTATGGCTAAGTCAGTGATAAATATTAATTTACCCTGAGGTCAAACTCATTTTACCCAGGTAAAATATTTATGCCAGTCCCAACCTAAATGAAAAAGAGATTCAAAGCCCATTGCGTAACTTTTATTAAAATCTCTATCAATAGAATTCGACATTTAAAAAATTTTTCAAGTCAAATCGTTGGATAACGAACAAAAACTTTCGAAATTCAAAAAATACCTTCCCTCCACTGACCAAACAAATCGCTATCAGGCAGTCAACACGTCCAAAACCTACAAAAAAAAACATTCGCAGACCACCATTAAGCCCAACAAAGTGCCGTGGACGTCATAAAATATATTTTCCGATAGTCAAATTGCAGCATCGGCATGGCGTCGCCCACAAATCTCTTGCGATAAATTTTGGCCAGCAGTGGTACTAAACGTAATCGGTGGCTTTCCTATGTTCATTCGTATCAAGATATTTTGTACTTGGATTAGTTAAGCAAGGCGAGGCCTTCATTTTAATAGTAGAGCATTCGTATCAAAATGTACTGACGGCCTCATGTGTCTTTAAAACACTACGGTCATTCCTCTGTACGGGAACAGAAAGTACCACTAAAATATTTCATATTTTGCTGGAAAAACAAGTCCATCAAACTAGTATTTTCTTGTAATCATCTTATCTTTTCACACTCAAACTTTGTTTCATCAAAACCCAAAAATAATACTTAAATAGTAGCACTTCAGAACGACCTCGCCGACGAGAGGCGAAAATGTATTTTGTGAATTATGCCGCCGAATGTGGTGACTGGTCAAATTGTCGGCCCACCGAATGGACGGATCTTTCACACCTGCGTTTTCGTTTACGACTCATAACTCGCACGCACACCATGTAAGCGGTGATAGTCTTCAATTTCCATTTTCAGTTTTTAAAAGTAGCAATTCTTGGTAAGTTATTTCCAAATTAGTAAGATTTGTAACGAAACAGATAGACCTTCTATATCCATATGTCTATCGGCTACCGTTTCTTTACCAATTCAATTTAAAACTATTATATACTAAATGGCTGGCTGGGTAAATAATACTATATAGTAGACTTTTACAGATATCACTTCACAATCTAGTTTTATTGTACGTTGCAATGTAATGGGTGGATTTTAAAAGCTGAATGCACCGAATTACGACATACATTTAGTTTGTACAAGCGTGGGACCAGTTGGTAGTTTGAAAAATAATTCACATTTTTTGCGTTGTAAATTCTGAGTGATTTTATCTTTTCAAACACTCTGTATACAGAAACAGTTTTGTAAAAAGCAGTTGCAAAATTGTTTTTTTATTTTTATAGTATTTTTCACATCGATTTTGGAGTAACATAAAATAGGTCAAATGGGCTTATAGGCCTTTTCACAAGTTTAAACTGGTTTGAAGATAGATATCATTTATATTAATCCTCTAAAACTGATCAATTAGTAATAACCTCTAATATTCTAATCTCAATGATCATAATTATGGGTTGTGCCCGAAATAAAGTAGGTGTTACAAATAATACAATTATTTGTTCTAAGATTCATTTCATTCACCAAATCTAGTGCAGCGATGACATAATCAATTCTGTAGTCGAACACAAAACGGTAGTTGTAGCCATTACAAAATACCGGATGCTCTATATAGCAGCCGTGACGAATGTCAGTATTAATAATCTTGTGACAGCTAAAATAAATTAATGATTTACCGATATTACAAAACTAATAACACGATCTAGTACATTATAATATCTATTCATGTCAAACTATAAAACGAATGTATTACCAAACCTTTGATTACTTATTTGGTATCGAGTATAATCGAGACACCATCAGACTGTGCCAATGTCACAGTATAGACAAATTATCTAGATAACAACAACAGCCAATCGAATTTAGTTTTGCAATAAATTATTATGTTGCACCTTAACAGTGAAGCTGATCAATTTATTATGAAAATGTTGAATTACTTCTTAACTGTGAGTTTTGTGCCTTATGGCGTTTAAGGTGAGACGTACACGTGGTTCTATCGTTAGATAGTTCTGAAGTCACAGGCGATTTTTGTGCTTCAAGAGTTCTACATTGTTTGATTGTTAATTTAAGCATAGTTACCATCTTCTGTTGGGAGACAACCACCATAATCCACTCCATGATAATCATTTACCTAAATATTCTCAAATCTGGCATTTCTGATACTCTAAATCGATTGATATAATTATACAAAAAAAAATGTGTTAAAAAATGAAACTTATTTTTGTCAAAATTCAGGAAACTTTATCCAACCTTAGTTTAATTTAAACTTGCTGTGCGCCGAGCCTAATATTCAAAAGTGAGAGGTGACCATACAATTGCACGGTCGCCATTTTATTTGTCACGTCTAGTTTGACACCGCTGGCATTTCTGAACAAACTCATAGGGTTGACGGAGATCATGCCGACTGGTGTAGTGGTATAACTTGAGAACTGGTATTTTTCGTCATCTTCACCAGCTTTACATTGGACCTATGGGCATATTACCAGCATCTGTAATAGGTAAGATTGAGTACAAATTGTGATAAAAGGGGTTATTTTAAGTTATATATTTGGACACTATAATTTAAGACTCTAATCTTAGTATTTCAACGGAAACTACTCACGCAGTTAAATATATTATCTTTCTTTCTTTTTAATCATGGAAGATTTGATAACCACAAATATTACTTCTACTACCAAGTATAATAATATATAACTTTTCCACCTTATACCATTTTGCTAACTCACGACATAACAAAACAAAATTCAATAGATGCCAGATATTCACGCTTCGTGTTGTTCGACGACTTTATCGGAACATCTTAACATTTTCAAGGAATTGCTTGAAAACTTATAGATTTCGATCAAAGGTTAATCATGATCATTGACAATCGTATTGGTTAAGACCTCAGTGTATTTGATTGGATGTCAAACTAGTTACGAAGTGAGATTAGAGTTTAGTCGAAGTTTGGGAGTCAGTTTGTATGTTTAGCTGTAGGGGCTTCGCCTTGGACTGTACATTACCGGTTCGTGTATTAAGTTTGAGCACGTATGTGATGAGATAGTAGTTTCTAATGCTGTAGTTACTTGTGAATTTATTTATTAATGGATTTACTGGACACTACAATAACTACATAATCATAAAAATAGTTCTGTATTTTAAGTGCTTTCCCAATCTTTTATTTACTATTGGTCATTGTCTTATTTGTTTCAAAATCAAACCTTTATCATACTTTTCTTCTTTTTTAAAGTCTTCCATCACTGCAGCCGTCTACCATGTTTTATGACCTTAGGTAGTATAAATGAACATTTTTTTCACACAACATCACGAGCTCATTATGGCGTCTAGTCTTTTAAGTTCTTATTTTATCCCCAGACTTACATCGTACGCAGCGTCAAGAATATGCAAGCACGCTATGAATATTTATGACATGTAATAATAGATACTTGTTCTTATAATTCAGGATACACCACCTGATATAAATTCTCAAAGTAGGGTCGCACGCGGTGCACTGTAGACAATATATTATGAAGATAATATTTTATAAACTTTAAAGGCGATATTGAAGCGCTCTTTAGGTCCCTCAAGATTTGAAGAAGTTTGCCAAATGGGGTATATTTTAAGTAGTTTATTGTTAGTCCATTATATGTATAGTACTTTAACACTTAAGACTTTGGTAGTTGAAGTCCCAATTAATTGGCTCAGCAATTTGACTAACGATGATAGTTTGATAAGTATGCAATCTGTTGTTATTTACTATTCTGTTAATGCAGAATTTTGAAGTGTACTCCTTAGTATATATATATTGTACTTTATTTCTACGAAAGATAAAATGTGAAAAATGAAAATTTTATATCGTGGAAAACTATCTTCACCGTTTCATTTTTTAATTTTCCTCCAACGGCCCATAAAGTTGATCGTAGCCGTACATAATACCTATGACACAATATTTCTTGAAGTTCCGAACAATATTGAGTCGCTCCGACGACGTCCCTGGGCGGTAAACTTCCGCGCTCCATTGTGATAAACGCCAAACAAACTTGGTCAAACTCGGCCAACTTGGCAAATTTTGGGCGAAAGGTGCACTCATATACAAACTCTGGTAAAGTTTTAATTGCAGTAGATTGCAGCGTTGCCACATATTTGTGAAGTAGTGTACGTAATCTAGGTTCATTTAAAACATTAAAGTTTTTGACTTATTCGCGTTGCGCTATGAGGCTGTGCTTAATGTCGCGAAATAACGTCTTTGTTTCATCCATTTCATTGTTTAAAAAATTTAATAATTACTTTTATGTGAAATATGTAAATTACTTTTTATTAAAGTAGTATTAATTTACACTATTTCTCACGATTATAATTATTTAGCAAAATTGCAGTTATTAAAGCGCTACCTGTTACAAAACGAAGCAGTTAACAACTCTATTAGAACCCAACGTAGAATTGCTATATTTCGAGATGTTTCAGTCACATTAAATAAGCAAGCAGACATTATAAGCACAACAATAAACTCCGCTGAAAACCTGACAACATGTTCCACAACTCTTTTGTTTGAAAACCGGTCATTTAATTTAATGTCTTCCAATTATGCAACACGTTTTATTTTGACAACTTAACAAATTAACATGGCCGTTACAGCGAGCGTCAGTTGTTCAAAAGAAAATAATATTCCAAAGGTGTTTGGTATCAATAAATCAATGATTTCCGACCACTTCGCGCCCTCATAATGGAATTATTGAAAAATGTGCATTTTAACGCGCATACTTCATTACGATTCCCGTCATGCAGGCTCCACATAAATCGAACCGCGAATTCCAATATTGCCGTGAAAGATTTTATAAATTTAACGCCCCGAGTGCTGTACCTGCCTAAGTGGTGGACGAATATAATATTCAAGGAGTGATAGATTGTTTACTCCCATTCTCCTTTTTCTTTTATCAAGGCGTGTTATTTTACATTTTGTTGCTGATCTGAATTAATTCTACACGTTATTGCAATGTTGTTGCATTGCGGTTTTTAATGTCACTTACAGCAATTGTTGTATTGTATTCAAATCAGTTGCTTACGTTTGTGTCATATCGATATCTGGTGTCAATATCAATCAATCCATCAAGTCAGACTATCGCTGCGTGTTTGACAGTAGGGCTGCAGGCTTCACGTCTGTTCTTCGAGGTATACCAGCTACCTGCCTTGTGTAAGACGTACGTGAGCTATTCAATGCCACTCACAATCATATAAACAATTATTATTCACGCAATTTATTTGCAAAAAACATGTGCTTTCTATACTTGTAAACATAATGATCTTTTTAAAACAAATATACAGAATTTATAAACGAATATGTCTGTTTATGGAATATAGAAACACTTTAACAATCAAATGTATAAAAAATCGATGAAAGTGAAATTGTGTAAAATATTTTGTAAGTACCAAAAACAATCAAAATTTGACCTTTCAAATTCCTTAATCATATTTATAAATAAAAGTCTTCTGAAAATCTTAGCACAAAGACTACAAAGCCACAGAATTCTTTCATAAACTACGTAGGAAGCTTTGAACACGAATTAATGGAGAATGTTCTATTCTGGTAACGTCTCGACCCTTTGGAGGTCAAACACAATAGCTCGCGTCTAACCAGAAAATGTTGTGTCATGAAAAAACTGATCATGTGTCTATTAATAGCGTGCAAGAGCAACAACCCCTCAACGCCTTCTATCAATAAGTTTGCACGATTCAGGGTTAAGGGTTAATAATTGCTCAGCGTGAATTTCGTAGTTTGTTGCGAATAAAAGGAAGGGATCTGGGGACCTTTCTATTTTGAGCTACCTTACCTTGATCTAAATATGCTGCGGTTTTAATGAAAACGGGGGAATATTAGAAGATTTATCATCCGGGTATAGGATAGCCGGTACGAGTTAATTATAAAATCCTCTTCAAAGGAAGGACAATTAATAATAACCAGTGCGGTTTGGAGGCCTGTTGGGAATCGTTTTCCACTTGCTTGAATTTCGATACTTACACACATGTACTTACATGTAAACAAGGACTTGTGAATGAAATGGTGTGAGAGGGGAAAAAATGAACACTACTCCCATAGTAATAAAATAGTCACAGTAAGCCGCTTAATTTTTAATTGCTGCTTCAATACAAGATCATTTAGTTCCCGTAGAAGAATTAATGCGGAAGATCTCATAAAAATATAATTCACCAACAAGGAATCAAGGAATATATTTTTGTAAAACTTATGACTAGACCAATAGAATTACGCCAATATTAAATGAGAACATTATGAAATTACTGCCTGAATTGAAACTGGTTCAAGCGACAAATCTTGTGTCTGTGATCTCACCGCATTAATCTTTAAAACAGATATTGGTTCCTTATGCAAGTGAACTACTCGACTGGTTATGCAATGTCTGGCTAATTGCAATTATTCATAAGTCGAAACAAAACAGCTACCTACACTGAACTAGTTTATTAATACGTTTTAGACAAACTTTATGAGTGTCATTGAAGCAGGCAAGTGACGTTTCGTAATACACAATTGCGTTTGAAAGGCTTGGTGACATACTCGTATTCATATTAAAGCTATTTAAATAGTTGTAAGTACAACTTCGAAATACTCGTACTAACGAATATAAATAAAAAGTATTTTCAAGGTTCGTTTTAGCAAACTAGAAAATAATAAAGGTTTGGTTTCGTAATATGTTAAATAAACGTCCTTTTTTTGAGGTGCAGTTTTGGAAAAGGGGGAAGGTCTTTTTTTAAATAACAAAATGTACCTAAGTGACAAACTAGAATTTAATACCTAAACTATTCATACCAACAACTGTGCTCAAAAAAAAAAAACACTTTTCTAAGAACAACCACATCCCGCAAGTTTCGCGCAAGCGACGGTAGCATGATCCAGATACCGACAAGTCACAAAGGAGCTCCACGACAAAGCCTGAGAACTGGGACGGTTACCGGTACAAGCCAGTCTTGCATTTGTCTAGCAATCCGCCAATTCGCCGAGGATGTTACCAAGATTGCTTTCAACTCTAAACTAGTTAGCAGTTCTCTACAGTTTCAGATTATTATCATTGTTTTATAAGTTAGAGATACCAAGTTGTTTGGGAGTCATATGTTATTGAATTATTATAGTTACCAGAACTGCAATTGTTTTGTTGAGTTTTCATTTGTCTCAAATCACTTAACCATTATGCCAAAAGTGCTTATCGGTGACCGTTTTTTGTAGGAGAAAAATAGAACATACACATAACAATATTGACTACAGTATTACGCACACGTCCTAGAAAAAGTCGATTAGAAAACACTGGTTTACAAAAATTTATATTTTTCTTGTTGCTAAGGTGAAACATGTATTTTCCTGCAGATTATTTGATACTGAATTTAAGTCCATAACATAAAGTCACTCTATCAGCTCGGGATATGGAGATACACCGCTGTGTATCTGCTGTAAACTATTGAAATCCATGTAAAAACGTCCTACAAAAAGTCTGACGTCGGTGGGCAGCTTAATGAAACAACACTTAAACCTCCTTTCCGTTATCGGGTAAAAATTTTTGTCTCAAAATCCAGTAAATCTAAAACAAAACCGAACTGACATTACTCCATATCAGGAGCTTTACAACACAATAACCGTCGCACCGGCACCAACAAAACGACCTTGCTTTCTAATAACAACCGATATCATTTTAATGAGCCTATAATATCCAAGGTTTGCATTCGATCGTTAAGATAAAGATGTTGAATTTTGTTCCTAATTACTGGCCGCTACTTGGGGTGGTTGATAAAATCTTCGGTTCAGCTTTTGTCGTATCTCACTCGGTCTATTTGTTTGTCGTTATCAAGATTGCATTGCACAACGGATTCCATTGTTGTTATGTAAGTTTGGGTCCAATTAAGTTTTGGATTAGCATTTCTGTTTGGTTGTTTTGGTAATTGAATGTGTAGGGTATGGAATCACGATTACAATGTAATTGGTTCACGTTAATTGATTGATGGAATAAAAATTACTTGTTGTTTGTATTTATTTTATTTGTCGAGGGAGATCTTCTCATATCCAGATGAATAAACCCTGTCACCCGGTGATGTAGCTTTCCTACTTCGCTTCAGTAGTTTCGGAACCTTCAGAATTGAAACAAAATAGTTTCTTACTTCTTTTCTTTATTTCAAGTGGTAAGGCACTCAAACCCATGGTATTAGCGTCTAAGATGGCAATGCTTTGTCTAAAGCTATAACAAGTAACCACCATTCATGTCATGAGATGTCAGCCTGTTCAAAGTATCCTTGAATTGGAGTTCATAGTGAGTCAACAGGTTTTGAAGAATTCGAACAGGCAATATTTAATACACATTCGGATTATAACTAGGTCATAGCTTGTTACAATAATAGTTATTGCAATATCACCATGTTGGATATGGTGAGTAATGTCATCAGTAAACACTATTGCATTTCCATTTACATGACATCTAAATTGAATTAGTTTTGAAGTTATTATTCAAAACAGAATAATTTGCACTTTGTGCTACTTTGATGTTTTTATTGGAGTAAAACTTTTACTATTGAAGCTAACATTTATTTTTGTTGAGTATCGTCAAGATTTTAGATGCAACGTTCTGTAAATTTCTAAGAAAATCGTAACAATGATGGACCAACAAGTCATTTATTTTGGTGACAGGTTTTTGGAAAATACTCCAATTTTAACACCACATATTTTCAGCGTATCGTGTTCCAGCTATGAATTGTATATTAAATTATAATAATGCAAGAATTAAACTATTTTTGAACAAGCAACCTGCAGATAAAGTTAGTACGAACTATAATAATTCCAAACAAGTTTTGTACCAGAATAAAGTACCAGTGTTTAAGTATAGACAGGTAGCTGCAAGTGCTCTAGAAACTTGTTTTTCTTCATCAACTACTTTCGCGGAAAGATAAGCAGTTGATGCGTTGCGTGGTTTAAACGTTTATGTGAGTAATGAAAATAATGCACTTGCCTATTACATAGAAAATAATAATTTCTTTGGAAACTTGTTAGGAATAATTATAATCATTAGAGCTTCAATTGTAGTTTATTATTACCTTTTTAGGTATGTCGATACAAGGATCATTTTAAGTATGTGAATTCAGAAGAGAGTATTTAGCAACAAAGATGACTCTTCTATTGATAGATCTTATTAATGTAATGGGACAACAATAATATTAGAATCCTTACAGCTACTTTATGTGCGGTCAATACGTGATAAGTTTTATTTTGCTAATGAAAACCTATCATCACCTGTAGCACTTACAACCGCAAAGACCATGGTTAGGGTAAGTCCGGGATATACGCCCAAGCGGGATAGACGCCTCGAATCGATTGCGTGAATACTAAAATTAGCAGGTATGCTATTGTCTTATAATATGAACGCACTCCCCCCGCACTTCGGTCGGCATAAAGCGTTGGCTCGTGCGGTTGTGCGTAGTGACAGAAATGGCTCCAACTGGATAAGCAGGCGTGATTTTACTTCGCGAGTGATTTTCGTTCCTCTATAACTTTGGATGTAACAGGTAAGTTTGTTTTATTTTAACTTCTAAAGAAGAAGTAGGGTGTGTAAATTGTTGTCAGTTGCATTTTAATTATTAACTAATGGTATTTGTTTTACTTTTTGTAGAGTGCATCTATCCCTGCGAGTCTGGATATGTGCCCCGATACATTTTGGGATATATGGCCCTAAGGGCATATATCCTTTGCTATATTTTAATGTTTATTTTATGTTTTAGATTGAAAATACCCCGAAAATATAAGCGTGAGACTGGCGTCCAACCACGTGTAATTACTTGGGCCGAGGAAACATTAGCTGCAGCTACTGCAGAAATGCAAGATAGGCAAATTAGCATTATTTCTGCAAAACTTACAAAATAATATTGATCTTTATCGAATGTTGATTTAATTTTGTACCTAAGATGGTTGATCTCTTATGAATTATTATATAAATGGTAAATGTTGTCTAGAATTAGTTATTTAAGAAAGTAGTACCTATATTCCAATTATTAAACTTTTGCAAATTTGAATGTGGTAATGTTTATAGTAATTTAATTGATTGATCCCAAGAATGTTTAAATTGAAATGTTTAATATTGTTCCTGTTTAGTTACCTAAGTAGCTAGTTACTTCATCCAACGGATCTCTCTAACTTTTTACCTAATTAGAATGACTCTTTGGTAATGTGATAAGTACCAAGACGAGGATGTTATTTCTAATTAGGTACCTACCTAATTGTATGTGTTAACTTGTTTTGTTTTAAGTACCAATGTAAAACTCTGCTTTTCTGACCTTTGAAAATTGATAATAAATAACAACAAAGTAATAGTGTTGAATAAAATATTAGTTTTCTAGCAAAGGTCATCTATAACCCCTAAGGGCATATATCCCCTACCAAAAACATAGCCTGAGGCACATATACGGCATCTGAGGCGCATATCCCGGTATGCAGTTTTAATTTCTACTCCAAATATACAGTTTATTTATTAATTACTCAACAAAAAATCATAAAACCCGATTAGCTTAATGACCGAGGTCACCACACATATGAAAATCATGTGCGTATTACTTGTGTGTTAGGAGATATATCTAGAATAAAAAAGGGTTGGCATATATCCCGGACTTACCCTAACTCATCCAGATAGGTTGCAGCAAAAAATTACGATACATGATTCACTGAAGGCAGTTTACAAAATGAATGATTCAGTTCTTCTACAGAACCTATAAAAGTTTGTTGTATATTGTCTTTGCTGTCTATATGATACATAGTTTCCATTGCAGCTAACAAATAATAAAAGTAATCTTACCCTCGACAGGCATCGCAATATTTCGCATACCAGCGACACTGAAAGACAATATTGCACCGTTTACGGGTACCACACAAGTTACAACCCGTCACACATTCCTTATAAAAATACCAGTATCCGACATCAAAACAATTACTTTGAAACAGACACTTCAGCGACGCGTACGAGACTGCACTTAATCCCTAACCTGTTTTGAGTATAAAATTCCACAGCAATTTGTCACACAACAGTGACAGCGGACCTTAAATTTGAATTTTAATCATAAACTATTAAATTTCACCTCTAGGCGAAGCAAACCTGTCACAGAAAATGTAATTACAATCCAGTCGCAATCGAATGCTGACCTTAAAAATAAAGCGGACTGACATAATGGTCTTACTTACCGTCCTCGAGTCGGTTGATGAAATAATTACATATTTGGTAGATGCTCTGTATAATTAGGGATCTTTACTTTGCCCACCAACTGTGTGAAAAGAAAATGAAAACAATTAAACATCGGAATAGTGTTGGTCTTTGAGTTTTTTGTGGGTGGATCTCGGATTAAACAGAGTTGGATACGCCTTGGTGTATTTATCTTGGAATTTCGTTTCTGACAGCAAATTGTCAATAATGTCATTTTTCAGCTGAGTATTTATATTTATTGTGTGATTTTATTCTAACTTACTACCTACTACACACTAACCAGTACCGATATCTTTGTATATCATACCAGTGCCATGTTCTAAATGGAGCGGCTGCCTATCAGACGCTCGCTAGTGAAGTAACTTGATACTCTTTGATAAAGCTGGTTGTTAAGTTCCAGTACTTCCGCGTAAAAGATGTACAAAATAAATAGTACTACGAAAAGTGTAAATTCCTTATCCTGTTCACGTCATACTCTAAGGAACAAACGGATGTAATTTGCTTGCATTATGGGTAATTAATATAAGTGTTGCTATATGTTATAAGTACCTACGAGGTATTTCAGAATTATGTATTATCTCAGGACCACATCTGAATATTAGTCAGACCGATTTGTGGTTACAATAGGCATCATATTTCCAAGAACGTTGATATAAAACAACTTTATTGCCATAGTTGCAAAAAAAAATATGTTCTACTTATGAAGGATGTGGGTGATTCATATTTCGATTTAAATGTTAAAATGTGTGTTGAAACAGTTTTGATAGCATTCTTTACTCTTTGATCGGCCGCGACAGCGAGTGAGATGTAGGTATAACTAAATTGGATACGTCAGATAACTTTATGAAGACGTCTTGTGAGAGGACGGGAAAATATTTAAGCTTCCAAAAAAGTAGAACGATCTTAATTCCGCTGAATTATATTTATGAACTTATGAAGTCAGTGGTCATATTATAATAATAGCGATATGCCACAAAAATGTGTTAAAGTTTATGATCTTTATCTTCTACAAATCTTTCTGCTTCCAGATTTTGAGATTAAAATCTTTCTACTTAGATCCCATGGGGATATTTAGCACCATATTTAGCACTCAAAATACATCTTTGGTTTTCTAAGACACTCAATTTTAGACTTATTAAAATCGTCGATACTATAACACACACACAATGTCCTGTAATTGTAACCATACCTAAATCAAAATCCAACAACAGAATTGGCATTCGTAAACCACTCCAGAAAATACAAAACATATCTCCTTACAATGTAAGTAAAACGTCCGAACCCTTTCAATATAATAATCCTAAATCCAATCTATTCAAAGCCATTTCTGTATTGTAAATTGTAATACAAGTATTTAAAGGCTACACCACATAAATTTGAGTAGGTTAAGTTAACAATGCTAAGCGCAGTTCAAGGCATAGCTTCGCGATAACTGTCGTACAAGCTCTTATTCGAGTCGTGGCGAACAATGCTATAAATCGAGAGCTTGCAAGCGGAAGACATTTTAGTTTTGAAAATATCTGATGCTTTGTAAATCCCGGTCGTGTGGGACGCAAGCTGTTTCCTATAAGCATTCTTGTACTGGTCACATGGTAACGGTTTGAGCATAATTTCGATGGACGGAAATTGATTTTTGAAATTGTTTTTAGGTGTGAAATATATGATGCAGTTGAATATTTATCTTATGAGGCAGGTGAGATAATGAACGTGTGAATTAAATGCTTTATTCTACGAACCAAGTTTATGTTATGATTTTAGTATAATCAAAATTCTACGAAACCTCTTTGTTGTTCTATTGGTTAGACCATACGTACACACGCGTATTTACTTACTATTGTTTTGTTAATATAATAAACCATATTCAAATTTATTGAATACGAACTTACTTGAAGCTAATATTGTATTTCTATTTATCTTCTAACAACAAAATAGTACAAAATTTTAGTATAGTATATTACCAACAACTAAGATATAAGTACTCAAGTATTAATTGCCTTTGACAGTACTATACTAGATGACCATCCATTACAGGCGTCTATCTTCAATCGTACGTCAATACATCAGACGGCTAACAAAGGGACTAATCCATAAATTGCAGGACAACATGACTGTCAGACAAAGGACATACTTAGCAGATATAGCTTAAGATTGTGGGTGGGGATGTTAGTCCTATTGGTCAAGAGGTCGCAAATGACATAAAATTTGGTAAAAAATAAATGGAAATTGTCGATGTAACAAATAATTCAAAATACATTTAATCAAAATCACTTCGGGTAAATAAGAAAATTATTTTAGTGATAATGAATTTACATTTCTACGTATATTAAAAAAATATATATAAACAGTTTAACTATGAAGAGGTTAAAACATAATGGGACAGACAGACAACATAAAATACTTTCGAATGATAATTTACATGAAATATTCCTATTTCAATACACACCAAGAAATAATTAATATAATAACGAAAGGCACGGTATCTAGGGCAACCGTGTTAGTTACTTAAAGTATGGTAAAGTATGATATCGGAATGAAAAGGAACAGAATTTTGCTTAAGAATAAGTGCACTGGAATTCGCTTCAATTGTGATAATTGACTCATTGTGAATTTTACAATAAGTGACCTGATTTCTTTACAGGATGCTCAACAATCTTCGTTTGTACACTTGAATTCTTTAAAAAAAAAAATATTTTTAGTGTTTTTAAATGACCGAAAGTTTATGGGCATTTTTCAGTATGACAGCGTTTCCACGAGTACACAATGCATATTTGCACAATTGATAAGTAACGGTTTAAAACCGCGTGGTGCAAATTATTTGGCGCTCGTAATGTGTCTCACGTAGAAAATCTGACCGTATATACGCAGCTAAATCCGCAAGTGTGAAAGCACTACCTATAGTGAATGATTGTGAATAGCTAAAGGGAGGAGGAAATAATGTATTTGTTAGTTCGGTGTTCGGTTATGCATAATTAGACGGAATGAAGGAGTAAGTTAATGACAGATACAGAAGCATGTAAGAAAAGAGATTATCGCGATTTCAGATATACTTTGAGTTGATGATGACTTATTAATATAAATTGTAGCCTATAAACAAATTGCATATAATCAAATAATGTAGTGACTCAAAATATCGGGAACTGCATTCACAATTTAAAATAAACGTCGATCCATTTCCCAAATAAGATAATTCAATTAGCGTTTATCAAAAGAATATAATTATAAATAAAATTTATTACCCACCGGTCCCAACTGAGGTATTATTTGATGTGATTAATTAAAAGTTATAATTAATGAAAGAGCAATATCGTGTGCTAGGCGTGCCTTACAATAGTGCGTGGAACGAGTATGGTGTGAGTGGTGGAAATGCCGTAATAGTTCACATGCATTCCAGTGTTTTAGCGGGATTTTGTTGTGTGAATCAGCCTTTTTGCCTCAGCATTGATTCTGCAGATAAGGAGCAATGATTACCTTTAAGACATAACTGTCAGATGTGGTCTGATTAAGAGGTGAGCGTCTTTTGGTGTGAACAGTGAACAGTCATGCAGCAATGCAACATGTCAGCAATGTTTGAAGTAACACAATTAAACCTAACAAAGCAAAAGAAAAAAAACTGCATTGAGTTTTGTTTTTTTGAAACTCAAAAATGGTTACCAATGTAGTATTTTTCTGTCATCTGTTAGTCTAAACTACTTTATTAAGAAATAATACAAAAAAATCAATAACTTATATAAATAGGTAGCTCAAACTTACAAAATAATATCTTCTTCTTATATATAAAAAATGAAAAGCTGTTCGTTAGTCTCACTAAAACTCAAGAATGGCTGGACCGATCGGGCTTATTTTGGTGGTTTTAAAATGTTTGTACAGATGGAAGGAAGGTTTAAACGGTGAGAAAATATGATTATAAAAAAAATTAAAGGTAAGTGATACGAAGTTTACCTGGTCAGCTAGTTAGAAATAAAAACGAAATTCTCCATCATGAAAATTCAAACAAAACACTCCAGGAAACTTCAAAACGTTCCTTTTAACACGAACACAAATAGTCCCGATACTCAGTTCAAATACGAAGTGACTTNAGAAATAAAAACGAAATTCTCCATCATGAAAATTCAAACAAAACACTCCAGGAAACTTCAAAACGTTCCTTTTAACACGAACACAAATAGTCCCGATACTCAGTTCAAATACGAAGTGACTTCGACAAAGTTGTAACTCAATCTAACTCCTTAAAGATTTCGAAGCTGATTAGAAGACGGGCATCGCAAAACATTAAACATAATATAAAAGGAAGCAACAAGTTATACTAAATATAAATGTTTGGCTTTTGTTATTGCCAATTTTGACGTTAAGGAAAATTTCGACCTGGAATAGTTTGTGTATTGAGCGATAATTTTGTGTTGCTAGGGGAAGATCAAAGGTAAAATGCCAGAAAGGTATGGGATTTGAGTAATAAGCTATTTTTGGTTTTCAATTTTGTGTATTAGTAGCATCCTGTATCTATTAGTAGCTGTCCCCATTTTATTCACGGCCTCCAAATTGTGTTTCCAAATATGTTAAAAGTGACAATATCGATCTACCAGAAAAGTATTTTTGTACCTGAATAGAAAATCTCAATAGAAATGAATATGAAAGTATCAATCCATTCTCATAACTCTTACAATTATTACGGCTTCATGTATTAAATAAGAATTATTATTTCAAGGAGTCAAATTTACATTACCTATATTACACAAAAAACATCGTATTCGATCGTATCGAACGAGCTACGTCAATAGCAATCATTTCACAACATTTTACCTTTATCGATAAGCTGCTCTAAATTAACAAACTGATGATAATTGATATTCTTGTCAATCAGAAACATAATTCTATCAATAATTAGCTCGTTTTATCTCCTGCGATCTTATATCGATATCTGATCCTTAGCATTGCGTAAGACGTGATTGGCTCTGGGACATATATTTTTTAGAACACTATTGCGACATTTAGATATTTTGTAAGTACTTAGATGTTACGTACACTCGTACAGTTAACATTTTGTTACTCTATCACATATTTGCATAAATAGTTGTACTCGTATCGAAATGTTGCTTCGAAGGCGACCGTGTCAACTGGATTTGTCTATTGTAATAGTTCAAAAGGCTTTAAATGTTTTTTGTTGATGTGAGATTAGAAATGATTAATTTATTCATAGTCAGCTTAATTTAGTTGTGACATGATAATTGATTTTACTTTCATGAACACGTGGCTTTAAAAAACTCTCCGTATATCTAAGCAAAATGAGCTTTGTTAACATTTTTGATTGAATAATGTTTACCTATCATCAAGCTATTGACGTGGTCCAAATACAAACTCAGAGTAAACGCAAGTAGATAAAGTATTCAGTAAACCAATATATAAATTGTTTTAAAACCATTTCACTTATAAAATCTTCAGAAACTACAAAAACAATAACAATAAAACTTAAAAACAACCTTCGCAACCCCATTCAATACCAACTCAATGATTCCATAATTAAATAGAAAATCAAAACAAGAACTAAGAAAACTAATAAAAGCAAATGTTATGCAAATCGTTCATAACTTGGATGCCCATTACGTGAAACTTTTCATTGATTACTTAAGTCAAGTTGGGCTTGCTTTAAGTTTAAACGAGGTTATATGAATTTGTCAAGCCGTCTCAGTTATGAATTGTAAGCAAATAAGTCTAACAGACTCTACCGACGGTGTGCTAACATTGTAGCTTGAACCACTCTTTCTTGGACTTATAATGGGTGTACATTAAAAGGAACTACCTATGTTGTGATTGTCTTGTTACGGTATAGTTTCTTAAAAATTCTTTTGTTTATTAAAGTTGAGATGGAAGTGTGAGGTATTATTGGGTTCGATCTATACTATATCACATCATCATGCTATGGTATATGATCAATTTGATAGTAGTTGTACACTAGCATGCACCAGTGTACATTATCTAAGGATAGAGGAATATATAGCTATGGATAGAGAAAATCGCACAGTATTTTTTATAACGTCATATTTTTCCTCTTTCAACAAATAATACTCAGAATACACAATTAACCCATTCCAAGTAATTCGAACTACATAACCAAAACAAGCGTAGTGTCAGCAACGTAGCAATAAAAACGGGACCGTCACGTTAAACAAAAGTTTTAAGGCAACTACATAAACAAAGTTAACGGCTGCAATCAAGCAACATTCACATGGTGTTCTTATCTACAGCCTTTATACTTCTCTCTTCGAACCTGTTCTGTGGCCGAGATTAACAATAGCTCCAGGCTGTCCACCTCTTTATTGCCACTGGTGTCTAGGAGTGAGTGATGAGCGATGAGCGGGGATAGCGGGCTTGATTATGCAACATTGTCTCTTCAGGAGTTTTTAGGTGGATTTAGATTGTATGTAACAATATTAAATTAAAAAAAAAAATGAATTTTATTTTTATAAGAAACAAAATAAATTAAGAACCAAAATAAAATTCTCATTATATCACACGAGGTATAGTGAAAAAATTTTATTATACATACAGAACAATATGTCAATGCCTAAAAACCTACGTCGAGCTATAATTACGCTCTCTGATACTAGAACAAATAGCGTTTCTGTATGTAATTGAGAAATATCCATAAATTACACACATAACAATATCTAAAAGCAAAATGAACACTGGACTCAGAAGATCAAATGGAAAACCGTATGACTATAATGAAGCGTAGATAACTAGATATTCAGACGCGTAAAGTCATACCTTAAACCAATTATTATTAAGAAACCGACTACACGCTGCTAGACAGAACATAAAATTCATCATAAATTATGAAATACGACACACTAAACGCCAGTGACTCGTTACTTGGACCAAACATAAAAGCCGTCCACAACCATTTGGTGTCTTTATGTCCTCACAAATGTCTTAAGCTTTGTAACGCTGCGGCATGTGTAACGACCTAAAATATCCATACGTACCTCCGTGTCACAGAGTTTTACAGAATTGTGGGAAAATTACTGGATAAGACACTTTGATGAATGTTATTGCAAAATTTAAAGCACCTGACTCATTAGATTATGATTCATCATCTGCCAAGCGTTTTTCCAACTAAGTTGGGTTTTGCTTATAGTTTAATATCAGCTGAATACCAGTACTTTACATGGAGCGCCTGCCTATATGACTTCCTCAAACTAGTAAGGTCAATGGAGGCTATTGTAACTAAAAAAAATATGTTGAAACTTGAACCTTCACCA
>NWSH02000437.1:4113983-4128996 GCA_002382865.2 Heliothis virescens | reverse complement strand
ATTACAATAAAATGACTATAATGATTCCTCTGGGGAATCATCAAAGGGAATCTTTGGCGTTTAGTGCCTCAGAGGCTACAAGGAATTTATGTTTGACGCTAGAAACTAAAGATTGCTAAAAAGACGTCCGCACGGAATCGGTTAATGTAAGAAGTACTCGGTATCTGAGCAACGATCTTTTAAACAAATTAATAAACTAAATACAAATTAGATTTCTATTTGTTACGGAATAGGTATATTAGGTGCATGGAACTTAAAGTAAAGATAGTCTTGTTAGATAATAATGTGAGAGAATAATCTATACTAATATTATAAAACTGAAGAGTTTGTTTGTTTGAATGAACGCGCTAATCTCAGGAATTACTAGCCCGATTTGAGAAATTCTGTCAGTGTTCGATAGCCCATTTATCGAGGAAGGCTATAAGCTACTTTTTNGAAGGCTATAGGCTACTTTTTATCTGGGTGCGCGGAGTAGTTCCCACGGGAAAGCGGCTGAATTTTTGATAAATCTCTAATCATTAATTGAAGTAAGGGACGTGTTACATAAATCGACTGATTTGAGGTTTAAGGTAAGGGTGTAAATTATTTAATACTGTCACTTACTGTATTATACAGAGAAAAGAAAATGAAATCGTCTGTTACATCAGTTTTTTTGTCATAAATCGTTTTACGCAGGCCAATTTTTTTTAATGTAAGGGATTTTTTTTTAATGATAGAATTTTTTCAATAATACCAATCGATAGAGCAGAAAATTCTGAATCCAATGATATATATAACTCATTTTCGCCAAAATGTCCCTTACGTTAATTGATACTTCTGGTATCGATATTTAAAGTTATAGTTACTTATTGTGATGAGAAAAAAAATATTTCCGTAATATTAATAACGTAATTTGTCTTTGTTGATTATATTCCAAGTTATGTAATTTTAAATTATTTTGAACTAGCCGTTTTCCCGTGATTTCACTCGCGTCCCGTGGGAAATACTGCCCGTACCCGGATAAAATATAGCCTATAGCACTCATGAATATAATTTAGCTTTCATATGGTGAAAGAATTTTAAAAATCAGTTCATTAATTCCAATGTTTACCCCTACAAACAAACTAACAGACTTGCAAATTTACAAATAATTTTCCCTTTTTATAATATTGGTATAGATAAAATAGTACAAAATTCACTACAAACTTTGCTGAAACTACGTTTCAAATGAAAATCCTTTACCAGAAATACAGACACAAACTTACAATTTATACATCTTAAGAGGCCAAAATTGGCGAGTCTATTTAGCGGGACGCCATCTGTCCCCAGTGTCCTCGTTTCAAGCTCGTATTTCAAAAGCCTGTCAAAATTTCAGCTTCAAGAGACCGTTGAAACAAAGACCGAACGGCATCTGTTGAACACCCACCCTCCGGCACAGTTCCTCTGTAATCATCCGACATTTTGAAGAACGTAATTGGCCAACTAATGAATGTGGCCTAAGGCACAGCTCCAGTTTACGCAATAAATCGGCTATGTCACTCGCGGTTCTTAAAGTTAGTACAAGTAAATATGATGGGAACTTATAATGATATACAATTTTGTTTTGTTCGATTTTTCTCGGCATCTTAATGTTATGGTGTAGGTCAGTTGAGGCTAGTACCGTGGTATTTGTGCATGCTCTCTTAGGTATATGATTGTCACAATTATAGGGTGCTATCGAGTTCAAGGGAACAGTTAAGTTGCAATTACTTATGACCAATAATGATGGTGACAAAGTATGTGTAACTACTTGTAGGTATGTATTTATTTTTATGAGCTTTATGAGGTAATGGCAATTTTTCTTCGACTAGTACGCTTTTATAAATGTTTATTAGGTTTTAACAATCTATGTAAAAGTATTTCAGAAATAATTTAAGATGGCATCGCCGAAAGAGTCAAAAGTCTAGATTCATCTACACAATTATTTTCACCATCAACAATGTTCTTTACAAACAATATTATGATTTAATAAATTCAGCAAACGGCAACAAGAATTCTTGCCAAACGAGGAAGAATAACAAATTCTTCTCTTAAACTTCCTAAACATAACTTAACATTAAATAAATAATCAAGTAAAGCAACCACTGTTTCATATCGCGGATGTCTGCTTCGAAGTATTCTGAACTAACTTAATAAGCAAGTTTCGCGCAACTTAAACACAAAGTACTATAGTTTGGCTCTTAAAATACTTTTAAGTGTATGCTTAAGTTATTTCCAAGTGTTAAACTGTTTTCATAATGTAATAACGTCATATTTTATGCAATATTTTATTCTGCGATGTTTTAAAGGACTGTGAGGAGAGACAATTTTGCGTTTCGTGTGCTGTGGAGTTACTGAAAGAATTTTTCAAAAGATTTTGTAATTTGCAGAAGGAATTTAAGTATACTTGTGGTTCATTTACTGATTATTATTTACAATGCTTTACTATTTTAATAACGAGATTAATTACAAAACATGTGTGATGTTCCATGGTATACGGTTAAGAAAAACTGTTTAGTTTCCACAAATGGTTTTCTTGCCTAAGTATTTTTTTGCATTTGATATTAATTTTTATTCTACACTTATTTTCTGTCATCCAAAACTTCCTCACCTGTAAGAACAAAATACAAGATCTTAACCCTAAACTTCCACGTACCATCACGGCAGCAAAAAAGCCATTACCAAAGATAACAAAAATGTATTGACATATCGACCATCCGTCAAACACAAATACGATCACACCTTCTTGTTTATCGTAGTGCAAGAGACCACTAATACTTGTGTAAACGTGGGGTAATCTTGTTGTGATAATATTTCTTGTTTGAGCTTTTTATATGTGAGAATATTTGTTTGCTTCCGTGTCTGATAGGAAATTCCGTTGTTATTGACAGGTTAACTCGGTAGCTAGAGGTTTAGATAGTTTGATTTTTGCTTGGTGATCATTTTATGTAACTATACTTCAAACAATGTATTTCAAATTGTATTATGTATAATTACCTATAGTATGTTTTTGTGTAGGTAAACATTAATCATTCCATTAATTTAAATTTTGAATAGTAATTTAATCATCATGTCAAATTATCGAGCATTATATGAAAGTAGATAATACTACTATAATTAGAAATCAAAAGTAAAACGTTTCCTATAAATCTCATCTTATTTGCATTTAATTTGGGTGGTCTGGCCCTTCGCGTGACTGACCCATTTACGTCATCACACATCTGTCCTAAAGGATAGTTATTATTATAATAGATAGATAAATCTCTAACTTTCGTTACAAAAGAAACATGATCCATTTTATACTATGAATATTTTTTATAGCAACGACGACGGTTTTGTAAGACGTTTTGCCACGTGCGCAATAACCTTTCAATGTTACCTATCCCAAAAATATTCTACATCTTTACAATAAAGCATTTCAGTAACCAACCCATTTAGTGCTAAACTGCTAACTTTCATTTTCACTTAATTTGCCGAGAAATCGTGAAATATGAGCCGTTTGCACCATAAAGCAGCTACAGCGCTGGCAATAAGCGTCTCTAACAATTTATATACGGTTAATGTTCTAATAACTATACAGCCTACGCCTGTGAAATCAAATATACTAATAATATAATGCCACTTCGTACAAGTTAATTGAATAGGAATTTATTGGTTTACCAGTTGCGTGCTAAACTGTATTTACATTTATTAAACGCGAGACGTTGGTCGGCTTTGCTTGGAATCTGGGATTAACCTGAAAGTTTTAACGTTGGACTTAGGTGAATAAATAAAGTAGTGTTTGTTTTTAACTTGATATTGTAGAATGGAATGGTCCTGACTGTTTATTTGATGAATGACTGTTTATTGCATTTAGATGTTATTTTTGGAGGTATTTATTGATTTTGAAGTGAATTATGAAGCTTTTATTCTCAATGTCTCAATTTCTGTCTGATACTAAAATTTCATTACAAGTTTTTTAGCCTCAGGACAAAATATGCGCCATTATTTACCACAAGAAAGTAAAACATCATCAGAATGAACTCTCCAAAAACAGCCATACGGAAAGCTACAAAGCTTGAAAAACGTTCATGTATTACTCCTTTTGTATGAAACCGATAAGTTCCCTGCTCACGGAATTACTAAAACAATAGTAAAACTGCAAGTGGCAGTAACTTGGAGGCAATATCATAATATGTTAGAATTCATTGCGCCTTCCAGCACTGAAATACAATAGACAATGTACGTTAAAGAGATAATAATATTTTACGTTTTATTTTAGTACCTGATATTGCTTGAAGGTGTTATGTTGATTGTTGTGCAATAAAAGGTGAAATGGACGTTGAAACATTGCTAGACTCGGACATTCTGTGTGGCTGGAATGCTGTATAAGCTTTTAATTATATAAATCATTTAAGTGACGCTTTTTGTGTAATAGTAGGCAAACGAGCAGACGAACTCGGGTTTAGGAATTAGGTTCTTTTATTTTAAAACCAACCATGTACATTTTGCTACTAGAAAGGTGCCGATTGAGACATAGGGGCTACGTAACATTCATAAATAATATAATAGGCTAATTTATCAGCTATGTAACACTAACCTAAGATCCAGACTGCTTGGTATCGATTTATTCCATAAAAAGCATATTATCCGAATTACGAATTGAATGAGCCTAACCTATGCAAAAAGAATGATTGCGCTTCTGAGTTATATTTTCATGACGTAATATCTACTCTTTGATTAAACTACCGACACTCAAATACTAAAATTACCTTCCATTAAATATTAAACACGTATCGTATCATATTCCTTCTCAGCTAATTACCCGTCAATGCACATTGCACATGTCTTATTATATTATCAGGCAGTCAACTTCACTTCATTATCGACGTTCGTGCGAACATACGAGGAACCGACATCGTCTGGTATTGAGTTTGCTCTTGTACAAGTTGAGAAAATGGCGGAAAATATAGTTGTGTTATTTAATAATGATGTGCTTTTGTTAAAGAATTCTAGTATACAAAGGGGGTGTTCTAGGATATTCTCATTTTATTCAGTGGATAAAAGTGTGTTGTAGGAACAAAATGAATGTGAAATCTATTTTCATATTTTTATTGTGCTTTGTATTGTATTTGTATAGTTGGTCATTTCTATTATCGTTTTCGTGAAAGTTCAGTTAATTATCAATTGTACTGTTATGTCATACTTTCCACCTTAAATAATTTTTAAACCTAAATAACAAAACAAATGTATTAATAAAATCAAGTTACTTGTTTCCTCAACATTTTTGGTCACTCGTTTCAATTCTATTTCATAATTAGCTTAAAGGTTTTATATTAAGATCCAAACCAATAAGATGTTCTCAGAGTGTTCGTTACCGGTAACACGGCTGTGGTATTGAATCGCATTCACGGTTAATAGCCAGCAAACTGCTTTTGCGCTCCAATTCTATGTATAATATCTGTAGTACTTTTCGTCATGTTATATGGAGCTGTTTATACCACCAGCTATCTATTAGGTGCAAGAGTTTTTTAAGGCCCAAGTTAACCGACAGCACAAACGTCAGTTTCGAAAGGTGTTAACAACGTGTTTACTATAAATTTACAAAGGAAAAATGGGCCTTAGAATAAAAATAAGAGCATTGTGGTAAAAAACTAACAAAAAACACTCATTTGTAACACAAACGAGACATCGTTGCTCTAAAAAGTAATTATAAAATTTGCCTTTTATTTAATTTACGTCTCAAAATATTCTTAGACACACCTCTTTCTTCGGTTAAGTCTGTTAACCTATCCATTCCTTATCTAAATAACCAGAACAATTTGACCAACGCCACAAAAAACACACCTTGCTACCAGAAAAAATCACAACACACCCATTTATCAGCTCTATACAAATCGTCATCATTAAGCAGGCAGCTTGGAATGCCGTTCGCCTGTCCCACCACGCTTAACATCAGATATTCGATACTGCGCTATCTTTCTATCTGCTACCTAATGTCTTCTGCTTGCCTAGTAGTTTGTCTTTAATTGTTCGTTTGTTTGTCCTTAATGTCTTTGGAAACTGGTTGACTGTTTTCGATGGTGTCAATTTGTTTGGTGTAGTTTTTTTTGTAAGTTCTTTATTTTGTGTTGTAATTCTAGTCTTTTCTGTGTTAACATGATTCATTTACTAATAATGTTTAACTTGTTTAAGATATGACGTCCTTTAATATTATATTGATGTTCATAGAAACTTATTCTTTTTTAACTTTTTCTATCCAAATCAGATATTCAAGCAGTCTATTCGAGATAACAAGATAGAACAAATCCCGTTACACTTCAAAGAAACACAGCAAAGCAAAATAGTCTTTGAAACGAGTTTCAAAATATGAAAGTTTGTTCCCTTTAAAAGTTTTAAAGGTCAGATGTAAATTCCTTAATTACATACCACCGGAAAATGTTTAGTCGGGAGAAAATCTGAATTAAATCTATTTGAGACTGTTTGAAAGCTTTTTGTTCCGTTCGTTTTATCACTGATTTTATTTTTAGAGGAGAAGATACAAATTGCTGATGTCGAAAATTATGTTGTAAAAGACGTAACATTGATAGATGACATCTGTTTTATCTGTAATAAAATAACAGAAAAATTTTTGCTGACACCTTTTTTCTGAAAAGGTTAAGGCAGAGGCGTGTGTACCACTCCCACGAAATACCAGAAGCAATTCCTATTTTAATAAATACATTATTTTTTTATTAACCACTATGTTTGGTATAAGTGTGTGAATATTATAATGAGAAGGTATGTCATTGGAGAAATATCATGTGACGTCATTTGTCACGCCTATACGCCCACACATTGGGACAGGTTTCGTAGAAAGGCCTTAAGCCATAAATCTCGATTAATTAAATAAGCTTGGCTTACATATTAATGACTAATATGTATCAAGTAAGACATAAAACAGCGGTGGTTATACAACGAGTAAGTTTTTAATGGATGACTAATTTAAAATTCACCGGAATATTTTTATGGCAGGTCTTTTAGACCACATTTAAGTATGACACTTTAATCCTGTTTGAATCCGCAATCAAGCGGTTATCCGACGTTTAATCGGAGTGACACTTAATTTGGTTTTTACTATGAGTAATAGGACCTTCTGACATGCTCTGACCTCAATATTTTTCTTTGAACGTGGAATAAAATTTATAACGTGTCTGTGATCAATAGGGAAAATCCACAAGTACCTACCTATAATTTTAAAATTGGTAGGTTGTGTTCTACATAAAGTTCTACATAGCTATCTGTCAGATAATGTCATAGAAAAGTTTTTAATTTTGACTACTTTTTCTATAGCGTCTGTCAAATTGCAATCTATAAATTGACGACCTCGTTGGCGCAATGGTTACCATGCCGGACTGCCGAACTGACGGTCTCGGGTTCGATTCCCGGAACGGTCAACTTTTGTGTGATGAGCATGTTTGTTGGCTGTGGTCTGGGTGTTGTAATATGTATCTGTAGTAGTTGTATATGTAGTTTATCAGTTGTGTTAGCACCCATAACACAAGCTAATTAATAGCTTACCATGGGGTTAACCGACTTTGTGTGAAAAGGTGTCCCGATATATATAAAATTAATCTGGAGTCTCTAAAACTGCCTTTCATAATTTTAACTTTAAATACCACCAAATGATTCAGTCGGAATTTCCAAATATTTATATTTACAAAGTTCTAAAATAAACAAGCTCTCACACACTAATTCAAAGGCTGGACTTAACAACAGAGGCGCGGATGCAGCCTATTATTGACCCACTGTGCAAAAGGCCACTCTCATTGATGTTATTATCACAACGGGAGGTAATTGACGTAATCGCAAGCCTTGCTATCCGTCTAACTATCTAACTATCTACCTAAGTATAGGAGAGATCTGAATAACTAGAGGCTTTGTGAATAAAGTTAGAATTGTAAAGTGTAAGATATACTGCTGTGTTTATGTTTTGCTCATAGTAAAATCATCAGCCTAGCCTTTTACCAACTATTTTTGGGGTCGGCTTCCAGTCTAACCGGATGCGAAGAACCAGTGTTTTACATGAAGCGACTGCCCATCTGACCTCCACAACCCAGTTACCTTGGGCAACCTGGCAAACCCCTTGGATAAGACTGGTTGTCGGACGTTCTGGCTTCTGACTACCCTTAACGACTGCCAAAGATGGTCAAATGATAGCCGAGACCCACTGTTTATCGTGCCTTCCGAAACACGGAAGAACTCGTTATGAAAAGATGGTCACCCATCCACGGACCTACCACGCCAAGCGTTACTTAACCTTATGATCGGTCGGCCGCGTGGCTTTGACTTAGCCACGAGCTCTACTCATAGCTCATAGTAAGAATGTTCTTTTAAATATTGTGTTCTCGAAGAAGATAAAACAATCTGTGCTTGTTTTAAAAATAAAAGTTTAATAACTTAATCTTAATCATTACCGCGTTTTTGCTATCGTTACTTCCTCGCCGTAATTTTTTGAATTTTTTACCGACTACCTACTCAAACATAAAAATATTCTCAATTCTTAGAAACGATTATCAGGTTTGATTTTTCGAAGACGCTGAGACCGACCTGAAAAATACTTTATAACTTAGTGTTTTTTGGGCAAAGTATACCTATTACGTGTTAGGAATTAATTGTACAATATCTAATTGCAATAGTCTGAATTGTTGAAGTAAATCAAGAATTCGTAAAACCTCTGACGTATATTTTCTGTGTTAGATATACCTTGAAGTCATGGAATACTTGTCGACACAAAACATAACGTTATTCAACGGTATTCTATAACCCGTATCCGTTGTTTAAGAGAAAACATACACATAGTAATAACGGCTATTTTCTTGCCTTACATTTAATGGAGAATGTACACCAGCCGACATGTTATTATGACTAGAAACGGACTTAGTAAACGCTTCATTTGTTTACCTAATCATTTGTGAAAGCGGTATAAATCAGCTGTTCTGTCTTAGTATTTATGTTCAGGAAAGTCGGTTGGTCCGGGTTTGTGACTGTCTTTCTGACTCAAGAGATGATTCAGTGTTGTTCGTTAAATATGTATATTGTTTTCTATGAAATAATAACATTTTTCAACTATACTTTTGCTATGATATAAAACTTTTTTTTTGTAACTATTGTCTGATATAACTCCTGAAAATACCATCGTATTTTCCAAAAATGCTGGCTGATATTGTTCCCAAATCCGATCTTTTGACAGGTTATTACAAAAGAGTTTCATTTTGACAGCCCAGGCCAACATTATAGGCTATCAAGCCACATATTTCCAGCCTGCATTTTAAACAAGCCTGAGCCAATTTCAGCAAAAAGGCCGTGGTCTAAAACTGGCATCGCAACCCTTCACTGGACGGGAAGCTAATAAAGCGTAGAAGTTTAAAGTTTTAATTAAAAAGGCCCGGTAATTAGATACGGTCTGTGGATATGTTAATTAATCCACGGGTTAATTCTTCAAAACAGTGCCATTGTTCCTGGAGTCATAAAAATTGCGTACCTTCGGAGAAACAGGGGGCTCGGGACTGTTTAAACGAAGATTTTTTCGACCAACTTCATGTTTATTGTCAACAAGAGAAAGAAAGGATTTTTGGCGAGGTTTTAATAAATTTTTGAGTTATTAAATAGGCGCAGAATAAACTCGACATAATTGCCTCCATTTAATTAGCCTTATTTACCGTTTAAAAATAGCCTTGTTCAAATAACAAAAAGAAATGCAATTCCTATTTTGAATTCGTCACTGAAAAGAAACACTTAAAAATTTTAAAACTAGATCATCATTTAGCCAATTAAAAAATAAAAGTCTGTTGTTTCTTTATTAATTAAAATGGTTTAATGTTTGTTATACCCATATCGACCTACATACGTAGTTTCATAAAGTACACGGAATATCACGGAATATCCACATTTCCTTTCGTACACAAAAGCAAGACACGGTTGAAAGGACCTGTTATTGAATTTCACATTGTTGTTTGTTATTTTTGGTCGTTCGAGTGAAATATTAAGGGGCTTTATGAAACCGATTGATTACTCACCAAGCTTGGTAATTAAGAACTCGCATATAATGCACTGAGATGAAGGGAACAATGCACTCGCAAATGTATTTTATGAACGTTGATTGAGTATTTTTTTGGCCTCATTTATTCTTTGGTCATTTGCGGGTTAGGTTCGGGAAATTAATCGGAGCTTTAATGACGTTTCAATTTTCGATGACGTAAGTCTTTTAAAGTATCGAATTCACCAGTATCACATACATTATAAGACAAAATAATTTGTTTAATTTATAATAACTAACATTATATAGGCGAACGTTTGTTAGTACCCGTATGTTTGAAACTTCTATTCGCGCAAACGGCACAGATTTTAATGAAACTTAGCAGTAGTGTAGCTTAATCAGAACAATGAAAGGATATTTTTATCAAGATGCAAAAATATCTATTACTACTTTCCACATTTACTAGTAGTTTTACAAAAGGAATACATAATATGTATACATGTACCTATAATCAGATGATTGAAATGTAATTCCACGGTATAACGAGATTTCATTACTTAATTGAAGTAACAGTTTGTTGAAAATACACACATGCTACGTTAGTTTATACTTACCTACTGTTGCTTGATATTACTTATTTAAAACATAATTAATTTCTGTTGATCGTTTTAATTTACTACAAGATAATGTTTATTTACTCGTTACTGTACTTACCAAGTACTGGTGTAAGTCGGTCAACTCTATCATTGTGCCACGTTCTCCGCTTTCCGAGGGAACTGCTAAAATTCAAATAATTCTGAAGTATGTACTTGACGTCTACTTACAAAAACAAAAACAAAACACTGACGTCACACCAAAAAAGGTTGCGTTCCACTATCTCGACTTCCAAAATTGTAGCCGAACCTACAACACGTTAAGTAAATCTGTCTCATAGCGACATCTAAACAGATAACAATACCGGCATAGTGGGTGTACGTATCTGATCTAATTAATGCGACGTTGATTGATACTAATGTAGTTCGTAACGTCGGTCGCGGTGAGTAATTGATTGTCACAACATGATGTATACGCTTATAAAAATCGATATTTAGTTCTGGTTTTCGGCTTTTGAGGTCGGGTCATGGTGTTTTAAGGTTCATTAGCGGTGAAGGTAAACATTTTTAAGTTTGTTTTTGTTTTTTTAAGAGTGTACCTTGATTAGGCAGTGGATAGTGCGCGTTACACTTATTTAAACGTCTTATTTTAATTAACTGTATGTATGAATCTGTAATGTTATATTCATTTTGGTTGGTGTAATATCATCAATTAATCCTTTGCGCTGAGGTTAAAGCTTCAGAAGGGAGTGTCAGTGTCTTACTGACTAAAACCTGGCCATTTTCTTTTTGAAGCCCATTTCTTTTGAATAGTCCATAGCTCTAGAATTTTTCTAACCACTGCTCTTGTACTACACAACAATTATTCAATGTTTATTAAAACAGGTTGCCTTTGTTTCTGGATGAGACTCCAGATTAGGATTACTCCAGCCGGATTAATAAAATTCTTCCCGAAACCACACTTTTTGAAATCAAAGGGTTAGGAACAATTTACTCTACCAATAAACTATTTCTCATATTTATAATCCACACGTATTTATTAACAACTTTTCCCACCTTCTATGAGTAATCAGTCAATTACCACCAAAAATATGCCTAAAGAAAACAAACTCATTAATAAAGTACTTAAACAGACTTGACGTTCGCATAATAATGTTTACAGGGCAACTTCAGTTATGCTCCAAAATTATGATCACAAACTTTTGCATAACATTTTGCACCGTGCACTAAGACGTTATTACAAAAGTAAGGGAAACAAAAGTTCCAGGCTGTGCAAACTTCGAACTTCGTAAGCGAAATCTGTAGGTAGGTATTGTGCTACGTAGTTATTTTTTGCGTTTCTTCACTAATTCAAAAATGATTACAATGTATCTCAAATAAACTTAAATATTGTTTTTGTTACTCGCCCGTGGCTTAAGGAATGTTAGTAATCAAAACAAGATTCTACATTCCACTACACATATCGTTTAGAATATCTCGTCCATAATACCAGCTTGGTAGGTTAAGCTTTTACCCTGCTGAAAAAATATTAGATTCTAACGTTACTTATTTATTTTTTTTAACTGATCTCCATTTTACTAAGCCGTATTAAAAAAGAAAAGAGATCCATTGTACCTATAATATGATTTGAGATCTCCATAAGAGCTGAATCTTCTTCATTCGCTTGCATAGTGGATATACCTGCATTATTCACCATCGTCTCAGGTGGAGCAGTTGCAAAATGTCCCGTCCCCTTCTAATTCTTAGCTAAAACAGCTGTTATAAAACCGGTCCTTACCAAGTTATTATATTACGCGTTACGTGTAGTGTTAAATGTAATAATAAATAGATTTAAATAGATTTTTCTTTTTGGTTGTAACTGTTCTGATTGATGGAATTGAAATTGGCTTTCAGATGGGGACGGTATTGTAGAATTAAATAGTAGTAAAAATAAGTATGTATGTAACATTATGCAAAGAAAGCAGAAAATCAATATTGGTTGGAAGCCAATTGATCTAAATACAAAATTCAGATACGATGAAGCCTTAAAACCAGTACCAATATTTTTACGTACGTTTCTATTTGACCTAGTAACATAATGCTTTACGACCTTCATCCACGTTTCTAATTTTAGCCAAGTTTTATTATAAAAGGTTCTATTTTGAAACTAAATATTATGAGTGACTGATCCAGGTACAAAATACAATTCGCAGTCATTATTTTCAGTCTAGAGAATCCATTTGTTGTAGACGGGTGTGGGCGGAAAACATGAATATTATTTTCAATTTTCAGAATTTTGTTTATGCCCACCTAATTTTCGAAATTAAACAATTATTTTGACAGACCAGATTAAAATTTATTAATTAAGAATTACCATTTGTAATTGAAATAACGATGATTTTCATTTGCTATTCAAATAATTGAAGTTCTAATAATTTTATTTTTAACAGTCTACAATAACTTTGTTACCTATAGACTTATTTTTATACGACCTATCTATACAGTCTTCCAGTGAAAGCAGCATGATATTATGTAGGTACGTGTATAACTAATTTACCCAGACACCTAATATTGGTACTCGCCGAAAATTGCCTTATTATATTATGCAACATGAAAGTATCGTACCGCATTCCGAAGTCGGCTGCATTTGTTCAACTCAAATTATAGTGCAACATTCCAATACTTATTGGGCAAAGATATCGAAACAACATTGTTTGATACATTTAAAGTGACTGCGATAGTTTGAGTATAAATCTTATCCCACCAAAAACATTCTGTAAAAAACTAGCCAATTCTCGCTGAAGCTGCTTGTTTATCTCTAAAAAGTAATGAAAGCTAGACAAAGTCGTGCTGAGTCTAAGGATTCTTACGGCGATTTCTTTACTATTATTATAGTTAATGCTATATGACTGGCCGTTGATCATTCTTTAAACGTTAGTGAGTACAAGTCAACGGCCAGTCATATATTTTCCTAAATTTTCTTCTTTCTTTCTCTGTTAAATACTTTTATGTCTCGACAATTAGTATAACCGTATGATACTTTGAAAGTCCGATGGTAACTGATCATTAATTAGCCTTTATCTTCTGTATTTTATTTATTACACAAAAGAATAGCTACTAAATTCATCATAAGAATTTAAAATTATTTTCTCAGAAAAGTCTTTAGATTAATCCTTTGTTGTCTAGGTTTACATTCAAAAGATATCTTTAAGAAGCTTACTGAACCGCAAATGTCCCACAATGACGATATCACTTTTATTTGATCGAATGGTGAACAAATGACGGATATCGTCGAACTCGAATATTGAAGTGCCTCAAAGTCATCCGTTCAAGCGAGAGATTCTTTCACCCAAGTTGCCACTTTCATAACTAGGAGATATGAAGTATAAGATTCTCTGTATCTAACTGCCCGAGGCATTCGGAATTTTATTAAAACTTCTCCCCCTTGAGATAACTTCTGTTTGATAGAAGCCAGAAGGAAGGGTACTGGGGACAAACACCCCACCTCCTCGCCTCGACAATTAATGCCACCATTTACGAAATTTTATTTCATTTGCGAATGCGAACTCCCGTTATTTGATTATTAATAAAATGAGTTTTATTTTGTTGCCCATTTGCATAATTGTTTCATTTTCGCTTCTCGTCTGTCGTATACGATGGAGTTCGCTCGCCAGAAATCTATAAAAAGAAATTAAACTCGAGTTTACGGAGCCTCCAAGATTTTTAGTGTTTTCTGTGCGAAATTTAATTTTTCGGCTTACGGCGGAGATTTTGTTGGCACTAATTTTGGTAAATTAGCCTTTTCTAATCTTTTTATCTACGGCTCGTAGCGGTAAGTAGAGCGAATTAAATCCCTAATTGGGTATTTAATAATAATGTGGCTTTACAAGTCCGTCACTACCGCCAGTATTGAATCTAATAGAAAAGGATCACTTTATGGATAGACGGTAAGCAGGTACTTGAGCTTAGAGTAAATAATATAGGTTTCTATAATGTACAAAATCGTGTCACTTACACGATCTTGATACTCACTTGAGCTTTTTAAATATTTGAATGATATACAAGCTGTTGTTTTGCAACCTGGTCAAATTCAAGGACGTAGTTATGCTAATGATTCTGGACCTAAACCAATAATAAAATGTTTTTTATTTTTTTTATTTACCGAAATACGTCAATGTATATAGCCGTATTTGAATGTGTTAGTAGCCTTATAACCGTAGATACAACCAATCCGTTCGTCAGTCCGTGTTGTTTGCGTTTGTGTGAAAGCGCAGCGCGGTTATAAGGCGACTAGCACATTCAAATACGGCTGATATACACTGCCGAAATTCGGTAAAAAAATAAAATAAAAAAAAAACTTTCTCATTTTATTGTTGATTTGGGCCTAGAATCATTAGCATAACTACGTCCTTGAATTTGACCAGGTTGCAAAACAACAGCTTGTATA
>NWSH02000437.1:4095383-4113958 GCA_002382865.2 Heliothis virescens | reverse complement strand
TTAACATGTTAAATTATTCTACGAAATCTACAAGACTGAAATGTATTATAAAAATTAGAATATGTGTTGTGATATAGCTTTTTGATAAAATAATTTTTCAACTAAGTTTTCCTTAATCTTTTAAAATTTTTATAGATTTGAAAAACAACTAATTAGTTACGCTAGGTTTATTTGTCTCAGGTTTTGCTTATTTGGGGGCACGCAGTGCCCCGCAAGTCGAGCGCAAAGCAAAAACTGCCGTACCATTCCTTTACTGGAACATTTCGACGCATTTTCAGGCCTCTGTTTGAGAACCTCTGGATAATACAGAACGCCGAAATTTTCATCATCCAGAAAGCTATAAATCACATACGTAAAACCCTGAATTTGAAGTCTGTAGGTCATTTAATTTCGAAGTTAAGCGAAAGCAAAGTTTCGTATTTTCGACACTCACTCACTCATGATCATCAAAATAGAACTAGTACTTTCCAAATCAAGTCAGAGAGCTGAAATTTGGAACAGAGTTAGGATTTAATGAACACATATAAGGAAAACTATAAAAACTAGGATAATCGAAGATCTGGAGTACCTGGTGAACCTGATTAGAAACACAAAAGCCCAAACCAAACTATTAGAGGAATTAACATAAACGCCTTAGGCAGATATCAATAAGCTCACGTTTCTCACAAAGAAGTGAAATCCACCAAAACATTCTGTAAAAAACTAGCCAATTCTCGCTGAAGCTGCTTGTTTATCTCTAAAATAATGAAAGCTAGACAAAGTCGTGCTGAGTCTAAGGATTCTTACGGCGATTTCTTTACTATTATTATAGTTAATGCTATATGAATGGCCGTTGACTTGTACTCACTAACGTTTAAAGAAGATCAACGCCAGTCATATAGCATTAACTATAATAATAGTAAAGAAATCGCCGTAAGAATCCTTAGACTCAGCACGACTTTGTCTAGCTTTCATTACTTTTTAGAGATAAACAAGCAGCTTCAGCGAGAATTGGCTAGTTTTTTACAGAATGTTTTTTGGTGGGATTTCACTTCTTTTTGTAGAAACGTGAGCTTAATTGATATCTGCCTAAGGCGTTATGTTTAATTCCTCTAATAGTTTGGTTGGGCTTTGTGTTTTCTATCGGGTCACCAAGGTACTCCAGATCTTCGATTATCCTAGTTTTTATAGTTTTCCTATATGTGGTCATTAAATCCTAACTCTGTTCCAAATTTCAGCTCTCTGACTTTATTGGAAGTACTAGTTCTATTTTGATGATCATGAGTGAGTGAGTGTCGAAAATACGAAACTTTGCTTTCGCTTAACTTCGAAATTAAATGACCTACAGACTTCAAATTCAGGGTTTTACGTATGTGATTATAGCTTTCTGGATGATGAAAATTTCGGCGTTCTGGTATTATCCAGAGGTTCTCAAACAGAGGCCTGAAAATGCGTCGAAATGGTTCCAGTAAAGGATGGTACGGCAGTTTTTGCTTTGCGCTCGACTTGGCGGGGGCACTGCCGTGCCCCCAAATAAGCAAAACCTGAGACAAATAAACCTAGCGTAACTAATTTAGTTGTTTTTCAAATCTATAAAATTTAAAAGATTAAGGAAAAACTAGTTTGAAAAATTATTATCAAAAAGCTATATCACAACACATATTCTAATTTTTATAATACATTTCAGTCTTGTAGATTTCGTAGAATAATTTACATGTTTATAGCTGGATATATTTATACTCAAGAGCTTAATAATTTAGTGTCTATGATAATATAGATCTATTATCTGCTCGTGCTTTGTCGCCTTATAAAGTGGGTCAAAACAAACGATTTAATTTTGGTGATATAATTGTTTATGTTTGATCTAGTAGCTATCCACTTATAAAAGATATATCATTCAAATATTTAAAAAGCTCAAGTGAGTATCAAGATCGTGTAAGTGACACGATTTTGTACATTATAGAAACCTATATTATTTACTCTAAGCTCAAGTACCTGCTTACCGTCTATCCATAAAGTGATCCTTTTCTATTAGATTCAATACTGGCGGTAGTGACGGACTTGTAAAGCCACATTATTATTAAATACCCAATTAGGGATTTAATTCGCTCTACTTACCGCTACGAGCCGTAGATAAAAAGATTAGAAAAGGCTAATTTACCAAAATTAGTGCCAACAAAATCTCCGCCGTAAGCCGAAAAATTAAATTTCGCACAGAAAACACTAAAAATCTTGGAGGCTCCGTAAACTCGAGTTTAATTTCTTTTTATAGATTTCTGGCGAGCGAACTCCATCGTATACGACAGACGAGAAGCGAAAATGAAACAATTATGCAAATGGGCAACAAAATAAAACTCATTTTATTAATAATCAAATAACGGGAGTTCGCATTCGCAAATGAAATAAAATTTCGTAAATGGTGGCATTAATTGTCGAGGCGAGGAGGTGGGGTGTTTGTCCCCAGTACTCTTCCTTCTGGCTTCTATCAAACAGAAGTTATCTCAAGGGGGAGAAGTTTTAATAAAATTCCGAATGCCTCGGGCAGTTAGATACAGAGAATCTTATACTTCATATCTCCTAGTTATGAAAGTGGCAACTTGGGTGAAAGAATCTCTCGCTTGAACGGATGACTTTGAGGCACTTCAATATTCGAGTTCGACGATATCCGTCATTTGTTCACCATTCGATCAAATAAAAGTGATATCGTCATTGTGGGACATTTGCGGTTCAGTAAGCTTCTTAAAGATATCTTTTGAATGTAAACCTAGACAACAAAGGATTAATCTAAAGACTTTTCTGAGAAAATAATTTTAAATTCTTATGATGAATTTAGTAGCTATTCTTTTGTGTAATAAATAAAATACAGAAGATAAAGGCTAATTAATGATCAGTTACCATCGGACTTTCAAAGTATCATACGGTTATACTAATTGTCGAGACATAAAAGTATTTAACAGAGAAAGAAAGAAGAAAATAATTACAAAAACAATTTACTTGGAAATCTCGCTACATCGTAACGCACTAATATGGTAGGAGATATACGCCAGAAATAGACACGCGTTTAATTTTTTATCTCACGATTCCTCGAACAACAGACAAATACATTATTAATGAGAGGAACAACCTTTATCACAATCGAACTTGCTGTTTTTTAACAAACTTGTCTTCGTTTCATTATTGGCCGTTGAACTCCTTGTAACACGATTTAAATTAGATGATACCTCGTTATTCTTTGTCAGTAAAGTAACACATACCATCACAAAAGGTTTGGCCGTAATATGTTTTTAAGTAGTTTATTAGATTTCAAAATAGAGTACATGTGGACGGCGTGTACTTGTATTTTTATTTGTGTTGTATAAAAACATGTTATTTTGCTTTGTTCTTGTTTTGATTTGGCTAGCCTTGTCAGTCAAGCTGCTTTTAGTATGCAACTTTTAGTATTTAATATTTAGAATATTGATTTTTAATGTAAAAATAAAATATTTAGGTGCATTGCTTTATTTATGATAAAGGCTCTAGTGAGAACCTGTCCCACTTTCTGCTGCTATGAACACGATCAAATAACCGAATTCTAAGAAAGCCTGCTTTAATTACCCAACAAAATTCAAGCCGTAATCCTACAAACAATAATTCGTCAAGCGCGTATTAATTAGAACGATCGTAATTCTCAATATACTAATTAATATTCTTTATTTACCGATGTACAGTTTAAGGGCAAAGCTTATCGCCAAAACGTTGAGTTCAAAGCGACCATAAGAAATTTCGTTAGTCCCAATTAAAACGTTAACAGGACTATGTAAATATTTCAGTGTTACTTTGGACGCTATTTATGGCCCTTCTAAGGCATAATTAAGACTCTTTGATGTTCAATCTCTCACGGGAAACTCGGTAATTGCGTACTACGGTAAGTAAATGGGAAATTTTTGCCTGTAAACGTACGCATCTTGGGGAATGGAAGCGTGTGATTAGTCCTTAAAATATTAGCCTTTTCGGAAGAGTTGTACGTTGATGCAGGCAGGTTAAGCCTTTAATTAAATCTTGTAAGATGATTATGTATATTTTGTGTTTGATTCTTTTGAGTAGGATTTTGATAACAAAGTTGACATTTTTAGTTGTAGGATACAATTAAAATGTGAAAAAAAAAATCGCATGTGCTGACCAAAGCCCAGCTTTTTTTTATGAATGGACGAAGTGAAAGAAAGTCGATTAATTTAGAAACTTACTAGTAAAATAAACAATAAAATAATGCTATTAATTATGAGTATTACATTACTCAAGAACACCAATTAATTTCAACCAAAAATTATCACTACATCTCACACCACTATATCTCGATTACCAGTCTTGCCAATTCCTCTCCCCTCAGCTTACTAATCCGCGACCGCACAAAAACTTAATTAACCAAAATATATATGGGAGTGTATAAACAAACAGCAGCCACAAAGTCACCCCCTACCCCTTGGGACTTTATACGGTGATACTATTTCGTGTAATGACTCCAAAATGAGGATACACCTCCCGCAATATACGGGGCGTATGGTCGGAGGCTTTAAATCTAGAAGTGGCTATGAAGATGTGTGATTTTTCTTTAGGATGTAAACTGATAAAAATTGATCTAGCAAACTCCTGATTTATTTATAAGCTAAATATTTAATTTAGTTTTGTAATATCTCAAACAGAATAACAATCAAGGTTTCTTTTTATTATCAAGGTTATGCATGAGTCGCTAAAACATTTTTTTTAAATTATGTTTTTTTGTGTTAATGTCAAGAAATCCTAATTCGTTAACCTATGAAGGCTTAAAAAGCCTAGGCTTACCTATCACTTTTCAATTGATAATTAACCAGTTAATTATTAGAAGATTATTTCAGGAAGTTTCTGCGTGTCACTTCCATTACACAAACATCCAAGTACTTTTATTCACGGCAGCTCCTTAATTCATACACGTCACGTTTGTATGGAGGCGTCGAGTCGTTCTCTTAAATCGAGTAACGCGAAATGAACATAGCATTAAAGTATCTTATTCGTCTCTTCTTATTGTACATTGAAATTTGTAGGATTGAACAATTACCTAGTTTTATTATTGTGGTCATGTTATATATTTGGTATGAGAGAAAAATGCAACTGATTTAGTAAATCAAATAAAAACATATTTTTTGATTGTAATATAAGGTTTCAATCTAACCTAATAACAACTTAACGCACAAGATAAACGGATTTTGGTACTGACTCTATTATTAACCTACCCAATTTGCACTGTGATATAAAAAAATCAACCAACCTCTTACTATGTAAAACTATTTTCTAACTTAATAAAACAGTCTATCATCGGCGCTCCCTAATCCACTTCATATTCATAGTTTTAAATTGGAATGAACATAAACATTCATCTCACGAAAAATCTCCATAATTTAATTCAATATTATCACTAACTCTGCGAGTCACATGCGAGAATCGCACGCACATCTAATATCACGTTTATATGAATATTTGTCTCAATGAAAAAGGAATTATGAGTGAACACACCCCCCAGTTATGGGTCACAGGGAAATTTATATTCCGCACCCATTCGAGGAATTTTTCATATCCGCAGTAAATTGTTATAATATTTTAAAATATTGCTGCGGTTATGGCAACTCTAGTGATATATCGTTTCATGTAATACAGAGCGCAAATGAGATATTTAATTGGAACTCTTATTGTACAGTCAATCACTGATATTTGTGATGGCCTCCTAGCCGATTATCGGCCACGGCGGCTGTTCTCATATAAGGAGATCAGCCAGCTGCGCAGGACATATTATAGTGCACAAGCATTTGCGCAGACACAGGTGCACTCCCTATTCCTTCACTCTCATAACCCGATGGGACGGCAATCCGACACGACCGGAGAGAGATCAGGCGCAGGACCGACATTAACGTGCTCTCCGATGCACGGGTGTATCAATCACCAACTTCCAACTCCGGGCTGCTTTGTGAAAGTTTCTAAAACCCACAAAGCGATTTCGGCCCGTCCCGGGAATCGAACCCGGGACCTCGTGATCAGCAGTCGGCTATGCGACAACTAGACCAACGAGGCACTGATATTTAATACACTGATATTTAATACACTGATATTTAATCAGAGCATAGATATAAAAATTAGACCTAATAAATCTTACTTATTTTTCTGAGTAATATACGGCTCAATAAGATCATTTGATTTATTTTACTATATTTTATTTGTGATAAAGATCTCTCCAGATTAGTCAAGAATGAGGTTTTCAGAAAATTGAATGTACTTATTTTTTTCTATTACTGACTAACATCTTGCTTAGAGCTATCAATCTCTTTTGCCTTTTTTTTCAAATAATCTTTTCTTTTCAATTTCGAAAATAACTTTGTATTTTTTAGATTTTTAGCACACAACGTCCATTGTGTACTAGGATTAGATTAAGTTGATATTTGTTCAGGCTGTCCAAATGTTTGCTCGATTTTTATTGCATGTTACAAGTTTATCGGATTGTTTGTTTGAATTTTTCAAACTAAATTGATGCAAAAGGGCGATCGAATTCGGAGTATCGTTAATTAATAAAGTTTTATTTTCAATAAAACGATATTTAGCTTTTGCAAGAATCTTTGAAAACTTAAAATGGACATGAATATATTATAACTTATAACATTTTTTGTGAATATTAAAATAATAATTATGAATTATGGCATTTTTTTAAACAATTCTTTATCATGAAAAAAAATCATCATCTTTATCATTTACTTATTTCTGTTACCTAAATATGTATGTACTCGTATATAAAGCAATAATTTACTTGAACAAATTCACTAACAAGCCAAAACAATACGAACAAAACACGACATACAAAAAAGAAACAAATGCAACCGCATCTCAATTCGAACCAACGCGTTCCACAATTAAAACCACAAACAAAAGATGGCCACACTGATAAGTCCAGTCAGAATTTACCTACAAGACTAATTCACGAATACTTCCCCTTGTTACAAATGGCGGCGATTAATCTCGCTGGCATCTGTCATGTTAAAGAATAGTCAGGAGCCTGAGGCCGAGTGCAGCCGACGTAATTGCTATTGTTAAATCAACAGTCAACCATGGACGAAGACTGATATTGCAGAGAGAGATGGCAGTTCTCTAATGCAACGTTCATATGTTTTGTCCTTTTTGCCCATTCTTTAGGATAGATTTCTGTTTAGAAATGGTGCTCCATATTATTATTATTTTTTTCAAAGAACTCTATCAGTCGTAATTTTTTTCACTTTCAACAGGTCCGGTCCAGTTTCGCGAGCCATGCAACTTTTACTTCACTGGGAAAAAACTCTAAAAATGTACCTAAATTATATCTTAAAAATATCATGTGCGCTATGAACAGTTTACTATTTTTGTACATGGAATATTATTTTTTGTCTGGCGACCAAACAATTTGTAATTTATGGTGTCTGAAAATCGAAAACCAAACCCAGTCGAATGTCACAAAGGCGCCAGGTAACACACAATTACGCTTAATGTGATAAGCAATAAAAGTAAAAGTGTTATAAAAACTGAATTACCTACAAAAATAATAAAGTCATCCGCTGGCACATATGAGTATTTAAACGCATGTCATTTACGCACAGATGACAGGAAGCACCTGACGATATTTAAAAACTCGTCGATGTTACTTCCATTCTGTGTCGTGCTGTCCAAAAATGAAGTCTATTAAAATTTTATTTATCAATTCTGAAGTGTTATTTTTTTATTTCTGGCCGGCGCAATTAGTTCTGGTAATTGTTTTCGGCCCTTCCTTACGTAGGTGACTCCGTCATTCGTTAAAATGAATTATTTTGTTTGGCTTGTTATAAGCAATTTAATGTTTAGCTGTGTTAGTCGTTCTTAACATCGAACCATAAAAAAAAATTGTTCAGTTCTAAGTGAATTTATATCTAAAAACACTGCATGCGGCCTTAATTGTGAGTTTTTTAAGAAAATTTGTCATATTATAAAGTTCGAAATACTCTTTAAACCACCAACGATAAAAAGGTTTAAGCACACATCAACCAATAACAGAATTATCCCAATAATAATAAAACAATAAAAACCCACTCTCCATTACCGCACTTAAGCATTTTCGGTATTGACCTTCAGGCAAACAGATGTCACTTCAGCTGCCTTTGCGCAACTTAGCACAAAGAGCATTAACTAGGTTATGCTCTTAGGCTATGCGCTAACAACACCGTATTATCGGCACATTAACCAGTTGGGACCCTTACTGCTACAGATGGCTTCTACCGATGTCAATGTATGTAATTTTTGTACCGCCCCGAGTCACAACTCCGTATCTAAAGGCATATTGCGAAAAGACGATAACTCTTTTGTTTTTTATCGCCCCTAGCGTTTTTACTGTCTCATTACCTTTTGTAAGTTGATCTCAATGTGCACTTATAAGCAAGTGCATTTAATGTTATTGTCAGCGTTTAATATTGAGATGAATACTGACTACTTATAAGTACCAAAAGCAATTGAAATTAACTTTCCTAATTGAAGTAAAAACCTCCTATATCATTGTCGTAATTGAGAGTATTGTATAGCAAAATTTAATTAGCAACTAAATTAAAACCAGTTTTACCTATAATTTTCACGATGTCTTGGATTTATCAGTACCTATCACTTTGCGACTTAGATGTCTTCGCTATTTGTTCTACCATACCAAAAGACAACATTAAAAACAAAAACACGACACTAATATCAAAAACCCGTCATTAAAAATAAAAACTGCTATCATTATCGTTTCCCCATTGACCCAGAAGCTTAATAAGCACCTAGACAGTCCTTGAAAATACCGTTTGTAACCACAACGGTAATAAGCGACAACTTGTAATCTTAACTTACATCAACATAGATAATGTTACGAAATCGTAGCAGAAAACAATGGAATAGCTGGTGAAATAATAGCCCTGTTGTATTTGGTAATCATTATAGAATTGTGTATAGAATTCGTATGTTCTGATGTGGAGTTGGTGAAACAGATACCGATACAGATACAAACACACAAATATCAATAAATAGATGTTTGTGTGTTTGAGGTTTAAGTATAATGAGAATTCTCATTTATGCGAATGTTTTCTTAAGTTTACCCAGTTTCAGTATGAATTTGTTTTGTTTTATTTTTCGCCACGTAAATACTTTGGTATCGTAAAATAAACCATTTTTGAAATATAATAAAAAGAATCTATGCCAAAATATACACATGTAAACAAAAATGAGTTTTTTTTGTTTACATGCCTAAGCAAATATTTTAAACAATTGCCAAGTATTTTTATACCAACGAAGCTCGTTGTAAAAATCCAATGATCTCCAAGAAAGTTGCGAGTCAGCAAACCCTGCAATTATTGGATCGTAAAATCGATAAATGACTGTATTTTTCGTCAAATATTTCAATGAATCGATACCTTTTATTCGAATTGATTATGGCAATCATCGTTCTGTCTGACAATGTGATAGGGGAATGTAATAAATTTTTGATTTAAAAATTCAATTCATTGGTCCATTGTGTGGCATATTCCTTACAGTTTATTATCAGTAATAGATATAATTTTATTTGTTACATAAGATTGAACTGAACTTACATAATGGAGGTGTTAAGAGAGTGCAGTTATGACAAATTGAAGTGTCAGTAAAAGATATTACAATTTAGTGAGAGGCAAATTATCGCGTGCACTTTATGATTGCTTTAGAAGTGTACTAGTGAAAGAGTTACTTTCGAAATATTTTTCTGTGATTATGTGGTAACTTTACTTATTGATACTTACTAATTTTTAAGTAAGGTAAATAAAAGATCACAGCGGCAAATCACCCCCATCTGGCAAGATCTTAGTATAGATTACTCTTATTTATGTCTGAAGAGTCTTTTTCATCATCTGCTTAGTTTTTTCCCAATTATTTTGGGGTCGGCTTCCAGTCTAACTGGATGCAGCTGAGAACCAGTGTTTTACATGGAGCGACTACCTGTCTGACCTCCACAACCCAGTTACCCGGGAAACCCGATACGCACTGGTAAGACTGATTGTCAGATTTTCTGGCTTCTGTCTACCCGTAACGACGGCCAAAGATGGTCAAATGGCAGCTTTTTTCATTGAAGAGTCTTTTTCATCTGATATATCTTCTAATGTAATCTAATTACAACCAATCCCTTACCTATACTAAGTGACACTCTTGAAATCATAAACCTCCCGAAACCCTTCTTCCCCAAAGAAAACATTCAATACAAGCCAAAAGCCTATAAACAAGACGTAATCTTTAAAACAATTACGTACAACAAAGCAAAAACAGGCATACATAAACAACAGAATCACTTCGCGGCTAACTGGGAGACGGAACACAATAAATTTCGTCCACAAACTGCGCATGACTACTCGTAAATTTTAAGTCTTCGTATCAACCCTCGGGGAGAGCGTGCAGTACAGATTAACTTATTCATAATAATCAAAAGAATTCATATTGTTTTAATACAAGCATTGTGCTCACGAGTGGGTCGTATCGCGTCGGGAGTTTTGGATTCAGTCTCCAATTTATGGTTAGTAGATTTTTTTTTTGAGAACTTTTAGTAGAACATTTTGTTGTTCAAGCAGAATTTGACAATAACTGACGTAATTATTTCCTTTTCACAATTATTCGGCTAAAAATCCCACGTAAGTACATCACTATGGAGTGTCAACATCCTCTTCCTTATATCATTTATGGGTCGTATTGCAATCAAAAATATTACCTGCAAAACTAAAAGCATGAGCAAAAATACCACTAATAAACATCTCTGAATACCAACACATTTATTTCACACCCAACCATACTTAAGGCAATATTTATCGCCATTCAATACATTACGCCATTATACAACAAAACGTAATAAAAATATGCGCACGCTTCGTTTTAGCCGCTAACGTCAGTCTCACGCTTCCCCACTAATGTCAGAGAAATGTTGTATTTACGACTGCGGTTTATACTTAGCGCCTTATTCGGTAACACCGTTACAAAGCTTTTATGCATCTTTAGATTTAAAATTGAAATTTATTGGAATATGATGTGTTTTGGTTTATGGGTACAGGTGTATATGGTTGTGTTGACCAGTTGCTTAAAGCTTGGCGCATGTTTCTGCGAAAAGGTTCGGTGTAATCTAAAGTGCATCATTGCAAAAACCCCGGTATTTAACTATACTATTATTAGGAATGGTTTGGAAAAAAACTTGGTTAGGGTAGATTTCTATAAGCGAACTTCCTGCTGTTTTGATATTAGAGATTGAAATTCAACATTATTATACCTATACTAGCTTTTGCCCGCGACTTCGTACGCGGATCCTGTTTTTTTTTATACATAATCATATTTTCTCATCGTTTAAACCTTCCCTCGATCTGTACAAACATTTTAAGACCAAAATAAGCCCGATCGGTCCAGCCGTTCTTGAGTTATGCGCTTACCAACACATTTAGTGATTCATTTTTATATTATAGATGTGGAACTAGTGTCAAAATTCAATCTTCTTAGATAGGAAGGTTATAGAAATCCAGCGTTAGAGTATGTAAAGAGAATACAAATGTACTATATCTTAGGTTACGCTACCTAGTAAGAATGTCGAAATACTATTACCTACTTTTGTCAATATTGATTCTACTGCAAAAAAAATGCCATAACTCTTGACATACAATTTTCAGGAATATTTTACCAAAGCTAACAAATGTATAATTTAAGTGCCTCTAGCTCCAATTACATTTGACTTAATCAGACACCAGCATCTCTTCAAGACCACGGAACAAGCTAGTTAGTCCATTTAATCTTCAGGTGACATGCATCCGACCAAGTTTCCGTTTGACATTCGGTGGCCGATCAGTTAAACGTCAATAATTTCCGGAAATAACCGCAAACACGCAATATCATGGATGAAGGGACTGGCCGGTGTACTTGCTAATGAGAACACGGACCGAGGAAATCACTCCCTGGATACTACTACCTATATTATACGTAACTACGTATAGGGGAAAGATTTACATGAAGGTTTTAGTTGGTAACTTGATTGGCTTAAGAAAAACTGTGCACACGAATATTCATGGCTTGTGATAATGTTACGAGTTCTTTACTTCATCTTGATATTCTAGAAGGTTCAACTCAATATGTAAAAAAACTACTTTGTGAAAATAAAACAATACCTGATGATAAAGACACATTGTCCGGTTTTAGTAACTCATTTGGCTTTAGAAAAAACTGTAATACAAATGCTTTTATTAATCACAGGTTATGATAATGTTACGAACTCTTCGCTTTGCCATGATATTCTAGAAGGTTCTAGTCTCTTACCAGAATTATCGAGTCTAAAACATCACAGTTCAGTCTGTAAAATGAACTTTATAAGAAAAAAAACAACACATGACAGGTTTTAGATCGGCTTTAGAAAAAACTGTTGGTACGAATCATATTGATTATATTACGAGTTGTGATAATGTTACGAGCTCTTTACTTTATAGTGAAATTCTAGAAGGTTCTGATCTCTCGACCAGAATTGTCGAGCCTAAAACACCGCAGCTCAATTTGTAAACACTTTGTGAAAAACCAACTTGACACCTGACGATACGACACATTGTTATATTAAACAGGTATCTGTCTTCGAAGCCCTTTAAATTTCGACGGTAAACATTGTACACGCAACATTATGCCAATATTGATAAGACGAATCAATATTCCCACCATCGCGGGCTCGGTAACCTTTTTCACAGCTAAAGCTTAAGCCTGCAAACATGCTTACTGATCTCTTTGTATTTTATCCTTTTAAGGAAATCAAGCGATTCCGAACTCTATCTCATAAAGGGTAAGGTTGAAATTAAATTCGTGGTTTCTCGATGGAAAAGTCGAATATTCTTAAGCTAATATAAAATAAGCCCGCGAACAGAGAGTTATCGGATCCACGATTTTTTGGACGCGTTTTCAACGAAAATTAAGGGAGCATTACGACACTCACTGACCTGCCAGTTTAATCAAACTTTTGATGCCTTTTTATGTAATAAAGCGCAAACGATTTTTATAGTGTGCGCACTTTCTTTGAACAGGAATTTATTTTGCTGTACCGAGAATTTTATATTGAAATGAAAATTTATCGAGAATCAACTATAGGTACTTTTTTGTGAACATTAAGAGGTCCTACATAAAACTTTTGTAAGCTCAGAAAGTAGAACAAAAGAAAACTACTTTTAATTTTGCGAAGTAATTCTTATAGAGTTACGAATTAGACTACGAACTGTAACAGTCATCTAAAAGCAGATTTTTGATGCTTCTCATCTTACAATTAATCTTTTACCAATATTGCTTAAATAATGAATATTCTCACTATCTGGTTTATTTGTTTGACTGTACTTTATTTCATACAATTTCAGACAGGTCAGTTTTAATTATTTTGATTATAAAAGTCTCTGTTCAGTTATTAGGTACGTAAGGTACTTCTAGTCAAGTACACGTTGAAATCCTAGTCACTAGGTTGAAGTATTGAATTTATAAAATCATTAATTAAAATGTATTCAAAGTAACTCAATGCAGCCGTAACTTCAGGAAAATTACCACAATAAAGTTTCACGCTCTCCACGATTTTGAGCCATTGTTTTGATAAAAAAGGAATTAAAAGAGAAATGGAAATCCTTCCTCCTCAGCCCTCGACCGTCCAATTAGACGCACTTTCGAGTGAAACTCAAAAAAACGTACAATAGAACCCTCGATATCGCACGTTAAAAATTCATGAGGTGTGGTTTCACTGTCAGAGATGACGTAGAATAAACACTGAGAGACGATTTTTCGCATTAATTTTTCGACAATTCTTCCAAGATCATATTTTTGAAGCGTATATGTCACACAAATATGAAGTACTTACCCAAAGTTTTTAGTAAATCTCATAATAATTTTGTTATTGAAAACAACAGGTTCATAATAATCAACGACTTACTAGTCAAGCATCAGACCTGTACTGGATTATTTATTTATACACCTACTATCCCATGAACTCCATAGGCACATGTTCAGCATGATATAAATCTATAAAACCTAAAGCACCATTTTGAAATTCGATCAACATTATTAAAGCAAACATTTGGCAAAGGCGTATTAACCGCTGCTACTCGACCACACCTCGCTCAGGATGCACTGGCACGAACTGTTGCTTGGCTTGAAATACAGTACCAATTAAAGTTGACATCCGACGCCTCCTACGGTTTGCACCTCGAACTTTCAATTGGTTCTCACGTGTTCTATTTATTCTGCTTATTGCTTTTTTTGCTGATCGTATCTAAAGCAGTCATTATGTGGCACTTTGAATATAGAATGCAATTTTAACAGCTAGTTATACAGAATTCAAATAATTTTCTAGCTATCTACACAGATGGTGCTATAAAAAAGTAGTCAAAATTTAAAAATATTTCTACGGGACTATCTGTCAGATAGCTGTTTAGAACTTTATCTGGAACTTGTGAAACTGGTACTAAATCTACACTTATAATAACATAAAGCTGAAGAGTTTGTTTGTTTGAATGCTCTAATTTCAGTAACTACTAGTCTGACTTGAGAAATTGCTGCAGTGTTGGATATCCCATTTATCGAGTAAGAATATAGGCTACTTTTTATCCGGGTGCCCATAAGAGTTCCCTTTGGACGCGGGTGAAACCGCTGTCGGAAGCTAGAGTGTAATGTGATAGAAAGCAATTTTCAGTATGATGCTAGTTTTCTGTGAATTAATTTTGAAATAATAAATGGCCGTAATTCGGCTATTCAATAACACAAATATGTATACATAAACACTATTACTCATATTCATGTCAAAGTTTATTACAAAATTACGACTGGAATGGGAAATATTTTATCAAATAACAGGTAAAATATGCAATTGAAATTGAACTCTATAGTTGTGGTATTAAGCACGATTATATATTTTTAAATTGGCAAATAATAACAGGACTATTGACTGAAATCCTGTATACACGCAAAACGAACATTAAAATTTAACGTATTTCAACTCCTGAGCTTGTGCGAAAGGAACAATCAAGTCCGAAGCCAAGGAACCCCAAAAGGAAGCCCGTTATACTAGCCTGTGAAAGCAAATTGCAGTCAAAGGTTTAATGTTTGAAACTCTTTATTTCTTTCCGTATTATTCATCCGGTATAATAAACTACTGGCTATACCCTACAGATTTAACCGCATCCCGAAGGAACTATTTTGCGAACCCCGAATAAAAAGAGGCCTATGTCTTTTTTGCAGCTTTGAAAAAGAGACAAAGTAGCTTTTGCATTTATAAGTTTAGTAAGATTTAATAAAATTAAGTATAGATGATATATAGACAGATGTATATAGTATTAATGTCATGATAAGTGCTAAATGTGATTTAACTGTAAAATACTCAATCGAAACAAAATCTTTGAACATTAAAATAAAAACAATGTCGCTGTCTCGGGTACTTTTTTTTTAATTTAAATAATAATTTGCCTTTACCTGAAACTGTACAAAAAAAACAAATCACACAAAACCCTCGAAGTTTTTTCTAAAAAAATATGTTTTATTGCATGTGTTTCACGATTCCATATCGTGTGTGGATGCAATATTTCAGCTAAAGCAAAGCGTAAGTTCAGTGACAACTCAAGTAAAAAGGTTGTTTTGTTCAGTAAAACCTTTTGAGTTCCACAAACATGGCACAAAGGTTTTTCTAGAATAATAAGAGGGTGGGTTGGAAAAGTACTGCAACTTAGGAGTTGAATTATATGCTTCTTAGTAAATAATTATTGGATTTTTTTTGTCAGTACAGTCGTTTAGTAGAATTCAACAAAAATAGCCTTAAAATAGATGTTACAAAACATACTTTACTTTTAGGACGCTGCTATGAAAGAATACTGTACTTTAACATACAACATGAATACTTTTTTTCTATCCGAACAATTGAATGCATGATGTGGGCTGCGGGTTGTTCGAAAGAGTTACCGCGGTCTTGGCTCACAAAGGGGTCCCGAAGGAACACGGTGGGTTTTAGTCAGTAAAAGTCTGACATTCCCTCCCGCTGCCACAGCGGGAGGGGTCATACTGATGATTTCCCATCGATAAAAAAAATGTCGACGTGCGACTCCAAATTAAATAAATACAGAAACTACTATAATTAAATATCTCAAGAATATACATACCCACATCATCCAGGCACCATTCAAGCCTTGAAACTTCACAACCAAGTAAATTATTACAACAACAATCACAACAAGGCTAAGAAAATACAACGAAAAGCAATTTCTCTGTAACAGCGGCAAATAATAAGATGCCTACATCTATGTTTATATTGAAAACTAAGGGCGTTTCACCCTGGGGTGGCGTGGCGTGTCATAAAGAACGCTTTCATGCAAAGTGGATTTGTGAAAGTTTTCGCTTGAAATAATATTTGAATTTGGAATACTGACGTCATGGTGTACGTTGGATGATGGATGTTGTCTGAAGTTGGAAGCATGCTGGCTGGAATTGATATGGCATAACCGTACCTACTTTGGTTTAATGGCTTCGTTTGTTTCGTGACACAATAATTGTTGGAAATATTTTTGGTTAATGATCGTAATCGTAGTGCTTTTTATTTTTCAGTTACCTTGAATAAATGTCTACATTTGTATTTTTTTTGTTTGGGCATTACAGCAATGAGTATGAATAATACGGAAGGTGATGGATTGTGCTTTGTCACTTAACTTCGGAACAGCCTATATCTAGTGGACTGTGATATAGAGTTGATAAAAGCATTATCACGGAATGATAAAAGGATATGACTCTAATTTAAATATTCACACATTTTCAGACAAATGCATCAAAACCAATTAAACCTATCAATAATGAGATAAAACGATGCCTCAATCATAGACAATCACAATACATTACATTCAGAGACACATTATTTAATATCAGAAACCAAATAAACTCTACATAAAACACACACACATACGTAGTTATAGATTCCACTGTCACAACATGTTTCATGAAAGTTTTCCCATAAGTTGCTAGGGGTTAGTGCCCCTTTCCATAATTCACCCCTGAACCACCCTTAACATGGTATGCTTCTAATATGATACAAGTACATGCATATTTATAATAGAACATTGAACTTATATAAGGCTTGTATATCTCCAGATCAATTATATTACGTAACATCTTTACTATACACGTGTATATACACGTATATAGTAAAGATGTTATGTTGTTGTATATGTATATAATTTAATCTGACAAAGTCAAAGTCAAAATGTAGATTAGCACTATGTTACGTGCATAGTGCAAAAGGACAGCAATCCCAAGAACTGGGAAGAAGAAACGGTTCACTTCCTGGTGTTATGGCTGGAAAGAAGAAGGCCTGATGAACAAACTTCCCAGCAATTGGAATGGCAATACTCCTAAATTAATTAAGATGGCTATGATCATAGTTTGAAACCTGAAGCAGGAAATAAAATTTGCAATGCACATAAAACTGAAAAAAAAAAACAGAACCAAGTACATACGTTTCCAATTTTGGAAAACGTCTGCAGCACCTATATTTCCACCATAACCACATAGTGAACTATAAAAAGCGCTATCTCTCAGATATTGTGTAACGTGGGACGCTTACAAAAACGCGCTTGAATTTTATGATAGCTTTAACGGCACATACGTATGTTTTATTTAGTTTTCCCATATCAGTTTCTTTTATGTACCTTTGTTTGATAGCCTAATCTAAGAGTGATCTTAGTAATAAAATGTATAGGAATGATAGCTCGTTTGGTTCAGAACTACCTGAGTTAGTGAAAACCCTACTTTACTGCGTGTACAGAAAATTGAACTTTATTTCCGTATTATGAATGTACATTTTTGAACATTTGCAAGATTGACATCTCTTCTATATACCTACACATTTTGCATATTCACTGGTGTTCTCTTGGTATTCCACGCGAACTACGTTATGTGGAAAATTAAGTATAGTTTTCCATATTTTAGAGTTAGCCTTAAGCTTTGACCCTTACTTTATTATGTATTTGCATTAATTTTATTGAGAAGAGACATATAAATTTAAGATAAAGTTTTAAACAAAACATTGTTATACTTGACGCTTCTTTTTGTGTTTATGCAAGATTTATGCCATTAAAAACATCCTGTAAAAAACCCAAGTCTCGCAGCTCAGTATCTCTACCGTAAAAAGTTGTGAGATCCATGNAAAATAGCCTGAATTGCTTCGAGAAAAGGATGGTACGGCCGTGCCGCTTTTTCTGCTTGACTTGGCGGGGGCACTGCCGTGCCCCCTGATATGCCATTAAAAACATACTGTAAAAAACCCAAGTCTCGCAGCTCAGACTCTCTACCGTAAAAAGTTGTGAGATCCATGTAATACCAAGTCGGTTAATCTATTTAGTCTCTACTTAAAGGACCTTCTGTCTTTAGTTATTACATACGTTTAACAAATAGAACGACTTAGCCATCGCATGATTTGGTTACCTATTAGTATGTATCACACTACACAGCACGACTGGCCAGCAACCTAATTCCTCACCAGAGTCCTTCAGAATATGATGATTGAGGTGAGTATCTTAAAGAAGTTAATG
>NWSH02000437.1:4043677-4094595 GCA_002382865.2 Heliothis virescens | reverse complement strand
TTATTTTTCCTGTAAAATTTTAAATTTTTGATTACGATATTATTCGGTGGGGACGGCGATATGCGTCTTTGGAAAAATAGTTTTATTATCATTTGACTTCAAAAGAAAAATGTTTTACAGTGCATTGTTTTACTGGGATTAAATTTAATTCAGCCCCCGCATGTACGTGTTATTATAATGTTATTTACTGGAATTCATATCATAACTATAAGGACAAAAACAATAACCTTATTATAAATGAAATATAAAATTGAGTTACCTATTAATATAGAAGTTTTTTTACTATATCACTATAATATATACGGAGGCAGATATATTTATTTTTGCAGTAATTAGAAAAAAATAACATAAAAAGTATAAATTTTTTCTTCACAGAATTTGCAATTAGCTCGAAACGCCAATCTGCTTTTTGTCGCTTAAAATTAAAATATTTTTCTTGCAATATTCTTGTATCAATACGATGGTGAAAACATTTCCTCTGAAAATAAATACTGAAATAAAAAATCGAGGGTCACATCTTTTTCAACTTCAGGTAAAAGATAAAATATCAGCAAAACGAATCAGCAGCTAGAAACCTTTTTATTCCATTGGAAATACATTTTTACTTTCCACAGTATAATTACGGGCATTTTACATCGATCCAATTGTAATCTAATATAAAATTAAATACGCAATTTGCTTGCAAACTAGCCGATAACGACCAATCAGCATTGTTAGGGTTAATAAGCAATCTATTGGATTCTATAATAATTGATACCCTTATTGTCTATTTGAGAAAAGCAATTTTCGAATTGCTCGGTATTTTATTTAGAGAATATGTATTAGCAACGAATTTTCGAATCATTAATAACAATTTAAAAGATCTTTAGAAGGTACGTTTGGAGGAAAATTTTTAGAAGTATGATTACACAAAGTTATTGTTTTTGACTTTAATTGAATCAAATTATACATAGCGGTAAAACAAAACATGTTATTTATTCGAAATTAACACATTGCAAAAACAAGTCGTACATCTATGAACGGAAGTTCCTAATAAGGCCACGGACGTACGTCGAACAGTCATTAAAACTACTTACAACATACAACGCAATACGTCTTAATTAACAAATAGATAAGTACCTTCATGTGTCCTTTAAAAATAACACTTTTGTTTTTCTGGAAAGGCTAAACAGAAGACGGTTTTAAAATTCGAATTTAAAAACGTCAAAAAGCTCTGATTTCTTCGAATCATTAGACATCAGAGCTGAATAATTACTTAATGTGGACTCCCAAATCGACTCCTAAAAAACTTACCTCGAATTAATTCCTAACAATTAACCCTTTAAAATTCGAACACGCAAAAATCCAGGACTGAGAGCCATCATTAATTCATTACCTTAACAGATTGGCCAATAGCGTACAAGTTGCCATGGGGACGGAAATGTGCACTAATTAAAACTGCTGGAGGTCATACTGTACGACTACAGATGTGACAAGATACAATCGTCGGTAGTTCGGTACGTGACGGTGCCTATCTCGCCACTGGTTTAATTGAACACGGCTGGGGCGGTTGACCGGTGTTGTGTGAGGGCGCGCAAACAGCGGTTGGTAGTAAGTAGTGTAGTAGTGTACGGTATGGAACGTAGGCTTTTTGGGTAGACTATATTTACACCAATTCTCAATTTGAGAGGAGGCCTGTACCCAGCAGTGGGACAGTAAAAAGGCTAATAAAAAAAAAAATATTTACACCAAAGACTAGAGCTATTGACAAAAGTAAATAGTTGCTAAATGTATACCTTCTACTAAATAAATACCTATAACATACGTGTACAGGCCAAATTTAAATAACACAGTTATTTGTTACACATACAAAAAATACCTTCTGGAAGAATNATGAGAATAAATCCAATATTTATTTATATGGCAAATAAATATTTAAGAAAAAAAATAACATTTTTTGATATACCAACGATGTTGCTATGTAAACCTGTTAAGAAGTTATAAGCATAAAACGGTTTTTTATTTTTCCTGTAAAATTTTAAATTTTTGATTACGATATTATTCGGTGGGGACGGCGATATGCGTCTTTGGAAAAATAGTTTTATTATCATTTGACTTCAAAAGAAAAATGTTTTACAGTGCATTGTTTTACTGGGATTAAATTTAATTCAGCCCCCGCATGTACGTGTTATTATAATGTTATTTACTGGAATTCATATCATAACTATAAGGACAAAAACAATAACCTTATTATAAATGAAATATAAAATTGAGTTACCTATTAATATAGAAGTTTTTTTACTATATCACTATAATATATACGGAGGCAGATATATTTATTTTTGCAGTAATTAGAAAAAAATAACATAAAAAGTATAAATTTTTTCTTCACAGAATTTGCAATTAGCTCGAAACGCCAATCTGCTTTTTGTCGCTTAAAATTAAAATATTTTTCTTGCAATATTCTTGTATCAATACGATGGTGAAAACATTTCCTCTGAAAATAAATACTGAAATAAAAAATCGAGGGTCACATCTTTTTCAACTTCAGGTAAAAGATAAAATATCAGCAAAACGAATCAGCAGCTAGAAACCTTTTTATTCCATTGGAAATACATTTTTACTTTCCACAGTATAATTACGGGCATTTTACATCGATCCAATTGTAATCTAATATAAAATTAAATACGCAATTTGCTTGCAAACTAGCCGATAACGACCAATCAGCATTGTTAGGGTTAATAAGCAATCTATTGGATTCTATAATAATTGATACCCTTATTGTCTATTTGAGAAAAGCAATTTTCGAATTGCTCGGTATTTTATTTAGAGAATATGTATTAGCAACGAATTTTCGAATCATTAATAACAATTTAAAAGATCTTTAGAAGGTACGTTTGGAGGAAAATTTTTAGAAGTATGATTACACAAAGTTATTGTTTTTGACTTTAATTGAATCAAATTATACATAGCGGTAAAACAAAACATGTTATTTATTCGAAATTAACACATTGCAAAAACAAGTCGTACATCTATGAACGGAAGTTCCTAATAAGGCCACGGACGTACGTCGAACAGTCATTAAAACTACTTACAACATACAACGCAATACGTCTTAATTAACAAATAGATAAGTACCTTCATGTGTCCTTTAAAAATAACACTTTTGTTTTTCTGGAAAGGCTAAACAGAAGACGGTTTTAAAATTCGAATTTAAAAACGTCAAAAAGCTCTGATTTCTTCGAATCATTAGACATCAGAGCTGAATAATTACTTAATGTGGACTCCCAAATCGACTCCTAAAAAACTTACCTCGAATTAATTCCTAACAATTAACCCTTTAAAATTCGAACACGCAAAAATCCAGGACTGAGAGCCATCATTAATTCATTACCTTAACAGATTGGCCAATAGCGTACAAGTTGCCATGGGGACGGAAATGTGCACTAATTAAAACTGCTGGAGGTCATACTGTACGACTACAGATGTGACAAGATACAATCGTCGGTAGTTCGGTACGTGACGGTGCCTATCTCGCCACTGGTTTAATTGAACACGGCTGGGGCGGTTGACCGGTGTTGTGTGAGGGCGCGCAAACAGCGGTTGGTAGTAAGTAGTGTAGTAGTGTACGGTATGGAACGTAGGCTTTTTGGGTAGACTATATTTACACCAATTCTCAATTTGAGAGGAGGCCTGTACCCAGCAGTGGGACAGTAAAAAGGCTAATAAAAAAAAAAATATTTACACCAAAGACTAGAGCTATTGACAAAAGTAAATAGTTGCTAAATGTATACCTTCTACTAAATAAATACCTATAACATACGTGTACAGGCCAAATTTAAATAACACAGTTATTTGTTACACATACAAAAAATACCTTCTGGAAGAATGTACAGACATCAAGTTACCACAATCTGTCAAATTTCTGCAATCGATTTTCAACCTTATCACAATGGGGGTAGGTTAATGTTTGATTTGTAAAATTTGACAGATTCGTATACGTTGTCCTGCTGTCGTCTGTATTTGGACTCTTATTCATTGTATCGTCTTATTTGTAACATCTAATCAAAATTAGTACAGCAATATTAAATTCAAAATCGCTTATCTCATAGCTCCACCGTAAGCCGAGCAGTCGAATACGAGTCTATAGTTCTACTGGTTGTTATCAAAACAACCTTTTATAAGGAGTAAGCCGTTTCCTTACGTAATAAATAGGAACACGTATTAGGTTAATAGAACCTTGTATACAAGAGATAATAATATAATTGTACAGTAGCGATATTATCGATTTTCATAATGTGGATTATTGGGTTCATAATAATATGGTATAGACGGGATTGTCAGATATAAAAGTGATTGAATTTTAGGAGAAAAGAAAACCACAAATCATGCAAGTTTTAACTGAATGCATATTATTATATTACTACTAAAAAAATAAAGTCAGAGAAAACTATAAAAAAACCTGTCAGAAAATGAATTTAACTTTTGTCAGTCTATGAAAAAGTTACCTAGTTTATCAAGTCGAATGTTCACAGATTCAAAGTAATCTTTTCGTATTAAAAAGTGGAAAATTGAAAATTCCTACTATACTTTTAATATAATCGAATATTTTTAGAAATTGTTCTGTCATGGTACAAAATTGGTTTGTCTATTGAATCGAATAAAACTAAATCGATTCTCATAGACTATATAATATAGACATTCGCATTTAATATACATGCCGAATTTAATCTCTATTGGTCCGCTTTTAGTTAAAGGATAAACCCGGAGCACCGTTTTTTGAAAAACTTACCTTCCTCCGACAGTTTGACAGTTCATCTTCATCTCATTTCTCCCCTTTGAATTATTTTATTAAACTACACAATAACTTTAGAATAGTTGCTACAATTTCAATGCATTTTAAGTACCTCAATTATGAAGTATGGCTATTTGCAATATCCAATATTCTATAATACGGTTACAAACAGTCCCGCGGCTACACCTTAGTTTGACCGGTTACTTGTACCCGGTAGCACTTAAAATAAGGTGCTTTTGATTTCTTAACACCAATATCTTAAAGCGGTGTGCAATATTGTGTTGGCGTAATAACTATGAACATAATATTGATTTCTACAATACACGATGTGTCATACCACATCATTAGCGAAGACCCTTCAACACGCGACCTTAACCGAAATCAAATTGTGTGTTCCGTTCAAAATAAATAACCTGTCATCGCAAAATGGCACGGACGTTCAAGTTATTCGATTGTACATTTGATAATAAAATAATTTGACTTAAGCGGGACCAGAATTCAGTGATCTCTTCAGTCTCTCAAAATATTACTACAAACGATGGGTCGAATAGACCAACCAAAGCTGCCACGGGCCATTTTAATCTGGACAAAAATGTTTGGACCATCATACGGAGGTATGGCGTAGTTTTTTTAATTACTTTCCGTCATTCAATCATCAATCAATAAGTCTCGAAGATTGATGAACGAGCCAGTAAAATCAATTCACTGGTGATGATGTATTTCGCTTAATTTGACACTAAATATATTCGATGAGGCTAAACGACGTCTCGTAAACGCTTAAACGGATCGTAAATTGATTTTTTTCGTTCGTTATTTGAATAAGCTTTCTAAAGAGATAATGTGACAGTCCATCAGTCGAAACAATCCGCGCTTATCAACAGTCAAATCGCGACTGTCGGTCTGAATGGCCAATGGCACAATGAAGCCCTAAATAACGTCTGTGGACGTCGGTGCGGCGCCTCAGACGACGTCCGAGACCGCGCCGTTCGTATTCGCGCGGAGTGACGGACAATGCCACCGCCCTGACTGCCCTGCCACCGGCATTCATTCAAGCGGCGTGCGGCGGGTAGAAGCGACCGCATCCGCATTTACGGGTTATTCGAGTGAGAAAAGATAAAGCTTTTTATGGTGAATTGAAATGTTTCTCTATTAGAATATTTCGCTGAGCTGGATTTTCAATGTGTTTGTTAGAGCATAATACGAGATTTATTTAGTGTGATGATTTTAGTCAACTGTAGGTTTATATTGGGAAATTAATTTAGTTACCCATGTATATACACGATATTTAATGATCGAAGCTTGTGTAACGGTATATGTTTCACGATTGAAATGTTACGAAAACAGCGTAACCTATATAACATAATAATTAAGTCTATTTTATATGGGGCACGTAATTCGGTAAGTAACGAGGGATATGACGTCATTGTACACGTTTTAACGTCACTTTAATTGACGTGACTGACACGGGAAATGCCGTATTACGATATCACAACATGTTATTAAACAGGCCGTGGTTTTATTATATAAAATGAGGTAGTAAGACTTGCTTGATTATCGCGGTGTGCGCAGATTTGTATTTTTATATCATTTAATTTGATACATTAAGGACTTCCTCGGAAATAATTGTTGTTAATCTATTAGGAGTTATTATTGTTATAGTATAAAGCATTTATGAAGTAAAATGTTACTCGCATAATTATTGCGAATTTTAACTAATATGCTGGTTGAGTTATACGACTCGGAACATTGAATTGGAATTGAAAAGCCCTCTACTGCGTACCTATGTGAAATCAAACTTGTAAAAGCTTATTTTGATAAGCTGATTTACTTACAAAAAAATATATCTTTAAATTAAAACGATATCGTTTAGAAGCTTTGTAAAAAATGAACACTCGATCTTGTTTATAGGCACATGATAAATAATTACAAGAACACATTTTGGCCGTATTTTTTTTTGTCAAGTTTTTTTGGCATGATAATAAATTCATAAAAACATCAATTACAAAACACAAATTATAAAAATAGATGTAAAGCGTAACTGGAAGGCGCAGTGAGCGTAGTTGTTAACAAGAAAATGTCAAGCAACAAAGCAACTCAGGCCGACACGTCAGGGACGCGCCGTGATTGCGCCGCGCTGTCTCGACGCCCTGAGATATTAGACTTGCACTGTCTCGGTGCAGTTGCTCGTAAACATTGAGCTAAAGCCCTGGAAAAGACGACTAATTTGATGTAGTATTTATTACGCGAATTCTATTAAAGCGATTGTAAAGGTAGGGCAATAAAATAGGTTGGATAAAGCAATTTATTCTACGAATAACTTTTCTGTTAATGGAAATTATTATTTTTTACACTATTTATCCAAAACTGAAATTTATCATACACTGGTATGAGTTTGAATTTAAAAAAAATCACCTAATTAGGTGGCCCATCTAGTCAACTAAATCATCAGCGTCAAAACTTTTGAGTTCGAGATTGTTTCCCGTCTCCTTCTAGCAGGTTATTAATGTAGTTTTAAAATGTGCACTTCAAATGACTTTATCTGAGTTAAAACCGCGGTTAAAGCTTGTCTTTGTGCCTCTGACGGACCCATTTAACTCAATTCATGAGGAATTAAAAGATCATGATAAAAATTATACTTGGGTGATTGTGTCGTAGGGTTGGGAAGACCATTGTTTGTAACCTGGACTTTTATTAATTACAGGCTGTATTAACCGGTTTTACCCTTGTCCTAAAGTACTTTATGTGTCTGATTAAAATAGATAAGTAAAGATTCACGGAAGTTTAAATTAGTCAAGTCTCTACCTTAATTTTCGTTATTAAAAATTTCATAATAACAGAATCCTAAGGGCCCGTTCCATAGGTTTCAGATAAAGTTCCTAAAGCAATGTTTTTAATGTTGACTACTTATCTATGGCATTATCTGTCACATAGCTATCTCGAATCAATGAAACTGGCCTTAAATGTTACGCACGAGATGACTAAATAAAACAACCATAAAAATCATTCGCATAAATACCGTAGGACATAAAAGGGAAATTGAAGTACAAAAAAAGTGTAGTATATTTTAAAAATAATGGAGCCAAAATATCCATCCGTTATGCAGTCGACATTCTGCGTAAAATTTTCCCTTCCCTTAAGCAAAATTTATGAGCAAATATTTTGAAAGTCTATACATTAGTTAATGAATGCAGCTCTTGGCAATGTGTACGCAACGTCTTCAGTATCCCTATTCTGTACTCCGCGTTTGCGTTTTAATTTCAATACAGTAGTTATTTTATTTTAAATTTTAAGTCCATTTTTCATGTTTAGTAAGCATGAAAGTATATTTTTTTAAGTAACGAGGCAAAAATTTTTTATCATTCATCCATCAGTTTTTGTAAAATCCACTTAAAGTTCTTTGTGAAGCGTATCAAATATTAAAAATAATTTCTTCAAAATACTAAAACGTAAATAAACTATTCTGCGAAAAAGAAACATTTATTTAGCAAGAACTTAATAAAATATTCACAGAACTTGAAAAACGTAGTTGTCAAATATTGTCGCTTAAATAATATTTATCAGTTTACCTTGAAATACGTAAGTACTCTCAGTACGCAGGCTGTCACAGAATAAGGACGTGGTTATAATGGATGGCATCGAGACAGTCACTTGACGCACCCCTGCAATACCATTATAGAGCCTTCTTTCCATCGCCCTCTTCGGAATAACGATAATTCGTTTATATAATACCTATCTCTTGTATTATAAACGACTATGAATTTTTACTTTATTTATAATATTAACCTTTTAGAGAAAGTAAATTTGCACAGAGCTCAAAATTAGCGGATATTTTGGGCCAGTGTAATAAAGAGGGGTACTTTTTTAAAGTACGAGTTTGCTTTGTAACATTATAAAGTTATTTATTTGGTTTATTTTAGACAGTTCTTTATTCGAAATTAAAGAGAGATCTCTATTTTATTTATATAAAAATAAAGATTTTTTCGAAAATCTGCTCTTAACATCAAAAAACAATTGAGACACTGAAAACAAAAGAATATTCAAGCACATAGGAATTCCTTCAACTGTCGTGTAGTATTGCAATAATATTTTCATGGTTTTCTTCACGTTTAAACGAGTTTCGCATGTAAATGAATGTATTTAATGCAGTTATTTATTTACTCGCATTTTCTTCGGTACTTTCAGTGCGGTTTTGACCTAAAATGTGGAAAAGTATTCTGCCACTAGAATAGCTGCAATATTGTATACGAGCGTTTTTCTTAGTCATACAGCAGTAAAACATATTTTTTGCAGTTTTTTCCCACAGTTTCTTCCACATAATATTAGAGAGGTATATCTAATATGTAATTATTATCCTTAACCTTCCTTCCTCTCTTAAAAATCTTTTAAATCGCTTCAACCGTTTACTCTGGAAGGTGTCAGAGACAGAATTATTCTGTATTTCTGATATCAGTACATATATAAAACATAGATCTATATATTTTTCAACAGCTTTTGATCTCACAGCATATATATATCCGAAAAAAGCAATGCTCCTTACAGTCGATATTTAATCAATATTCCATGGGATTTATACCTTTGGAGACTATTAGGCTTTTGAAAACCCGTTACCACTGGCAAAGCAATTCCTGGAACTCAATTTAATATGGACGCCGAGGTATCGAAGGCTCAAAGAGGAACAGTAGGATAGGGTACAGAGTAGGTTCCAAAACCCATTCCACTATTATAAACGCCAAAGTTTGTATATGTTGCAGTCAAAACTCTTAACCAGTCAAAACTACTATTGACTAGCAAAATCAGTCAAAACTACTTTTGACCGTAAGCTTTAGTCAATAGTACTTTTGACTAAAATAACAGTCAAAACTACTTTTGCCCAATGGCATTGGTCAAAAATACTTTTGACTGGTTGTATCAGTCAAAAATCTTAAAAAGGTGGTCGATAAAAAAAAAAACGCACATATAAACTTTTATATTACTAGTAGCAACATGCAAGCAAGCATGCATCATGCAGCAGCATGGTTTCTGTCACGGCTCCAGCGCTGCAGGGCTCCGGCGGTCCCACGCGAATTTATCGTCGCAGATAGGTTTAACGCTCACCACCGCAGCTTCGGCTTGCTGGCCGGCACTGCCGGCCAGCCTCAGCCGCGGTGGCGAGTGTTATAACCACCTGCTCCTCAACTCGCGGCCCGCCTCGCCCCTCCGCGCCTACGCGATTTTGAATTACACTCTAGGGGTAGGATAGACAAGACTACGTGGAGTCGGATTTACAGCGATTCGTTTCTGCCATTAAACCTGACTTTTAACAATGTTTTAGGACATTTATTTTATAGCAATAAATAAATATTCAGAATACTTAATACACATTATTAAACATAATAATTCGAACATTTTAATTTAGGTCATCACTATCACTAACGAGTTAATAGCACTTTTGACTGATGCATTATTTCAGTTAAAACTACTTTTGACCAAGAGCGTCAGTCAAAATAACTTTTGACTGCAAAATTGCAGTCAAAACTACTAATGACCAATAATTTTCAGTCCAAAGCAGTTTTAACCAACCTCTTTAGTCAAAAGTACTTTTGACTAAAGCTTACGGTCAAAAGTAGTTTTGACTGATTAAGAGTTCTGACTGCATCATATATATGGACGTTTTTTCCTCTTTCACGCTGAAACTAGTGGAGGGATTATGATGAAACTTGGCAGTATAGATTTTACAATAAAAAAAAAATGAAAAGGCTACGTTTTATCCATATGCGAGAAGTAGTTCCCTCTTAATGCTGACCGCTGACAGAAGCTAGTCCTGTATGTTTCAATGAACTATTAAAACAGTACCATGATTACCTTATGGCCTAATCAAGCCCACTCGTTTTTCAAAAAGGCAATTTGCCCGATTATACTTTAAACACATATTTTTTTCAAAGCAATTTGTAGCCAATTAAATAATAAAACATTTTTATATGCTTTAATAATAACTTATGGCTGTATGTAATGTTGAGAACGACGGTATATCAGATACGTTTAGTTGTACAGACGTCAGCATATCAACTTACCTCAATCTATAAAATCTCTTCAATAAATTTTCAACCTTATCACAATAGTGGAAGGGTAATGTTTGATTGGCAAATTTTGACAGGTTCTGGTAGGTTTGCCTTCTGTAGTATGTACGTGAGAACGCAAGAGTCTAGCTTGTAAGGCAATATACAGTGATTAAACAGTAATTAACTTGTGTGTTTATTACGAAATTGTCATTAGTACACAGTCTAGTTTTCCCAGCATTGTGACACTCTACCGCTTAGATGAACATGTTACGGGTTTCATTATAACTGCTGGTTAGATTGTGACTGATACAGCCTAGATTGAGATATTGTTATGTTTGTGTATTTCAGTGCAAGTAATTAACCCTTCTATGAATATTTAAGGCTTTATGGTTATATTTGAATGTGTAAACCAAAAAAAATTAAGATATTATGTTACCTATGTTCTTAGTAGCATTGTACATGAAATTCACTTAAACGTATTGTAATTAAAATGCATACACAACATTATTTATGCATGGATATTCCAAAATCTTTAAAGACCAAAAGTTGACTCTAAAAAGAAATATTTTACAACGACTTTAAGAACTCTGTAAATCAAGTCCATCTTCAGAGTTCAACGATAAACATTAAACACACATAAACTGGACCATCAAATACAAACTACATATCTTTTCGATTCCAAAGCGTTCCAAACGCTCGTCTACACTTTTATAAGCTTCAAGACATGTTTTTGTAATCCAGATTAGGCTGAAGAAGAATAACGACAAAACCCGGTCAAAGGGAACCGTAAACAGGGCTTAGCAGTTTACAAATGTTATATATTTTTTAGCTTTTAAACAGCCCTGTGAAATAACCTTAATTAACCCTGTTTTCCATTTTGTTGTCGACTGTATTTTGTTTACAGAATTTTTGTTAATTCGCTGTTATATCTTCGGTAATTAATATTGTTAGGGTTGATTTTGGGTCATTGTTATTTTTGGTATTGTTTGTTATTTCAATGTATTTAGGGCAATTTTGAAATTCTTGATATTTTAGCAGAGAGTTGTTTAATGAAGACCTATTTGTTGAGTAAATATTTTGTCTTTAATGAGGTTACATTTTATTCTGTACCTTATAAATTGTATGTACAAAAAACATCCATTATCAAAACGATGACTTATGGCCAGTTTCTGAGCACCTTTATTGGTGGTTTATCTATTCATTTTTAAGGGAAAATGAATAGATAACCTTTCGATAACGAGACTCAGAAACCGGCCATTAGTAACACAAATTCTCAATACACTGATTTACTCACCCTTCACAATTTATATATACCCTATCATAAAACAGGTTTTTAAAAAGAAAAAGAAAATCGTGAACCATTCTGACAAACATACGTATCAATGTCAAAAATCGCGTGACATCAACTCTAAAAACACGAATTCACCACAAAATATTTTCATACAGTACCGAAGCTAAAAAAATATTGCCGACGATCATTGAACCCCGATCCTATAAATTTTGTCACCTCGTTACATATAACTATGCACTTGCATGATCAAGAAACATTATTGAATGTGCAAGGAAATCGCGGTATACGAATGTTATATACATGTTACTTAGTACTATTATGGATAGGACACGCGATGCTGACTTCGGCCCTTTGATTAAGTGTTTTATTTACTACCACTAATGAAGTCTGGGAGATTTGTGTTCTTAATTATATTGGAAATGTTTATTAAGTCTAAATTTTCTTATGATGACCTAAACCAGGTGTGAAAGTTTTAATTATTCAAATTGTATGTACATTTTTGTGACGTACTTTTGAATGGTCACATTTTAGTAGTAGTTCCTCAGTGTTTAGCATTTCTATGGATAGTAGTTAACAAGAAATATAATGGGATTTATATGTTCTATTGAGATTATTATTGTATCTGCTATAAAAAACCGATATGCATGGATAAAACATCTACTGCGATCATTCATAGTCGTATCAAAATTGATAGTAGGTATAACAGTAGTATCACAAAATACTCTTAAGGTGCATGCGACGACTAGAAGCGGGAAATTCAAATATAAAATGGTTTTTTCATGTATTACCTAAGTTAACATTCAATATGACGCGTGATCTTATGATTGGCGGTTATAATATCCCACAAAGTAATTTCTGATGTCCTTGTTTAACTCCAAAACTTCTTATTTAGAACTATAAACTGACGAAACTATGATATTTCGNTTCAAATATAAAATGGTTTTTTCATGTTTTACCTAAGTTAACATTCAATATGAGGCGTGATCTTATGATTGGCGGTTATAATATCCCACAAAGTAATTTCTGATGTCCTTGTTTAACTCCAAAACTTCTTATTTAGAACTATAAACTGACGAAACTATGATATTTCGCAATAAAACGTTTTTTACAGTTACATTTAAATTGTAAGAAGTTTCGGAGTTAAACAAGGACATCAGAAATTACTTTGTGGGATATTATAACCGCCAATCATAAGATCACGCCTCATATTGAATGTTAACTTAGGTAAAACATGAAAAAACCATTTTATATTTGAAATTCCCGCTTCTAGTCGTCGCATTCACCTTAAACTTAAAATTCAGCATGACACACAAAACCTCAACAAAAACTCAGTTTTCCTGTAAAACCAACCCTCTAAACGCGACGGTATTTCCCATCGCACGTTATAACGCATATAATCACGTTACGGCAAATAATGCGTTATCCTTTCACGTTCTGACGGGGCCAATGACGTTGAAAAATAAGCCAGGCTTAGTCGATGCAAGCGATACACGGGTTAATATAGTGGGGTGCCGCACTAATATATCGTGCGTCATATTTTTGACGTTATTACTCGTACTATACGTAAACGTTAAAGTAACGGTGACTTTTTATTTTATTTGTGAAAAAGAAAATATTATAGGTCTTTTATTGAAACGTCTTGCTTGGTGCATAGAAGCGTGTGAGAGCAAATGGGACGTATAATGCAAGGATAATAGATACATCATAATAGCTTTTCCTGCAAAATAGCAAAAGCAACTGTAATGCTGACAAGTGCATCATGTTTTCGAACATCATTGCAAATATTTTGCGAGATTTTAAACATTTAAGTACGGGTTTTCTAACGGATTTTCACACTAGAATCTTCAAAAAATATCACTTAAAATACTTTAATGTTTGTCATAAAACTTATCTCAATTTAATCACTAGTGAGGATGTCATTTCCAAGCATCAATTTTCCTGAACTGCGCTCCTATAAAAATATGAACACTTTAAACACCGTCCGGGCACGTATCAATGTTTATATACACAAGTAAATATTTTGTATTTTAAGCCCAAAGCTGGTATGAAACTCACGGGTCTTCGCATGCGCTGTGCGGACGAAAAGCTGTTGCACGCGATTGTACAGACGACACCAGGTCACGGTACCCGAATCTGACCAATTTTACCAATCGAACATTAACCTTCCTCTATTGTGATAAGGTTGAAAGTCTATTGCAGAAATTCGACAGAATGTGGTGACTTGATGTGCTGTCGTCTGTACTTCGTTAGAGGATTCATCTGTTAATATAAATCTGTTAGAGATTACGTCTGTGTGAGATATTTATCACAAATTATGAAGCTAAATTTATAGTGTGGGATTCATATTTTGTTTTGAAAATAGTAACTACACATTTCGTATACATCTTAAACACGTAGCTAATGAATAAAATATATTTCTAAATTTTCATGGCTTCATATAAAGAATCTTTATCTATTTTATTTATTAAATAAATAAAGTATGCTTGTACTGAAAATTGTGTTAAAATAATAACATTTCAGATAACATTGAGATAACTTAAAAGTACCTTTTACATAGACAGTCCGAGTGCAATGCCTTATCATTGTCTGCTCACTGAATTCAAATACAATTTTTCTTAGTAAGCACTTACAAACCCTTTTCTTACTCTCAACAATACAAATCTTACAAATAAAATTACTTTATACACTCAACAATAATACAATTGTATGCTTATTGTACTTAATTTTATACATGCAAATTTGTGCTATTATTATATTGCGAACAGCTAAACTATTTCAGATACGATTTGGCATGCAAACAAATGAGACCTCAGAGGTTATAATATAGTATACCTTTCATTCAGATGCAGGAAACAATTGTCTCAGGGCATAGGTAAATTCGTGGAGTAAAAAAACCGGCCAAGTGCGAGTTGGACTCGCACACGAAGGGTTTCGTACCGTCCGTTTATTGTATGGGGTAATATTAAGGGGGGTCTTAATATTAAATTTTTTTTTTTTTAGTATTTTTTGTTATAGCGGCAACAGAAATACATCATTTGTGAAAATTTCAGCTTTCTAGCTATCACGGTTAATGAGATACAGCGTGGAGACAGACAGACAGACAACGAAGTCTTAGTAATAGGGTCCCGTTTTACCCTTTGGGTACGGAACCCTAAAAACTAGCAAAGGAATATAAACAAAATCAAAACATTGCGAGACTAAATAAAAAGCGTTGTAAAGGAGTGCACTCACGAGCTCGGTGCATTATCAGCATTTGTTCTCGTAGTTTCGATCTTCACTCAGAAGAGATAAGTGATCCAGCGGCTGTATTCTGGAAGATCGTTCGAGATACTGTGTTGTAACTATGGAATGGGACGCTATAGTATATGGTATAGTGCCACCGCTTATTTTGTGCAGTTGACAGCTGTCAAATTTCAAGGGACGACCGACTTATTTATACTGATTTGTTTCATAAAAAAAGAAAATCATGAAGGTTGTTGATTATATAATTTTGAAAATTTTGAAAGTAAGTTGTAAGTAAAATACGAATGAATTATTCAAAAACATAAAGGTAGTATACTTTTTTACAGACTTTATTTACTTACCCTGACATAGATCAGAATATATAATATATTTCACAAATTCAAATACCATTTCTTTTGGGAATAGTGAACTCCAGACAACCTTATCTCCTGAACAGAATACAGACGTTGATGTAACGCGATTTTGCGGATTTCGCTACTTGCTGTCTTAAAGGACACTTGAAAACTGCCAACTTTAGTCTGAACTAAAAGAAACATATAAATAAAATATCCAGTTAGAAGCTCAAGGTTGGATTCAAAGATGGGAGGTACTCTCGTGTAACCTAAAGTACTGACACTGATGTTTCTTCAAAATTATTTACTTTTTAAGAGCCTCATACGTACTTTATTTTAATACCGCACTCAGATAAGTGAAAATGTTAAATGGGTCATGACTATAAAGTGAACATTACGAGAAATAAATGACTGTCGACGTAAAGAGGTCATTGTGTCAATAAGACATATGAGTACAGATAGAGAAGTTGACGTAAAAAAGAAATATTTCAATAGGTATGAGAAATGATCGAAATCTTCGTAATTGACGATAGGTAGTCAGTTCAGATATTATAATTTAAAAAGGCATTTATAATAATATTTTTTAACATAACTTAGTCGCAATCAAAACAAGAGCGGGGTATCAATGTTGCGTCCACCAACTTCGGCCGCGACGAAAGCGTAGGAATTAATGACGCTAATAAAATAAATGTGCGACATTCGTTTACACGTCCCTGTGTTTATGTCTCATTTAAGACGACATATACTTTTACAGCCACGTCGTAAACCGTCCCATGTGGCGTGCTTTATCAAGCGGGACTTTAAGAAGCCAATTCTTACGCACTGCTCTAATGACTCGGAAATGACCGACAAAGTGAATTCTCGTGTGTTTTATTTTACTTACGATACCATTTTTTTTTTATATCGATTGTACCGTACGAGTAACAAAATCGATTCGAATGACGTTAAAGATTTGAGCTCTGTAATTTTTTTTGGGTAACGGCCACTTTGTATTTGAATATTTTTTGAATTGTTCGAGTGTTTATGACTTAATAAAGCTTTATTTTGAGCTGTGTAGGCCGAGATATTGTAGGTGTAACTTAATTAAAAACCGGTAGCTAAAAGATTTGATGGAGATTGTTTAATGATAAAATATATTCATTACTGTATGAATAACGGTATTTTAGTAACCATTATGTGTGGCCGCTTTTTAATTAAAATTATCATCACTTTTTGAATACTTACGATAATATTAAGCAATAGATATATTTTTCATAATGACACCAAGATTAACATTTGATAATTTCAACTAAACTGTTTTTACGTCACAAAACTTCGATGCTTACTTATAGAAGCATCCTACATTTACAAGTATCAGTAGAACTCTAGCCCCCAGACATTTTGAGACGAAACTATTCTTATTCGAGATCACGTATCTGACCCAAAAGATACCAAACTATCTTTACATTTCAAAACCAAACCCTAGTCCTACTTCTAACGCTGTCAACGTCCCCACAAATCAACAGTTTCAAAACGCGTCACAATAAATTTACATTCAAAGATAAAAAAACGAAACCTTCACCAAATGATTTATGCCATACAATTAGTGCGATTTAAGAGAATCACGTTTGTATTAACGAGCGAAATCATCCATTACTATAGTCGTAAATACATCGTCGGACTATGGACGAACGTTGTAAGTGATATAAGAAGGAGACCGCGCCCTTTGCTGCAACAGAAATTAAATTATGACTTGGACTTTTATTGTACTCTTTGCATAATGAGTCACTAGGATCGGAATCTTTGGTTTAAAGAGAACTATGTTTTATTTGTCGACGTTCTGCGGTTTTCTTGATAAATGTGTCTTATTTTGTTGTGTTCTTATTAATTACGATTTAAAATAAGAATCGCTATTGACCGTAGTTTAGATACTTTATTAGTAAGGGCAAAGCTTAAACAAGTAAATTTTTAATTAAATAAATTCTGCAAACTTTAAAATAGATTTAAATAAGAACACTCTTTGAAATATGAACCTGTAAATTGGAGTACAAAGGCAAACTTTATAAACACAAAATAGACTCAGCCCACGCTCAAGGAAATTTTCTTAGATTTTCTCTGTTATAGGTTTACACCCTTCTTCCATATGCCCAGAACTTAGCAGGCAGCCAACAAAACATTATGCAAAGGAAACAAATTAGACAAGAAAAAAAAAAAATTAAAATTTATGGAGTTTGAATGTGAAACGACAAACGATGCAATAAATTACGTCGGTATACTTTACGTGATTTCGTAACTGAAGTGAAATTTTAACAGAACAGAAACGCGAACTAATGGCACTTAATTCGAACCCTAATGTCGCGTTTATTGTGATGAGTAGAAAGAGAGAGTAAATGAGAACCAAGTACGTAACTGTTATTGACATTATTTTTGATGTTACTGTCACGAGTAAGAGAATGGCGCCTTTAGCAGATTAGTGCTCAGTGGCGCGAAAATGTTGAAATGAGTTTGCGAGTTTAAATCGGGTTTATGGACGCTTACCGTCTTGATAAATTAGGTGCTCGGGACATAAAATTTTTATTCGTTAAAATATTATGTTTTAATTGTCTTGCTGGAAAAAAATAATGACCCATTTAATTTTTATTTTGACTTTATAACTGTAGTAGTACCAGGACATCATTTTTACATCTTCTTTGTTTAATTTGAAGAAATCTCAAAACATTGAAAACCTTATTTCAATGTTTTGAGAGCTAACTTTCTAACAGACGAAACCTCAGTGTAAACTGAGCAAATATTGTATGAAAACATACCAATTCAAATAAGAATGTCTTACTATAAAAGGTTTCTTGTGCTAGAAATTGTGTGAGAACTCTAACACGTTTCGCAAGCCGCTTATTGTACGGACGTGTGCCCAACTTGTTACCACACGTAATAGCTGAGTACAAAAAACGCGTGCCACAAAAAATCACATTACACGGAACAAACGCTACTAATTCGAAACAGATACACATCACATCCAATTTCACTATTACCACCATATTACGAAACAAGTAGCCAATAAAAGACCCTTGAATTATGCAACAAAACATTACAAAAGGGTGGAAGTTAGCATGGAAAACAATGAGCTAAACACACAGTGGATCGTGCCGTGTGAAACTTAGTGCAAAATGTAGGTTTATCGAAGCATCTAATCGAATTCGTGGCGTGCACCGCATTGATATTGCACGATGTTACTAGTAAGAAACTATTGCGAAATTTACTATTGTTTCCATACGATTTTGTTGCGTGATAATATTGAATGTTTTTTCTTCGCCCGCCGCGGTACTTTGCATATATTTGCGTGGTACGTACCTTGCTATCGCGAGATCGTTTTAATTTTTTGATAGTCATCTTGGGCTGGTACTGGGTTCCACATTACAATTCTCAATTGTATAATGCTTTTCATTGGATTTTCACACTTGGATTCTTCATTTTTATAAGTTATCTGTGTAATCAATCAGCGTGATTTAGTATCATCGTTTTCATTTCCATCATTGTTAAATGTGAGTTATTATATGAAAAAATATTCGAATTCAATATGATGCATCTACATGTATTTCTTTTTTCGAATGAAAATTGATACTTTTTTCTTTTCTATTAGATTTTTCGTTTGTTTTTGATCAATCAATTAGTAAAATATACGATACTGAATGTACTTAATTTGTTCTTACATCTATTTTTTTCAGTTCCAGGAGCTGTTCTTTCTAACAACAAACAGGAGGCAAAAAGCAAACAAAACAATACAATATCCACATTCGGCGTTGTCCAAAATAAACACTTATAATGACAGACCATTAACACTTACCGATGCATGTTTGCTGGGGGAATAAGTTCCTGTATGACAAACTAAATTATATTGGTACACAGTGGTCCTTAGAACGGTGAACAAAAATTGCAACTTGCAGGCTTTTTTAATTACTCATTAAGATTTATTTGGAAGCCGATCCCAACATAGTTGGGAAAAGGCTAGGCAGATGATTTAGATTTTCCTTGATCAAATGAAAGTAAAGTCGTCAATACATATAGTTTTAAGGCATGTAACTGTAAAAAACTTTTTATTGCGAAATATCATAGTTTCGATAGTTACATTTGAATTGTAAGAAGTTTCGGAGTTAAACAAGGACATCAGAAATTACTCTGTGGGATATTATAACCGCCAATCATAAGATCACGCCTCATATTGCATGTTAACTTAGGTAAAACATGAAAAAAACATTTTATATTTGAATTTCCCGCTTCTAGTAGTCGCATTCACCTTAAGTATAAATATTTCTTTGTTAGAGGTCATTGTGTCATAAAAAATTGAGAGCAGTAAATAATATATAAAAGAATTTTAGATAGTGTGCAAATGAAAGTAGAGACCTTTGTACAGACGATAGCACATCACAATCTGTCAAATTTCTGCAATAGATTTTCAACCTTATCGCAATGGCGGTAGGTTAATATTTGATTGGTAAAATTTGACAGATTCGTATACGTTGACCTGCTGTCGTCTGTACTTATAAAACTGTTCCGCTATCATTACATTTTTTGTGGCATAATAGAGACAGATAGGCGTAACAACACATTATCATTTTAACACAAATGTTAAGTATACCAATTTGTTTAATCATGTATACTTAGCAATACTTATGTAAAAGTCCGTTATATTGCGTGACTGTGTGTATTAAGTTATTAGTCCACCACAGCACACATTGAATCTACCACCAAATCATTTACATTTAAAATATAGAACTTTATTCCTAACAGCATAAGATCTAAATTTCTTTAATATTTAGTTTGCCAAGTCCCAAATACATTCGGTTATGCACACACGTGTTGTTCCCATTAATGAGATAATTCCTTCGGGAAACGCTAGAAAATGGAATAAATATGGCGACCCAATTGCAAATGTAGTTATTTGTGACAAAGCTAAGCGGTTACTGTGTTCTTGGTGGGTTTAGGGTTTAAAGTAACCCTTCAATATTCATTATGCGGTTTGAGGGTTTAGATAATCTTTGCTATCAATTTGGACACACTTACAAATGGACGGCTATACTGGTCCTTAGGAATAAATACTCTGGAGATGCATATTATTATTTTGTGTGTGTAAATATATAGGTCCCATATCTTGTAGTTTTATTAACTTGACCCAAATCTAAGCCTTTCTTTCTTCTTGAATCTATACTAATATTATAAAGCTGAAGAGTTTGTTTTTTTTGAACGCGCTAATCTCAGGAACTACTGGTCCTATTTGAAAATTTCTTTCAGTGTTAGATAGCCCATTTATCGAAAAAGGCTATAGGCTATTTTTTATCCGGGTGCGCGGAGTAGTTCTCACGAGACGCGGGTGAAACCGCTGGAGGAAGCTAGAAAGCTAATAAAAATCCAACAACGTAAAACAGTAAGTCAGCATAGTATCTAGAACAATAGGAACTCAATGAAATGATTTCGCAAAATATCCGCGGAAACGGTGTTTGTTATCAAACAAGACGATATTACCACATACTTTTGTTTGTCCCAAACAAACAGATACGGTTGACGTGAGAAAAACATGGGATGACGGAAAAAATATGCTGGGACATTGAAATATGGAAGAGATTTTCTCACGCTCCTTATGATACACTTTTAGACGGAAAAGGATAAGGTATAATGATAANAAAGGCATTTATAATAATATTTTTTAACATAACTTAGTCGCAATCAAAACAAGAGCGGGGTATCAATGTTGCGTCCACCAACTTCGGCCGCGACGAAAGCGTAGGAATTAATGACGCTAATAAAATAAATGTGCGACATTCGTTTACACGTCCCTGTGTTTATGTCTCATTTAAGACGACATATACTTTTACAGCCACGTCGTAAACCGTCCCATGTGGCGTGCTTTATCAAGCGGGACTTTAAGAAGCCAATTCTTACGCACTGCTCTAATGACTCGGAAATGACCGACAAAGTGAATTCTCGTGTGTTTTATTTTACTTACGATACCATTTTTTTTTTATATCGATTGTACCGTACGAGTAACAAAATCGATTCGAATGACGTTAAAGATTTGAGCTCTGTAATTTTTTTTGGGTAACGGCCACTTTGTATTTGAATATTTTTTGAATTGTTCGAGTGTTTATGACTTAATAAAGCTTTATTTTGAGCTGTGTAGGCCGAGATATTGTAGGTGTAACTTAATTAAAAACCGGTAGCTAAAAGATTTGATGGAGATTGTTTAATGATAAAATATATTCATTACTGTATGAATAACGGTATTTTAGTAACCATTATGTGTGGCCGCTTTTTAATTAAAATTATCATCACTTTTTGAATACTTACGATAATATTAAGCAATAGATATATTTTTCATAATGACACCAAGATTAACATTTGATAATTTCAACTAAACTGTTTTTACGTCACAAAACTTCGATGCTTACTTATAGAAGCATCCTACATTTACAAGTATCAGTAGAACTCTAGCCCCCAGACATTTTGAGACGAAACTATTCTTATTCGAGATCACGTATCTGACCCAAAAGATACCAAACTATCTTTACATTTCAAAACCAAACCCTAGTCCTACTTCTAACGCTGTCAACGTCCCCACAAATCAACAGTTTCAAAACGCGTCACAATAAATTTACATTCAAAGATAAAAAAACGAAACCTTCACCAAATGATTTATGCCATACAATTAGTGCGATTTAAGAGAATCACGTTTGTATTAACGAGCGAAATCATCCATTACTATAGTCGTAAATACATCGTCGGACTATGGACGAACGTTGTAAGTGATATAAGAAGGAGACCGCGCCCTTTGCTGCAACAGAAATTAAATTATGACTTGGACTTTTATTGTACTCTTTGCATAATGAGTCACTAGGATCGGAATCTTTGGTTTAAAGAGAACTATGTTTTATTTGTCGACGTTCTGCGGTTTTCTTGATAAATGTGTCTTATTTTGTTGTGTTCTTATTAATTACGATTTAAAATAAGAATCGCTATTGACCGTAGTTTAGATACTTTATTAGTAAGGGCAAAGCTTAAACAAGTAAATTTTTAATTAAATAAATTCTGCAAACTTTAAAATAGATTTAAATAAGAACACTCTTTGAAATATGAACCTGTAAATTGGAGTACAAAGGCAAACTTTATAAACACAAAATAGACTCAGCCCACGCTCAAGGAAATTTTCTTAGATTTTCTCTGTTATAGGTTTACACCCTTCTTCCATATGCCCAGAACTTAGCAGGCAGCCAACAAAACATTATGCAAAGGAAACAAATTAGACAAGAAAAAAAAAAAATTAAAATTTATGGAGTTTGAATGTGAAACGACAAACGATGCAATAAATTACGTCGGTATACTTTACGTGATTTCGTAACTGAAGTGAAATTTTAACAGAACAGAAACGCGAACTAATGGCACTTAATTCGAACCCTAATGTCGCGTTTATTGTGATGAGTAGAAAGAGAGAGTAAATGAGAACCAAGTACGTAACTGTTATTGACATTATTTTTGATGTTACTGTCACGAGTAAGAGAATGGCGCCTTTAGCAGATTAGTGCTCAGTGGCGCGAAAATGTTGAAATGAGTTTGCGAGTTTAAATCGGGTTTATGGACGCTTACCGTCTTGATAAATTAGGTGCTCGGGACATAAAATTTTTATTCGTTAAAATATTATGTTTTAATTGTCTTGCTGGAAAAAAATAATGACCCATTTAATTTTTATTTTGACTTTATAACTGTAGTAGTACCAGGACATCATTTTTACATCTTCTTTGTTTAATTTGAAGAAATCTCAAAACATTGAAAACCTTATTTCAATGTTTTGAGAGCTAACTTTCTAACAGACGAAACCTCAGTGTAAACTGAGCAAATATTGTATGAAAACATACCAATTCAAATAAGAATGTCTTACTATAAAAGGTTTCTTGTGCTAGAAATTGTGTGAGAACTCTAACACGTTTCGCAAGCCGCTTATTGTACGGACGTGTGCCCAACTTGTTACCACACGTAATAGCTGAGTACAAAAAACGCGTGCCACAAAAAATCACATTACACGGAACAAACGCTACTAATTCGAAACAGATACACATCACATCCAATTTCACTATTACCACCATATTACGAAACAAGTAGCCAATAAAAGACCCTTGAATTATGCAACAAAACATTACAAAAGGGTGGAAGTTAGCATGGAAAACAATGAGCTAAACACACAGTGGATCGTGCCGTGTGAAACTTAGTGCAAAATGTAGGTTTATCGAAGCATCTAATCGAATTCGTGGCGTGCACCGCATTGATATTGCACGATGTTACTAGTAAGAAACTATTGCGAAATTTACTATTGTTTCCATACGATTTTGTTGCGTGATAATATTGAATGTTTTTTCTTCGCCCGCCGCGGTACTTTGCATATATTTGCGTGGTACGTACCTTGCTATCGCGAGATCGTTTTAATTTTTTGATAGTCATCTTGGGCTGGTACTGGGTTCCACATTACAATTCTCAATTGTATAATGCTTTTCATTGGATTTTCACACTTGGATTCTTCATTTTTATAAGTTATCTGTGTAATCAATCAGCGTGATTTAGTATCATCGTTTTCATTTCCATCATTGTTAAATGTGAGTTATTATATGAAAAAATATTCGAATTCAATATGATGCATCTACATGTATTTCTTTTTTCGAATGAAAATTGATACTTTTTTCTTTTCTATTAGATTTTTCGTTTGTTTTTGATCAATCAATTAGTAAAATATACGATACTGAATGTACTTAATTTGTTCTTACATCTATTTTTTTCAGTTCCAGGAGCTGTTCTTTCTAACAACAAACAGGAGGCAAAAAGCAAACAAAACAATACAATATCCACATTCGGCGTTGTCCAAAATAAACACTTATAATGACAGACCATTAACACTTACCGATGCATGTTTGCTGGGGGAATAAGTTCCTGTATGACAAACTAAATTATATTGGTACACAGTGGTCCTTAGAACGGTGAACAAAAATTGCAACTTGCAGGCTTTTTTAATTACTCATTAAGATTTATTTGGAAGCCGATCCCAACATAGTTGGGAAAAGGCTAGGCAGATGATTTAGATTTTCCTTGATCAAATGAAAGTAAAGTCGTCAATACATATAGTTTTAAGGCATGTAACTGTAAAAAACTTTTTATTGCGAAATATCATAGTTTCGATAGTTACATTTGAATTGTAAGAAGTTTCGGAGTTAAACAAGGACATCAGAAATTACTCTGTGGGATATTATAACCGCCAATCATAAGATCACGCCTCATATTGCATGTTAACTTAGGTAAAACATGAAAAAAACATTTTATATTTGAATTTCCCGCTTCTAGTAGTCGCATTCACCTTAAGTATAAATATTTCTTTGTTAGAGGTCATTGTGTCATAAAAAATTGAGAGCAGTAAATAATATATAAAAGAATTTTAGATAGTGTGCAAATGAAAGTAGAGACCTTTGTACAGACGATAGCACATCACAATCTGTCAAATTTCTGCAATAGATTTTCAACCTTATCGCAATGGCGGTAGGTTAATATTTGATTGGTAAAATTTGACAGATTCGTATACGTTGACCTGCTGTCGTCTGTACTTATAAAACTGTTCCGCTATCATTACATTTTTTGTGGCATAATAGAGACAGATAGGCGTAACAACACATTATCATTTTAACACAAATGTTAAGTATACCAATTTGTTTAATCATGTATACTTAGCAATACTTATGTAAAAGTCCGTTATATTGCGTGACTGTGTGTATTAAGTTATTAGTCCACCACAGCACACATTGAATCTACCACCAAATCATTTACATTTAAAATATAGAACTTTATTCCTAACAGCATAAGATCTAAATTTCTTTAATATTTAGTTTGCCAAGTCCCAAATACATTCGGTTATGCACACACGTGTTGTTCCCATTAATGAGATAATTCCTTCGGGAAACGCTAGAAAATGGAATAAATATGGCGACCCAATTGCAAATGTAGTTATTTGTGACAAAGCTAAGCGGTTACTGTGTTCTTGGTGGGTTTAGGGTTTAAAGTAACCCTTCAATATTCATTATGCGGTTTGAGGGTTTAGATAATCTTTGCTATCAATTTGGACACACTTACAAATGGACGGCTATACTGGTCCTTAGGAATAAATACTCTGGAGATGCATATTATTATTTTGTGTGTGTAAATATATAGGTCCCATATCTTGTAGTTTTATTAACTTGACCCAAATCTAAGCCTTTCTTTCTTCTTGAATCTATACTAATATTATAAAGCTGAAGAGTTTGTTTTTTTTGAACGCGCTAATCTCAGGAACTACTGGTCCGATTTGAAAAATTCTTTCAGTGTTAGATAGCCCATTTATCGAAAAAGGCTATAGGCTATTTTTTATCCGGGTGCGCGGAGTAGTTCTCACGAGACGCGGGTGAAACCGCTGGAGGAAGCTAGAAAGCTAATAAAAATCCAACAACGTAAAACAGTAAGTCAGCATAGTATCTAGAACAATAGGAACTCAATGAAATGATTTCGCAAAATATCCGCGGAAACGGTGTTTGTTATCAAACAAGACGATATTACCACATACTTTTGTTTGTCCCAAACAAACAGATACGGTTGACGTGAGAAAAACATGGGATGACGGAAAAAATATGCTGGGACATTGAAATATGGAAGAGATTTTCTCACGCTCCTTATGATACACTTTTAGACGGAAAAGGATAAGGTATAATGATAATGTAACACGTTGAACGCCAAGTGAGCGACAAACAATAGATTTTCTATTGTGTCTGTGACCCATGGCGTTCAACGTTTAGGCTACTAAGCTGCTTGCGAGTACGTTATTAAGAAGCCTTATTGTGACACATTGAAACTGCAATATGGAGATTTTCTCTAACTATCCTCATCCTGGCAGCGAAAATACGTTTTCGTATATCCTAACACCAGTAAGGCTTTCTAATTTTTAAGTAGGTACTGAAAGAGAGAAAACCATTTATTGAGTAATGGCCGTCATGATTGACTTTACGTAATTTTATAGGCGTAGATATACTATCGTTACTTTATCAAAGGTAATTTACCTCATCGTTTAAGAAAGAAAACTCCCAAAATAGGTTTTATTAATTTGAAAAAAAAAACAAAGCCTGAATAATGTATTCGCTCAATGATATCGTATTTCACACTTCCATTAGTACCCCCTGCTCTTGGATACTTACTAGTTTATTAGCAACCTTGTTGGGTTGAATTAAGGTTGATTTTTGTTTAGTGAGCTATGATGGCGTGTATCAAATTATCAGTGTTAGGTGTTGGAGAGCTATTAGGTTGTCTGCAGTATTTGCTCCTAAATGCAGTTGATCCGCGGTTTGGGGTTGATTAGGGAGGTGGTGTTCGATAGACGAAGCAAATTAGATTTGTCATAATATTGCTGGTTATGAAATCGATTTGGGGAATTACTGCGGTGTTTGCTTGTGTTGTAGGAATTTTAACGGACGTTTCAAAACCAATGTGGTTAAAATTCGTTAGTTAATAGTAAATGAGGAATTTGATAGGTTTGTATCATACTTTAGAAGCATATACATACTGAGCCAAGAATATAGGTAGGTACGTTAGTAATAATTTTACTCTATATAGTTTTAGATGGATAGCCACTATATAAAGCTAAATAATCTTATCTTGAATAACTTTTACGTCATCTATTCCACTATACATAGAACACATAAAAAAATATTCTTTTATACATAGATCAGATACAAAAACACACTATTTTCCTTAACTTAGTAAAAATATCCTTACAATAATGGAACATGAAAACTCAAATTCGTATCCCGGGGTTACCCAGGCTTCTGACATCGCGACATCACAATTAATTCCCAACCCTTTTCATATTTCCTTTCACGGTAAATGGTGCGCGGAAAAACTTCTCAAGTCATCACGCTATGAGTTTATCATATCATTGCGAAATTCTTGGTATATTGAGAATGATATTGTTGTATTATAACGTTAAGTTGCTTTGGGAAAGTTTTTGTTGCGGTTTTTTTTGGAGCTTATATCGTATGGGTATTGATTTTGGTGTTATTTGTAGCAGTAACAACATCAACAACAATTCCAATGAGTATTATTATTTTGATGCCATCGTTTTAGGGGTTATCAAAAAGTATGAAGTGTTAAAGGAAGTTTAAATAGGCAATACAGCTTATCTACCACTAAGTATAAGATAAGACATGAAAATGATATCTAAGAGAAACAGCGGTAAGAGACCAATTACTTCAATTCAGACCTCTACCGATCTCAAACTCATTTTAAAGCACCCAAGTACCACTGTGTCGACACAGGGTCTCCATATGCACTACAAACTAAACACACCACGACACAACACAACCTAATTGGTAACCATCGACGCTCCGGCGTTTGCATAAGCCGGTAGGGTACTCCCCAACATTATTTTTGCACGTACTCAATTTCTCGCCTCACTGGGTGTCCCAGAGAATAGATATTAATTTACATGAATAAATAAAATTTGCATTAAGAGCGTCCAAGACGGGGAAGGCGCAAAGAAAACTGTTACTTGAGTGCAGCGCGCTTTCCTCGCGTCATATACTTTTGGCATGCGTAAACATGTGTGTGGGTGGCTGTTTACGGTAGCGTGTTTGCTTATACGCTGCTTATAAAAAATAAAATGCTGCAGAAAGTTTAAGGCGTGGGTGTGGTGAGCAAATGTTAAAGTAAAATGACAAACATCCAAAATTTCCAGTCAAATATTGTTATAAATAAATTCTGATTTTGAACTAAACATTTATTTGGAAAAGCTTTTATATTGAAAGCAAAAAAAACTGGCCAAGTGCAAGTTGGGCTCGCGCACGAAAGGTTCCGTACCATTTATCTATGAAAAATTTACGCAGGTATCTATTACCTACAACTAGCCAAAATACAAACATTTTTCAGCAACAAAGAATAACTGCTTTGTTTTTCATACAAATACATGAATAACAAAGTTATAATTTGCGGTTTCACACGTTTATTGTATGGGAGGTCTTAATACTTTATTTAAAAAAAAAACAACGGGTTGCACTCCGGGAGTGCTGGCAGAAGTGAAAACATGAATATTAACTTTATGCGTTTTTAATATTTTTTGAGATTATGGAATGAAGAAAGAGCACAACTACTTTTTACTGTCATCACTTGCCCTCGATATTGAAAGTTTCTCAAAAAAATCTTTTGTCCCTATGACTGTACTGGAAGGTAAACTAAAGATACCCCAACACGATTAAATATAATCAAAATTTAAGCACGACTCCATCTATGATTTTGAAGAATAAAAACTATACTCGTACTTTCATACTTGACTAACTACTTGACTTTGAAAAATTATAGATGGCGTAACACATTTTTTTTCACATGTCTTTCCTCGATTTTGAGGGTTCTGGTTGAGCTAAAATTATTCAAATATATATTTTGTTTATTGCTGTGGCCTGGATGCTAACCTAAAGATACTCCGGCACCATTTCATTTTATAAAAATAAAAACCCAAACTCCATCTATGATTTTAAATGATAATTACTAAGCCTGACACTATTGTCAAATTTCACATGTTTGAAACGTCATAAAATATCTTACCGACCTGTACTTACGGAATTTCTATAGAATTTCGGGTTTCACGATTTTGGGTTTCACGATTTCGGGTTTCACATTTCGGCCACGTGATACCTGTCGCGAGTTTATATATTTTTCCCCATACAAAAAGTGCTCAACGCCGCTAAAGAAGTTTTCACTTCAAAAATAGAATTTGTTGTTGTAGCGGTAACGGAAATACATCATTTGTGAAAATTTCAGCTTTCTAGCTATCGATGTTTATGAGATACAGCCTGGAGATAAACAGACAGACAGCGGTTTTACCCGTTTTACCCTTTGGGTACGGAACCCTAAAAACAACTTCATCTTATAATGGATTTATTCGACTTACCACCATCTACTTCGATAATAGCATTATTTGCTTCAGCTACTGCACCCCACCAAAAAGAATTGGTGCACTACCGAATACGGACTGTACAATCTTTATTTTCTTATTCCCCGTAGATCGGTCTCTAATGTATTTCATTTATGCTAATTCCATTTATTTTCTTTGACGCCTTGGTATTATAATGGAGTTTGGTGTTTTTGTTTTCAAAATTGGTAATATAATCTAATTTTTTTCACTAATAGGCTGATTACTTGATGTAAATTCAGTTAGCTAAAATCATCTTGTTTTCGTAGTGAAATAACTACCGGATTTTATCTGTTCACGAAGTTAAAGGTACTTGGAGACTTACCGTCTCAAGTTGAGGGGTCAATTGATTTTTAAAAAGTTTATTTTTAAATGATCGCTTTCCTAGTTATTTATTTACATATATACTGACTTAGCTTCTGCCAGCGGCTTCGCCCGCTTCCCGAGGGAACTATTTCCCATACCCGGATAAAAATCAGCTCACTGGTTTAGGCGTCAAAGCGTAACAGACAGACAGGGTTACTTTCGCATTTAAAATATTAATAGTAGGGATTTATTAGTTTAAACTGGGATAACCCAGATAAGCCTACTGTCCTATATGTAGGACACATAAATGGAGGAGATAAGGTGTAGTTTCCCCAGGATGCGAAAACTGCTACATAGTGACTAAAATCAAAAGGTATTTTGTTGCCAACTAAACATGCACTGTCTACTACTTATACTATAAAGCTTTTACTAATATTATAAAGCTGAAGAGTTTGTTTGTTTGAACGCGCTAATCTCAGGAACTACTGGTCCGATTTGAAAAATTATCCGGGTGCGCGCAGTAGTTCCCACGGGAAAACGTGTGAAACCGCTGGCGGAAGCTAGTCCCTAATAATATTACATCAAGCAATAATAATACCTATACAAATGACTAAAACACAGCATAAATTAGCTCTCACATTACACGATGCGAAAAAATTGGCTCACTAAACTGAAAACACATTTTACGACGATACACTCTCATTTGATTTCGAGAATTCTGAAACTTCATAAATTTAATTAAAGGCATCGTAAGACCTGAGGCATTAAGTTTGGATCTAGACTGAGTATCAGAATTCCAGCTGTCTTAAAATTAAAGCCTAAATGATTCTTGCTTTTCATTAACTTAATTTGTTTTCGTTTCGTTAGAAAATGTTATATTTTGAATAGGTATATTAAATTAAGGTACGAACGCAAGATTTGGAAAACTTAGTATAAACGTAACAGAATAGTAGTTACTGTAGTGTAAAGAGAGCAAACTATTATTCTGTAATTAATTTAAAAAAATATGTGTTTGACGAAAAATGAAATAGTTCATTCGAATTGAATCGTTCAACGAACAGCAAGAAACAAACAAAAATATTTTTTTACATAAACAATGTTTTTTTTTTATTTGAAAGATAAAACACATTTTAGAAATGCACGAGTGCCAATACGAGTGTTGTTTAGTCCAAGGTACAAGTATAAGCGATTGAAGCAAACATACAAATAGTATTATGTTAGTATTTACTATTTATACCTACTATAATACCGACTAGGTAAATGTAGTTTCTAAAAGGGCACATTTATTTCAAGTACAATTTTCGAGACTCACTTCGCAGTACTTTGAAGTATTAAGAAGATTCTACAGGTGATTTAAGATTGAGCGACCCTACTCGTAAACATGATAGACATAAGTGGCTTTCGGCCTAAAATAGCGACTTCAATTTCGACCGAAATAACGTGAGGATGATTGAAAATCGTTTTCTTTTTTCAATTACTGTAAGAAAGACCAACCGCTTCTCACTTGGAAAAAGTCATAATCTGACACAGTCGAAGGGTTTCAATTTGTCATAAAATTTATCGTCGAGCCTCCGCCGGCCGCACAAAGAGATTGGAAAAATTGTTTCCAGCAATTCCCTTATTAGATGTCCGGCGACCCAGGGCGCTCGCCATTCGCTTCTGACCTTAAGCTAGATAGGATGCGAGGGTATTGAATATAAAGATGCGACTACCAGTACAGTGGAACACAGCAGCTGTATATTGAAGTAGATGGCGGTTGAGTGTTTAAAGAAGATAAGTTTTGAGATCTCTGCGACTTAGTGTGTCAAGACAGAGTGTCAAGTCATTTTTTATTTAAAAAATATTTTAAAAGATTATTATTTATAGCATCCTTCCCTTCCTATATTTGAGTGGAAGAGACAGAAATGAAAAATCATAAGAGACAGTACAGGAGTCAGCTTTGAAACATATTTTATTGTATTAGTATTTATTTATAGTCAAACTAAATTCATATTTTAATAGCAAGTTGTCAAAAATATGACGAAAAAACTTAAAAGGCTATTCTAATTAAGTGTATAAACAAACAGCAACCTTCACCAATATTCTATTCTAAAAATAAAACACTTAAAAAAATTAAAAACTTCTTCACTTAACTCAACGCTAGGAAAACGTTTACCTGCTACAAAATCCTTACTTTCCCGGTCGTTCAATGTTTTACGGTAGCAATAAGGGTTGGAAGCCTGTGGCTCTCTGATATGTGACCACTACACCGTATAAGGTAATCTCCTATGTCCGCGGATCGCGTTCCCGAATGACGGCACTACTGTGTAATGGAGATTGATTCTTAGGCTCAAAATTGAAGATGGCGCTTGGGTTTTTATGGATTTAGGCTTGTACGAGTAGTGCTGATAGCTTAAGCTGGGTTAGGTTGGACTGAGTTTTTTGTTCAACATTTTCAAAAAATACACATGAAGATTTCTGCTAGAATTTCGGATACAATAATTTTGATCAGAGATGTAAACGCGTAGATTAATCCTAAAAGCGAAACCGATCTATAAATATCAGAGTTTAATACGACCATAGTAATTCACATTATCCTTTAAGAAATTAGAATGAAAATGTTTAAACATTATTTAATGCAACATTTTTATCATTTTAGTACCCGAGTCAGATTAAAAATGCAATGCATCTCCATAAAAACTGTCATTTCATGTACTTTTTGTAATTCAGATCCGCCATAGTGAGAGAACGCTAAGAATTTTTAGTTCAACATTGCTCTTATTGCATTAATTTTATGTAAAGGCTAGTTTTAAAAATGCTAATGTAAAACGTAAAGTTCAGAATATTACTGAGATGAACGAACATGAAATTGTTATGAATGCTCCTACATTTGCACAGAAAATGTTCCTTTGTGATAAAATGTGCCTCATGGAGTAAAAAGTTTCAGCCTAACAGATAAATTCACTTCTAACATCCATTTATTACACACTTGTCCCTTCAATATTTCCTTCTTGTTCCTCATAAGTTATATCAACCTTATGTAATCCAAAAACATACGAACGAATAAAACCAATTTTTAAAGGTCCAACTTCTAAAGGATTTGTGACCCACTTATTCGGGTTGGGCTTTCTTTACAAGGTTTCGTATTCCGTCTATCCCTGTGATAGATCGCCCTCTCTGACGTCCAATGTTCAATAAGCTTGAATAATTTGTGCAAAAAATACAAGAATAAATACCCTTAAAGCCTTAGAACAAAGAGTGCCGATCCAATTTCGTTCAACGGCCTTTTAATTAAAAAAGAATTTGGTAATCATTCGAGATAAGGTTCTGTTTACATTAACATTGCCGGTGCTTTGGATGTTAAGAGATATTGGCAGATACTCATGGATAATGAAATATACGCGATTATCAAAAATATGTTGTGCATAGGTACTGCTGATATCTATCGAACACGATATTATAAACAGTGATTTGCAATTAATCAAAACAATTTTGCGTAATGGAACAAAAGACACATTTTTATAAAATTGCAAATGTTTTATTTGAATAACTAAATAATATAAATAATAGTATGGTTTTGCGTGCACTTTTAATTACCATATCGATAAATATTGGAAAAACATAATTTACGTATTTTAATTTAATGTTTGTTAGCTATAAATTATCAACTATTAAAATAAATTACAAAAATAACATTTAAATTGGTTTAGACAAAACTTCAACTGAGTTGCTAATTTTATTACTAGCTAATTCCCAGCACCCGCATACAACAAAGCCTTTATTCGTGTCAGATACACTCACAGCAAAGTTTATCTCCACACTGGATTCAGATGCACCACTCACATTAAATTCCCTCATAATGCACAGACACGCTGACTAAACACGAAGCCCCTACAATAGAAAAACAAAAAAAACATCAAGAGAACCAACGTTACCGAAATATGGTAATGCAATACTCTGAACAAATCCTCGCATAACATCAACGCCCAAATAATAGCATCGGCTAGAAATAACCAGGTTTTCTACCTCGTATTTTCCGTATTAAGTATTTTGTTGAAAGCCCTTTCCTTGTCCGACCCCTCTTTGTACTGTATCCGATATCATCCCCTCAAAATTATGAAAGTGTATAAACATTTTCACGCCCCAGTCGGGTTCGCCCCCTGATTTCCACATTTCCCGGCTGCAAGTTATTATTATCAAATCAAGCTATAGATACCTGGTTTGATAACAGTTGCATGACTACTCACTCCCCCAACGTTAATGGAAATATAAGACTGATATCGAGATTTTCAATCATTGTTTTACGATACTGTAATTTTGAGGGGACGGAATTGGTTTTTCAGGAAAGCCTGGTCATGTATTTGTTTTTATTTATGTTCGTTTACTCAAGATCTTATAGTCCTCTATTTGTTATTCAAATATTTGGATTGGTTAAAATCAAATCTCAATTCAGCTGGAGATTTCAAAGGCAAAACGGTGCTCAGAATATTGTCGTCTAAGGCTAAACTTTGATGCCCATAATTTGCCGTAGCTATCAAAAGCTTTAGACTTCTGCTGCAATATTATAAGCAGTCCATTACAGCAATACAGTTCCTAATGATTTTGCACTGAGTAAAGCAAATGCACACTTCGCTCTAAAATTAACGAACGCACATAAAACTGGTGCAAGAAACACTTTGTCTCCAACATTACCATCAAAACTCATTTTGTGTACGTGATAACAAAGAACGTCGACGGATATGCTTCGATTTGCATAATCCGTGCATCAAATTCCGTTAATTTTCTTTTAATGCGACGGCAGCTGCAGGCTATGCAAACATGAGAGCGTTACTTAATCACGTTATGTTTTTAACTTGAGTTTTGGAAACGTGATTTAGGATTATATTTTATTTTTAGTTGTTTTAGATTTTTTGTGTTTGAACCGCGTGTTTTGGTGGAATGGGGATAAATGCACGCATAGCTAAGGATCACGAAGAAAAGGCAGATCAAACGCTTAGACGAAAAACACTATTTATGTACAAATGGGTAGAGACTAAACGATTGGTATGATATTCTACTCATAAAGGTCAACAACAACGTCACCTTATTTGATTTCAAACAAATCAAAAGGCTTTCGAAAAAAAAAAATTCTATCAATATATTCTAAACTACCATTATTTTTGTGGGACAAAATATTGTCAAGAGTCAAAATATTTGCACCACCAAGTACTAACTAGTCTCCCAACGAGACGCTCAATAGTTTTCACATCTAAGACAATGGGAATAGCGTGGAGACCTTTCCCAGCTGTCGAACTTTCAATAGACATAACTCCAAATAGAACTGAACTGTATCTATTGGTATAGAACCTTCTGGTAGGTTCGGATGTTAATATTCATTACGGTGCATCTCTAAGGGGTTGCTTCAGACATACCGACTGCGTTGTTGCGCTCGTCAGACGACAATGATCTGAGAATGGCTTAGAGGGAGTGTACTCGAGTTCTTCTGTATTCATTTGTTTTATGTTGGCTGGGATGGTGAGTTTGGTCATGGAAGTTTTTCATAATTTTTTGACGTAGAAAAGAAAATCGTGACAGAAATAAAAAACAATAAAAATGACACCGTTACTGAGTAAAACAAAAAAGTATTGTATATTCCATTTAAAATCATGAAAATGATCACTGTAATACTGGAGCAGTTATCATATGTACGAGTATATCATTACCTTCATACTCTTATCTCATGATTTTGATTTGTTTATAAATCGAATTTATTATTTTTGCCAGTAACATTTCTCTAAAACGACGCAAAGAGACAAGCAACCAAATCTCAACATCCCATAATCACGATACAAAGTTACCTCAATCTATCAACCAAGATATCCACATTTCTCCCACTAATATTGCAGGGAGCTTTGAACACTTTGTATTGAAGACATTCATCGTAGACGACTAGTTTCCTAACTACAGTTTCTCATAAGTAACCAGGGGATCTTTGGTTATAGATGACCTAACTAGAACTTGAGATGTCTCTTAATTCTTGGAGCAAATGGATTATTAATTAGTTGGAGAGGATCTCAAATAAAGTTTCTTGAATTTTTATCTTCTACTTCATGAAAAAAATGGTTTAATTAAAATAGTGAGCTTTAACATAAAACTAGATGATACACTAACTGATCCATGCTTACTGCTTAGTGATCAATACGTAATAGTGAACGATATCAATCAACCTAATACTTGAGTAGTTTTATTACGCTTTAATTTTCAAAGATTTTTTTTACTAAACTTCAGTCCTATACAAGGCAACATGTAACGTTATTTTTTAAAATCAACTGTTCCATAGGGACATCTTGAAATATAGATCAGAACATCGAGTATCCAATAGATAATTCAATAGCTCGCACTGTTAGGTTTGTAGTTCTGAATTAATATTCATTACTGTCTTGGATAAACCTTCCGTTGGCGCGCGGTAAGCTCCGCGTCTCGGCGACTGATGTCAATGAAAACGTGGTAAGCGTAATTACTATTTGTCAATTTTATTTGTGAGATTTACGATTTTATTTTGTAGTAAAAACAATATGTGTAATGTGAACTTATTTCAGGCATCCGATTAAATAAATTAAGATATTTGAATCGAATCATTCATAAACTATTTGAATTTTCAAGGAAAATCGTTATCATGGCAAGTACCCAAATACCGTAATTTGGGTATATTTTATGCTATCTTAAAATACTACTACTTTACTAAATTATAAGTATACTTTAGCTATTATTAGATTCGAATTTACTTTCTCTTTGAAGTAACAAGAAATACTTCACTAGTATATATTTTATCTTTATTTTTTGTTCCAATATATGCCTAGTCGTGCATGACGACACATCGAGGACTCTTGGCTTTTTGTCAAAGATTTTTGTATTGGGGTTCACTTGAACCCAATTAATATTGAAGAGATCCTGTATATTGATACGAGTACCTTAAAGATATACTTAGATACACGTTTGACCTACAGAACTAGGTTAACATTTGAGAAAAACTAAACCTTTGAACTATCATTTCCTTTACTATGTACAGAAATAAAATACAAATATTTTGTAAAAGACTATCTAAAATAAAGGTCGTGAAACTCAGTGATTTTTCTCGTGAACAACAAAACGTTGTTTTATCATCAAATAATAATATAATATTCATAAAGTGAAAACTTTTAAAGGCGTTAATTTGATAAAGATTTTAACGACATGAATTTTATTGACAGAGGCAGAAAAAAATTATGAACAAAAATCGAAGCGTCCAACGTCCGAAAGCAAAAACTTCATTATAGATACAACTTTGTTCGTGAAATAACGATCTCTGAAAACGACTGACAGGGTTTTAAAGGCTTTGATTGGTTCAATAGACTCATATATTATTTTATATAGAAAAATGTGAATGTTTTTTAAACCTCTACTTGCAGGTTGAGTGATAAATAAAATGTATTAAAAAAACACTTCAAAGCTATTTTCAAACATACTACTAACTACGACAGTTTAGCACATATAATAAGAACAGCAAAAATGTTCATTATCACCGTCACTTTTCACTTCCATTTAATTTTAAAGCCACATACTACGTTATTTTCCTCAAGTGTCACGATGAGCACTCAGCACTTGTAATAACACGATATGGGGACGTATAATATGAGATCTCTTTTTGCTCAGGCTTATCTGTGGCAAGCCCGTTGTTCCGTAGATGTGTTTTATTTTAATTTTCTCCTTTATTATGTCTGTGTGGCTTATGCGATGTGCTGATTGTTTTTTGGTACTTAATAACGACCGTCTTTTTTTATTATTAAAGTACATTTTTCGTCTGCTGTTTTTTTAACGTAAAATGCTAAGCGGACCACAAATAAGGACACCGTAGCGTGTTGCACAGGAATAAATTAATAAAAACACATCTTTTACATTCTGGGTTTGGCAAACCAGCGTATTTTATATATTTTAATTGTAAATAGACGAGAGTTTATTGCTCTAGATTAGTTGAAAAAAACACGCTATATATTAAGACCTAGCTTATGTTGAAACAAATAGAGGTTATTCAACTGGCTAGACTGAGATTCGTACCCAATACAGATTTTGGGCCATTTAAGATAAATATCGAAATTTTAAATGACCCATTTCACACAAACAAAAACAAAATTAAAATAGGTACAAAGCGTCTGCAACCAATTCCAAAAAGTGCATTCAATAGCCGAAAGAGTAGGCAATTCCGTTCTTCAAACTCATAAAACTTCTGCGGAACAATATTCAGTTCTCCAATTACGGCTACAGCATTCGAAAGGTCTAGAAAGAATATTGCAAAAAAGCTAGCTAGCGCGGCAAGCGTGACGTCACGAGCCGTGCAACAGAACCTAATAGGAAACGCGATCGTTGTCTTTAATCGAATCGGTGTACGGACGTTGTCGAGTTGAGAAAGCGTAGAAGTAGAGTAATACTGGATTCAGGAAATTAAGGGTTTGAGATTTGTTTTTTTTTGTTACTTTTGCATTTTAATTGAGCTGGCTTATTGTCTTTGTGTTTTAATGGAATGATTATTTTTAACAGTCGTGCGCTTTTGTTTTTCCACATCACTACCATTGGCGTATTATAATTGTACACTAAACGTATTATTATTTTCTTTTTTTTTTTTGCACAGATTTCCTGTAGTTTTTATAGCCATATTATTATTTGTTACTGTTTTTTTTTTCAGATAATTTAAGAATGATAAAGTTTCAAACATATTTGAAAAGGCACCGACCCTAACTACCTACTGCAGCTATTTCTAAATATATTTACTACATAATTATATTTTATGTCCATTATTTTACCCGTGTAAAGCTCATGCTGTGTCCAGTAACATAAAAAGTTATACTGAACAGAGGGGAACCGAGATTGATGGATTAGACTGGACACTGCTGACAGGGTACATGGTAATTGAATTAAAAATACTGGAATATTGTTAGAGAGAACAGATTAAGTACCTATTAGCTTTTTGATACTAAAATACTTTGAGAAAAGTTTTGACGCTTATTAATTTTAGTACCTACTTAATTTTTTATGCGAATACTTATTTTGAGGTTATAACATCGGAAAAGTTACCTAAATTACAATGAAATTATCTAAAATAGGTATTTATTTAATGAATACTTACGGAGCAGTAAAAGCTTTTTGCATCATGTTACACTTTATTAAGATACCAAAAATGATACTAAACAATTCAGAACAAAACTAAATCTAATACTAATAGATAATTCTAGGAGAGGAACAGTATAAGAAAATTAATCCTCCAGAATATCAATTTTGGATTTTTTTGAGCTGCGTATATTATTATTACTGGAAAAAAAGCTTACTTCACAGGTGTCAATTAACTGTCATTTTCATATGAAAGTAAATAAAAGGCCTGAAAAATGTATCCCACAATAGCTTTTAATAAATACCCTTTTATTAAAAGAGTAAATGAATAACGCAAGTGCTACCAACCGTTAATCTGTTCCAGTGCAGAAATGTATTTTATTTTTCTTTTAAAGATATCGTTTTTTTACGGTACCGTGATTTTAGTACTACATTGCATTTTTCTGTTAGTAGTATTTACTATATAAATAATAAAATACAAATTCTCAGATAAGTTATGTTAATTTTATCTTAAATTCACCCGCTTACCCGTAGAAACTACTCAGCGCACCCGGATAAAGAGTAGCCTATAGCCTTCCTCGATAAATGGGCTATCTAACACGGAAGAATTTTTCGAATCGGACTAGTAGTTCCTGAGATAAGTTCGTTCAAACGAACTCTTCAGCTTTATAATATTAGTATAGATAAAATATAGCCAAGACTGAAAACGAAAAAGCTAAATGTTACATACCTACCATTGAATTCATCAAAACATACTTAAACAAATTCTTTGCTAATTGAAGCCAAAATAAGGCAAGAATAAATAAAACCATTTCAAACATAATAATACCCTAAACACAATTAAAATTAAAATCAGCGACTCATCAGGAGTGGTAAAAAATTATCAAGACATAACATCGGATCGTATAATTTTGTCGACACAAGTTTCTGATGTCTGTTCCAACGAAGCCTAATTGTAGTTAATTTTCACTGAATCATTTCCTCCCATATAATCAAGTATCACTCACAAAACTAATTCCTGACACTCGCAGACACCATCAGCTTATCGGGCTGTTTAAGTTATAAAAATTGAGCGATTTATTCCTTTTAGTTCAAGCCCGCGTTTCACCCGCAAGTCTAGGGAACTACTACGCCCAGCCGGATAAAATATGTGAGTATAAAAGTAATTGAGTACCAAAATGGATTTTCTTACATTGAATTAATTTTTAAGTTGGTTTATTAGTTTTTGAGATAAGCATGCTTACAGGCAAACTCTTCAGCTTCATAGCGTAGATTTAAAATTGATGTCAGTACCTACATGTCTTTTCAATGAAAAATTATACTTATCAAAGAAAATATTTTGAAAATCAGTTGCTTTCGTTATATGACTACAATATAGCACTATTCATTATTTTGTACTAGTTTGAATAATTAAAAGTACACAATGCAACTAAAATATAGTAACCAAATTAAACAGTTGAAAACTAACAATGAAAGTATAAAATTAAAATGTTACGTTGAAAATAAAAACTGAGTAACAGTGTCCAAATTATTATAGTAGATTGTTGTTTTATATTAATTTTAGTATATATTAATGTTTATGTAAATGTTTTATATTAATATAAGTGTAAGCAGACAATCAAATCGCTCCTCCTGTAACTTACGCCTCAACCGTAATGAGATTTTCCGTCGCCACTGTTATCCTTGCATTTGATACACCTGCTATAAGCCGCTATAAAAGTGTAATAACACTAATGGCGTTCGCATGTCTTTATTTATATAGCTTCTCATAAACTTGTTATTTATTAAGGAGTGTTGCATTGTTTTAATTTTTATTTATACGTCCGTACATAATAGTAAAAAACTTTTGCTTACTATTTGTAGAAGCAATAACTCGGAGTGCTTTTTATGAACAAACCTATTTTAAAACAGTATTTCGTGTTGGAATCGTTTATGTACTTTGAAATGCGTCATGTTTGACGTTCGCACCTTTAGGTGGATCCACACATCGCGAGGCATGCGCTCCGCACGGCGCACAACGCATGCTTCGCCAAGTGTGGACCTGTATATTCGTGGCGAGGCAAGCGGTCCGCACGCGCGAGGGCGAGCCAACGTATGTCGGCAAATGCTTCAAGATCAAAGTGCCTCAGTGCGAGCATTACGTTAGGTGTGGACGTAGCCGCGCATGCACGTTCGAGGCGTGCGCCGCGTACAATATCAACGCACGCCTCGACTGCGAAAATGAAACTGCGTTTGCTCGGGCCAAACAGCGCGCAGCGTAGGTATGCTCGAGCCGATCCAACCCACATAGCAGCAGTCAAGATGGCGCCTTTGCATTGCGTGCGCGTATCCGCTGCTGCTTTTATAATTATTAATTCAATTATTAAAAAGAAAAGGAAAGAAAAAAGTCGTCGACGTTGGTGGGTTAAAAAGTTCTTCCGCCTGCGTTATGAACACGGAAATAAGCTTTTCGATGATCTCTCATTTCGTCTTCTCTTTTATTTTTATTAAAATAGTGATTATGTTTAGGATCCCATAATAATCTATTACTTTCGTATAATAAAACTGCTTTTCTTAACATTTCTTTGTCGTTCATAATGCGCGCGTACATCCGCAGCGAGGCGGACACAACCATCCAAACGCAACGCACCGTTCGCATAGCCGGCCGCCACACGGAGCACAGCGCATAGCGCGTGCGGCGCACACGCGCTGTGCGTTGTGCGCCGTGCGGAGCACATGCCTTGCCAAGTCTGCGCGCCTACTTGCCTCGAGCATTTGCTTCGTACGCGATGGCTCGACCCGAGCATATGTTGGTATAATTTGTCAACACGCACGCCTCAAGCCGAGGCATGCGTTGTGCGCCGTGCGGAGCGCATGCTCGTAATGTGTGGATCCACCTTTTGACGTCAATTTGGCTATTTTTGGAACAGGCTTTTTGCAGTAATACACGAACGATTTGTTTGTAATCACAAGTGCAGTTACGCAAAAAGCCTGAAACATCAAATTTCTCATATTTTTTCCCAAAAAATTTAGAGGTAAGTAACAAAAAATCTATACATGAATAATATTGGTTAAGATGGTTTTATTGCAAATAGAAAAAGATTTTAACTCTTGATAAAATTTTCAATACGGACAAATCTTTAATACTATTTGCGAGCATCTCGTAAAATATACGGCAAGACCGACATTTTTATAACACAGCCATAAACATTGCGCTCTTGTCGCGATTCTTTGTCATATTCAAATTGCTTCCGACACTGTAAAGAATTTCCATTAGAAATATCTCTTCCTTATCTCCGAGTGCTTCTGGCCTGTAAAACTCCAAGAAACGATTAGACCATTAGCAACTACAGCGAACTATAATCGTTAAATTTATGTCTCCTAGTTATTAAAATTCTTTTGAACGGACGTGTAAATACATAAAATAAAAACTTTAATTCTAATAAATATTTATGCATCCTATGTAAACGACTCCGCGGAACATCAAAATTCAATCTTAGCCTGAATTACGCATAAAGGCTATTTCATTTACATCATAAAATATAACCATAAAAGTTGAATCTTTTCAGTGCGTCGTATTCAGGGGCACGTAATCAATCACACATATTAGCAAGCTTTGATGGCGGTAGCACAAGGAACTTGTTGGAATATATTTAAGGTCTCATAACACTTATTGGCATTCATAAGCGCTTGGAGTCTCATAAAGTGTAGATCAATATGCCGAAGCCAGTAAGCTGCCGGTACTACGCCACTCGAATCCTTTGTACTCTAGATTACGTTATTTAGGCAACCATTGACATGTAAATTCCTCTAGGCTATTAAATTTGCATTCTAATTAAAACAAGACACCCGGTATTGGCTTATTTTGTAAATACTGGCTGCTTCTTGTAAGTACTTCAGTTTGTTTACCTTAAAGTTTCGGTGTAGTCTGAAGGCTGTCGTACTAAAGCCTTTATGGGGTTACGTTGCTAAATTTAAGATGTCAGCTTCCCTAAAGCTTTCGTTCTTGGATGGCTACATCCAGGTTTGTGTGTCTCTTTTTGTTACATAAATAAAAAGGCAAATCTCTTAGGTTACCAGATATATTCGTTCGTTTTACTTGAACTTATTATTTAATAACCACATTTTTAAACATTGTTGGTATAAATTGACTTCGAATCGACGACTGCAGTATCTGACGACGTAGGTACCTATTTTACCTCTTGCAACATTCAAGAAAACAGAAACACAAAGAGCCACGGAAACACATCAGGTTGACAAAAATAACAGCCAATAAGAAGCTAACGATGCACTTCACGAGGACGCCATTAGACGATCCTGAATTGAAAGCGATGTTTTCACAATATGCTGCGAGGCTTTGTGGTTCCCGACTTAGGAAGGTGTCGTGAGAAGCAACTCGCATTGTATAAGGAGAAATATGTCTATGTGTAAGTACGAATACTGTTATTACATTAAATACATCATAGGTAGTGAGTTATTGTGAAACCTTTTCTGAAAGTCTTCCATTCTGGTGGTAAGATGATATGATTTTCAGAAATGAGCAATATATTTTTATTAAACTTAAAAATATCTCTCAGTCTTTCAGAAATAATATTATATCAAATATAAATAATAAAAAAAACCGGCCAAGTGCGAGTCGGACTCGCACGCGAAGGGTTCCGTTCCATTATCTATGAAAAATAAACGTACCTATAAAAAATTACTTTGTTTTTCATACAAATATATGAAAAACAAAGTTATAGTTTGCGGTTACTGAAAAAGTGCTATAACTCAAAAACTACTGACTGTATTTTGTTCAAACCAATTTTGGTTGATAGTTTTTATTAAGATCTATAACATATATTTTTTTTAGATTTTTCACTTTGGTAGTTTAGAAATTACAGGGTACAGGGTACACTTTGAAAGTGTCTTACTCTGAAATGATTGACTTTGAGAAAAAATGGTTTTAGAAACCTCAATCTCATTTTTAAAGACCTATCTATAGACACCCCACAAGTGTAGGTTAGACGAAAAAAAAATTTTTTTGTTTCGTTCCATGTATGGGAAGCCCCCTTCTAATATTATTATTTTTTTATTTTGTATAAAAATCGTGAAGCGGTTAACATAATACATCTACCTACCGAGTTTGAATGGTTAGTCTTAATAGTTTCGGAATAAACTGCTGTGACATACGGACAGACAGACAGACAGACAGGACAGACAGACAGACAGACAGACATGACGAATCTATAAGGGTTCCGTTTTTTGCCATTCGGCTACGGAACCCTAAAAACGAGCTTTCTTGTTGACTTTAATCTATTTCGCAGTATCTGCTTGAAAGTTCCTGTTTTTCATGATTCGCGGAAGAGATTAACCAGAACTTCCAGCTCCCCAGCTTAGCAATATATTTTTCAAAGCTCAATAAAATAATTTTATACAACGTACGACAGTGAATTGTTTTGTTGTATAAGTGCTAAGCCACAACAAATAATTTTATTCTCGCTGACCGGTCCCATGGCGAGACCCAACGCGTGATAATGCATTATTTATACACCCTAAGACGACCAAAACGAATGCAGATACTAACGAAAAATAAGATACGGAGGCACAGTCGCCTTTTGTCTCAACGACAAACGTGCCTTGTGAATAAATAACACAAATAAAAATCCTATAAATATTGAACAACAGTATATTTCACACTTTACCGAAGCCACGGTAACTGAGATATATTATGACACGGTTTATATCGATGCAGGTTTTTTGGGTGGTTGCTGTTTCACGAATCTTTGTTTGTAAACGAATCGGAACAATGCGATTGAATTTTTATTGTTATTTTTTTACAACGTAGGTCTGCATACTTTATTGGTCCAACTTCGACAAGAGTCGCAAAAAGCTCGAGAGACCCGAAATGACGTTTCGTTACACGGGTATTTCAGTTTTTTTAGCAGACAGAAAACGAATCATTGTTTTTTTAGTTCACGAAATATTTTTGAAATAGGCGATATTTTTTTAGTTTTCAGAAAGTTGTTGTTGAATTTTTACCATTAAAAAGCGTAGGGTGAAATGAAATAAAAAGTAACGACATAGAGGCGTGCTCGTGTAGATTTGTTTAGTTTTCGATCAATATTTCATCGTCACAGGCAGCCGGTCACCACGTCGCGTCGCGTCAGAGCTCTGCCAAACATGGATACAGAAAGCCATGGGGACATTTGATTAGATTTTTTTACGTCATCAACATGTGTCTCTGTCCCGTCACCCACATACATATCTGTATGTATTAGAACTGCATGGTTTTGATCAAAATTCCTTATTTTCATGCTCAAAATTTATTTTGACAGTTTTCTTTACTATTTACTCCTCAATATTTTTATAACTCGTTCAAATTCTAATTCATGAATTATGCAAATAAACGAAAAATCACGCTTTATAAATATGCAAATATCAGAATTCGCAACACAACCCACAAATTCTACACTAATCTAATAGTTCCACTTTGACTATTAAAGCAAAATAAATTACCTCAACTCACCGCACCAAATAAAATAAAATACGTAAGAAAATATTATTAAAATTTAAACTCGTAGTTGTTTGACATTGCCAAAGGCGTTTCAAAGCAAAGAAAAGTCTCTAAAGTTTTTCTATTACGAACATGTAAGCGTATGAATAGTGGATATGTATGGCGGAGCACTGCCGGGGCACTAGCGTTTATAAAGCGTTAATATATAAATCAAAACGTTGTTCAGTCTCTGCGATATGAAAGAACGCTTTTTCATGCATTTCGTACTGTTTTGTATTTAATTTTGGTAAAGTAGAAGTGGAGTTTCATAGTTTTGTATCTTTGTTTGTGCTATGAATGTGAAATAGTTGGTGTTTATGTTATAATTGATCAGCTGATTTAGATTTTAGCGTGAAGGCTGACACACACTTTTTATGGGGCCGTTAGGAAAGTATGCCGGACATAAAATACTTTTGTATTAGGCAACTTGCTAATACAAAAGTATTATCGGTGGCCAATTTTTTATATTTTTAAATGTTTTTTACATGTTCTTTGTATTTAATATTTAAAAATTTAATTTATATGTGTATTAATAAATAAATGAAAACTAATATTACTAATAACTTACTTTTAATAACATTTGCAAATAAAATGAAACCCGTATTATGTAAATTACTATCAAAATTAGTCTTTAACGTACTGATTACCCGAATATATTGGTAATCAAATAGAACATAATATTAGCCCATCGATTTATCATAATAACTAAATTAACTTTGCATTTCCATATATTACGATCTAGAATATTAGATCGTATAATATTACGCATTGGGAATTGAATATCGATCGCTCTACGCAATTATTACTAAACCTAATTCGTGTTATATTCTAAAAAATAGCGTCCTTACGAGGTCTATTAAGTTCTTTATTACGAAAAATCTAGAAAGTTCCTTGATTAAGTAAAGTACTTAATATTAGACAAAATGAGAATAGTTCTATTAACTAGAATAGTTCTTGTGTTTCGGACAACTTAAAACGATTGATAGACACAGAATAATATCTTTATTAAATAATAATATCATCGACGTAAAAAAGCGTATGAAATTTGAAGAGTTCTCTCGATTTATCCAGGATCCCATCATCAGATCCTGGTCTCCTTACCATGGGACCACCTGTGAAGAACACCCTTTCAAACAAAAAAAGAATTTTGAATATCGGTTCAGCCATCTTCGAGTAATCGGTGAACATACATAAAAAAAAAAAAAAATATATACGGTCGAATTGAGAACCTCCTCCTTTTTGGGAAGTCGGTTAAAAACTAATTCCCATACATAAACCTTACCTTTATTTTTAAGCATAAGATTCAACATACCGCTAATAAGTATGTATGTAAATAAATCAAAATATAACATTAATTAAGAGTCCGCTCAACAAACAAATTACCTATACCAAACTAATTTGCACAAGTTACTGTACCTAACTACGTCTGGTGGCGTGCGACAAATAAACTGAAATCCCCCAAAATAGGGCTTAACCCTTACATACCCACAAATTCACAAGTTAACTCTAATTCCTGATATCAGTGGTAATGCGGACCCACGTTTTGTGAGTTACTGGTATAATCTACATAGGTTTGGTTATTATCTGGATATGTACAGACAACAGCACATAAAGTTACCACAATCTGTCAAATTTCTGCAAGAGATGTTCGATTGGTAAAATTTGACAGATTGGTATACGTTGACCTGCCGTTGTCTGTACACAGTTCTTAACACAATTTGAATGTTTGATCCTATAATATTAATTTAATTACATAGTTTTGTAGGCAGATGTTTTTAGTACGTAAGGCTTACCTACTATCTTTTATGTGATGTGAATTACGCAGAAATATTGAGTGAACTACGAAAAATAATATTGAAAACAATTTTATTTTTCAACTAGCTTCTGCCAGCGGTTTCACCCGCGTTCCGTGGGGTACTACTCAGCGCACCCAAATAAAATGTGCCTATAGTCTTCTTCGATAAATGGGCTATACAACACTGAAAGAATTTTTCAAATCGGACCAGTAGTTTTTGAGATCAGTGCGTTCAAACAAACAAACTCTTAAGCTTTATAATATTAGCATAGATTATTACCTATTTTTGGTCGATACACATCAATTCAACTGAAGACCACAACTCTATTGTTACAGTTTATTTTAAAACAATAAATGTTGTTCTTATTAATAACACATTATTTCAGTAATTGTGGTTAAGTAATTAAATCATTGTAAATACACGGGGGCTGAAATTATCTGGAAACACCATATTTTAATTAGTAATAAGGAAAACTTCTGAAATATTTACATACAAAATTTCCACAACTGAGGAAAATACTATTCATCTCATTACTTTATACTCATATTCATTGTTCATAGTCGTCTACCGATTCATTTTTTATTATTAGTAAAACGTAAATTGAAACTATCTAGATCCTGACGGATTCATAAAAGTGCTTTACTTTATGATGAGGATATAATGCTTTAAGGTTTAAAATTTGGTAGGTAGGGTGTAGAACGGTATGTAGGTAGATCTTTTTTTTTTTTTTGCTAGCCTATACTGTCCCACTGCTGGGCAAAGCCCCCCCCATCTCGTTTCCACACCTCTCGGTCTTTTGCGCGTTCCCACCAGTCTCGGTTGTAGGCGTCTAGATCGTCTCGCCATCTCTTCCGTGGTCTACCCCGTCTTCGGTAGCCGTCTTGGGGTATCCACTGGGTGACAACATTTGCCCATCTGTCTGGATGCATTCGGCTGACATGTCCAGCCCATGCCCATTTTAATTTTGCCGTTTTTTGGCCTACTGAACTATTATAAAAAATTTAAACAGCACCTGCTTTTTACACAGTAATATAAGTTTTTCTCTAAGTAGGATATTACCAATCATATCTAATCTAAATATGTAGGTATCATTAGATATATATGTATTCGTTGAAATAAGCTAATTCTAGTATTAAATAGCAAAGTTTAACAAAATAATATCTTCGATATCTTAAGACATCACATATCTACTTCAAATAACTAAATTGCCATAAATCTCAGTCGACATTCAACAGTCACAATTCTATTCGGAGCGCTAAAACGCTGCATTCGACTACCGAAACTCAAATACCAGGTCTGGGTAGACCGTTCCTAGACCTGTTTGCGTTGCAGTCGATTACCATAATTAACTTCAAACAGCGGCTGTAGCGGTGACAACTCAAACATAGGGAGTATCGGTGAAAATTGTAAGCAAATAATATCTATTTGATACAGCGTTGGCTTACGACAGACTTGTATCTGGATTTGGGCCGGTAAAATGACGCTTTATTTGGTTTGAGAATACATTATTTTGCTTTTGGTAAAAAAATATGTATATTTGTAAAATATACATTGCTCAGACAACTGACATTCGAATTATAGACTAGACATTAACCACCTATTATTACTTTAGAAGGTGGTTTTAAAAAATACTGGCTTTTGAGGCTAGCTTTAGTGCTTCAACTTTGTTCGTTATGGTTTTTATCCTAGTACTAAAGTCGGTTCTTAAGACCACGTTGTATAATAACGTGGAAAATATTCGGCAAAGCAGCAAGGCAGCAGCATTTTAGGACCATATGCCCATAATCTTAATGAGGAAATAAATTCTGTCTGTAAATAAAACGACTGGTATCAAATGTGATACTGTTAACTTACGCTCAAAGTTTTAATGATGATGGGTCTCGAATCGGTTAAGTAACCTCAGAGTAAATATTTAATGTGGAACCATATTAGAAGTTTACGGAAAGGGAGGTATTAATTACAAAATTGTTTGTGTATCTCGAGACGGGGTTAAGATGTTGCTGTGTCTTTGACTTAGCTATATATTTTAGTTCGAAGATCAAAATCTATGCTAATATTATAAACCCGAACGGATTGTTTGTTTGAATGCGCTAATATTAAGAACTACTCAACCGATTTGAAAAATTATTTCAGCGTTTGCAAGTTACGTTCCAGAATTGGGCCCATTTACTCTGATTACATAAAAGTTATTTTTTCTCAAAACAAATCTTTACTTTGAAAATTGAACGTGAAAATTTATAGTAAAAAGTTGATTCAAGATAAATGACGTTTACGTTGTCGATTAACTTCGTCCTTAAAATTTAGTCATTTGCGCATACGATTACTTAGAAGCATTACTTATAGAATACAATAAAACGTAGAAAACCCCAATGATAATAAAGACCAACATAAGATCGGGTTTTATCGCTCTCACTCCTAATTAAGAAATCGCTTCCCGCTAAAACGTGCACGTTTATCGATTGGCAAACCTGTCCTACTGAACTGATTCTGTTTAATCAACGCCCGGATTGGAACTATTGGAACTATTCGAAGTGATTGAAGCGAGAACCCCGGTTGACGAGCAATCTTCAACTAATATCCTTCGCGACAACTCAATTACAATACGGCAGTGCCTTTAATTTCCTCATGTAAGGCTGTTCGAAGCTTACTGCCTTAACAATGCATGTTACTATTTGTTGTCGACGCTATCGAGCTTATCGATTTTAAATCGAGAATCGTGTTCTATGGAGGGTGAGAATGAAGTGAGGTTGTGAGCAAGTTATCGTCAATTTTAGTATGGGTAGAGTTTTGATCTAAAAGAAGTAACCGCAAAATAATTTTATGCAAATGTGGTTTCAGTAAATTAATTCACCATTCGTTTGATCAATTATACCCAAAAAAGGTAAAAAAAAACTGGTAAAAATATTGCTTGATAGCAATCAATCAAACAATACAATCAATTGTCAATATCATCAATATCATAACAACATTAGAAACGTTTTCTAGAACGAATAGTAAGTAGGTAAAAAAGCCGTATAATTGCAATACAATTAGAATTCTGCAAAAACTATACACCTGTTCTTCCAAAAAAGTTACAAAATAAACATAGAAAAGGCGACGTTATTCCATTCTAAGTGCCTATTGTTAAGTTATCTAGGTCGCGTAAACATTATTAGTAGCACAAAAAACATAATCTAGTCCATACAAAGCCAGTATCTATGTCTAGTCTGAAACCTATTAACAATAGAACATTTTATAGTTATCTCAGCAATCTCCATTCGAATAGATTTGGTTCCAAATTTCACTGCTTTGTCTCGTTTAGTGTGAAGCCCCGTATCTGGGTGTTATTGTACTGCCTTAAGCGAATTTCGCGTTATCTATTTTTTTATTTATATATATTATTATTTACAAGAATGCTTCAGTAAATTGTATTTTGGTGTTGCTTTTATAGTGATTATGCTCGAAATAAAAGAAGCCATAAATTGAATTAATTTTAGTAAAAAGTATCCCACCAAAAACATTCTGTAAAAAACTAGCCAATTCTCGCTGAAGCTGCTTG
>NWSH02000437.1:3998298-4026110 GCA_002382865.2 Heliothis virescens | reverse complement strand
AGATAAATCCGTAATATAGTTATATCCCTAGGGATATAATTATATACCGGAACATAGCAAGCATACATCATGCAACAGTCATGTTTTCTGTCACGGCTCCGGCGCTGCGGGGCTCCGGCGGTCCCACGCGAGTTTATCGTCGCAGATAGGTTTAAAGCTCACCACCGCAGCTTCGGCTTGCTGGCCGGCACCGCCGGCCAGCCTCAGCCGCGGTGGCGAGTTTTACAACCACCAGCTCCTCAACTCGCGGCCCGCCTCGCCCCTCCGCGCCTACGCGATTTTGAATTACACTCTAGGGGTAGGGCAGACAAGACTACGTGGAGTCGGATTTACAGCGATTCGTTTTTGTCATTAAAACCTAACTTTTAGCGCTTAGCTCGCTTTCTTATAACTATGTTCCGGTATATAATCATATCCCTAGGGATATAACTATATCACGGCTATAACTATTTTACTGCGACATATATAAAATGTACCTATTTCCATCAAGTGTCTATGTTTTTGGATTTTACAATTTGAGATTTTGGTTTACGTTAAGATTAATAATTGTGATATTTTGTATCCTCTGTGCTTTCGAACATTATTTATAATCGTTAACACTAAAGTTTATCAAAATATAGTTACTTAACCCTCAAATGTAAATCTTGTTACAACAAAAGTTACGATATTGAATTGTACAATCAAAATTTAAATATTACTTGCACTATTTAAAATAGAGAAATAATGACTATGTCAACTTATTCGGTTATGATGGACCTCTATTTCCCCTTGATAAAAATGTCAAAACAGTATGTATTCCAATTCAATTATTGTCTATGTCTCGTCATTATAATTGAACGCGGCGCACTGCGAAACTAGATATCCAAATGGATACTTGTAACTCTTATAAGTATACATTTTTGCTACTTTAAATTCCAACTCGTTTTGCTACACTATATTCAACCTTATATTCATTACATCATGGTGTAATTTTCACTGTTACATTACAATGTTTGTGATAAAACTCGTTATTCAAAAATGTGCTTTATTTAAATGACAGGAAAGTTGATGATTGTTTAAGTTGGACTTGTATGTATTTTGTACACGATTATGTAGAATATTTGTGCGTATTTTTTCATAGCACTTGACAGTGAATTAGCGATGTGAAAGGCTTTTACGTTGTTAATGAAAGCATAAGTTGTATGAAGTGAAGGGGTACAATATTATCGTGTTGAATGAGTTGTAGCTACATAATATTATTTTTATTTTGGATGCCGACATAAAGTTTTATAATGTTGAGAATTTTAAATCAGCATTTAATCATATATATTTGGTAGGTAAAATGTCAAAAATATTTTACTTTTAATAGCTACAGTTCGCAAAACAACATTCTGTTATAAAATTCTTACGTGTTCAGAAAATGAGAAAAATATTTTTTTTAAATAACGTATATTTTGATACACTACAATACCATATTGGAAACATGGAGTTTTAATCCATTCCATTCTGACAATAACTGTCCAATAATATGGAATTTAAAAGCTTATTACAAGAATTCTTTTTTTAAATATGATCTATGTATTGACAGATGTTAGACTCATCTTTATGATGTTAATTCTCTGTACAATAAATAAGGTTTCAACTTCGAGTCTAAAAAGTATGTAGGCGTGAACCCTTTCGTCTGTTTGTTGACAATGTTATTGACATTTCCATAAAGAAAGAAGTGAAAATGTATCGTGTGGGTTTTAAGAAAAAGTCTACGCAATCGATTGGTAAATATTCTGCTAAATTGCCTCTAGCAGAGTTAGCACATTAAACATAAATCAGACGGATGTCATATTAATTCAGATTTTTTACTCTCGTCAATATTATTTTCCATTCTTAGAAATAAAATCGCTTCTACATATTTTACCAAATGTATATGGCAATTAATATTTTTTCGAAATGAATGATTTATAAAAACCGTTGAAGCACGAGTTGGACTCTGGCACCAAGCAAGAGTTTTAAAGTAGAGTAAAGTAATCTTTGTTGTGTTGGTTACAGGTGTTAGGTATCTATACAGTACAACAATCAGCCCGTTTGGGCATACAATATAAGGCCCAGTCGGGAACCAAGCAATCCAAGTCAAAACCTTAAAAAATATCATATAAAAAGTTTCAAAACCCACTCAAAACTCTTTAAGAAAACGTCTAATATTTCAACATAAAAGTTTACGCTTACGGTTGAAACAAAAAGGTTATAATTTGTTAGCCTTCAGGTTGCACAGTAAACTGTTGTGAGGGATTGTGTATGAGACGGGGAAGCCTGCCAGTATATGATGGACAGCGCATTGGTGGTAATTGGAAATCATCATGGCCGCCTCTCGATTTGAAGATGCGGTTTGGGCTTTTAAAAGCGCGGTGAGTAGGACCATTTTTCTGAGTCATGGGTAAAAGGAAATACTTTCACAGAAAAGCTTAGAAATAAATGAAGAAATCACTAGTCTTTAACTAAGCGTGTATACAGGCGATTATATTATCTACTAAAGGGCGTTTCTAGAGGTTCCTGATAAAGTTGTAGATCTGACAGATAATGCTAAAGAAATATTTTTTATTTTGATTTATTTTCTGTGGCATTATCTATCAAGCACTTTATCCAGAACCTGTAAATCATTAAAATGACACAAAGAAAACGATCAATTAGAAGAGTCTATTAAAAATTATACAGACTAACTAAATTCTAATAAGCCTAACATCAAAGCTTAATTTTGTCCCTCATGAAAAGACTCATAATTTTAAACATTATTCCGATAACTTTATAAGACCAACAGTTTTCAATAGAGTCGAGTCAGTTTTCTTTGCAAACATCCTTTTACAAGCGTTACACTCAATGTGCTCGTACGAGAGTCCTTATTGGCATCTAAGCCTTCATTGTCTAGACTTCAGGGACAAACGTCTGGCTCGCCACGGACAGTAGGCACTTCAAAATGTTCAACGGCTATTACATTGGCTTCAAGTATCATATTGTTAATATTAAAAAGGTTAATGGGTGGGATATCAAACGTTAAAACGAGTCTTCATGAAATGTTCTCTTTTATTTCAATTTCTTTTAAATCGTTTTAGATGTTAGTTAAATTAGCCTTCTCTGTCAAAGGTTTCGATCCAATGAGATTATACTTCTTTAATTAATTTTGTATTTTAATTAAGCACAAAACAAAAATAGCGCCATCTTATTTCGATAATTGATTTTTAGGCAACAGTCCTAAGATAGATGTATCATCCCAATTTACTGAATCAATCACGAGTTTCGTATTTATTTATTTGTCTTACTATTTCAATCCAGATCTACTATTATTTCAGATTAACAAAGGGCAATAATAAGGTGTTTGCTCTTTCTATCCTTTGTCTAGTCACTAATTAAATTGCTATCGCTATCACAACATTCGCCCGTGACTTGTGATCTTAGCAAACACAGGTAGATAGATACATATATATACTACGTAGATACTTACACACATTTTCGGTTCGAAGCTGATACTAAAAGCTTAATATAGAAAATGATATTATTCATTTTTAGTACAATAAATTTCGCCGGTCCATCTCATTACGGGGACCCATCCATAATAAAAACTGGCTTATTTGCAATTTTTACGGCAGAACCTCCATTGTTGGACCTACATAACGAGATATGGAGCCCTTTTGTGTGATAAAGGCAATACTTCAATTTTATAGTTCATAGTTCACATGGGCCCATATCGAAGTGCAGAGGGAAGGGCTAAGTATTAGATGATTTACAATGGTCATATAATCTGGATAATCGGCGGTTAGCACTCAAGGCTTTGCTTTTAAATGCTGCGTGGTGCTGTGTGGTAAGTTATACTTTGATTTGAGTATACCTAATTTAATTTTCGTGTGGCTGGGACACGAATAAATACTAATATCTATTTAACTAACGCTATGTGGTACTAGTGTCAATGGAAGAAACAGGTTTGAATAATGTAATGTGATTTTATTTATACTCAGCTAATGTAAGAAGTTTGCGAATTTGATACACTATTAAATGAACTAGGACCGGAAAATGACAATTATTCTTAGGTAAATCTTTTTCAAGAAATAAGTCAACATGACTCTAAAATATAAATCAAAAGTAAAGCATACTGGAGCAGCACTAAAAATACTTTGTCTGTAATTTCCACACACATAAGAAAAATAATACATATTTTACCCTCTGACCACTACTTACAGTCCAGCAACTCCGCTTTCATTCAAGTCAGAGAATATTTATGCCCGTGCGACGTCATCTGAAAGGAGGCCTGTTCGAATATTTTATGCCAGGGATTTATTTTTTCACTTTTATTATGTCATCTCCTGATTAGTAGTCGTTAAGTTATAGGCCTAAAGTTGTTCGGGCTGTTGTAAATCATACGTTTATGATTTATTTCTTTGGTTTGCTTTTTTTCTTTGTATGAAGACTTTCTGTTGGGTGTCAATTTTCAATATTATCGACGACCATAACTATGCAAATCCTGGTTTTTATTACCACTTTGATTTTTGGTTTCCAAATTCAAATTTTGTTCCATATTTAAAACAATCCGCTGCGTATCAGCAAGAAAGAATTTGCGCAATTCTATAGACAATTGCTGTGTTCCAAGCAGTCATTGTAGCGTGACAGTATGATGATTGCTAGAATCAATAGGGTCGTTCATAGCACCAACCATCGTGTCACCACAATTGCAACCAGTCAACACTCCAGCTAAATCAATAGGCACAATGGCACGCCTGTAACCATCTTACTCCATAGCTATCTAGGTACCAGTGATCGCTTCGACTTAAGCCTTCTCCACTTTAGCCCGACTTGTGTATCTTCGATATTGGATTGCTGTATGTTATGACAGACTCTGCCCGCAGATTGTTAAGCACATATATAAGCTACATAACCTTGTAGTCAGAATATGTAAATATTGAGGAGCTTCTTACGGTTTTGATGTTGCGTCAGTTGCGGATTTGTGGTGAGACGTTATGAGTAAATAAGTGAGGCTGGCATATTTTGCCTTGAAAGGGTTGATATGTTATTATGTACTTAAATATTTTATATAAGCAGCTTTGCCAGGCTAGGCACATTTTTGGATTAATATATATTTGTGGCCTAAAAATAAGGCTCTTTATTCTTTGTTAAAACCAACAGTCATTTCTTAATTAAAGTAATTTTACGCCTAATTTTGGTAAGACAGTCACGCCTTCAAATAATATCTACCTAGGTTACAAGATATTATTTTAGGCAATATATTATGCCTCAAATGTACGCCACATTTACTATAATAACAGTTTGACAAACCACGCCGGCATAATATGGTTTCAAGCCGATCTTACACAAGCACTAAGACGGTTCGTGTATTAAATCTGGGGAGAATGGAGTTCTATAGCACTTACAGGATGAGCTAACAACTTGGTCTACTCGGACAATGATATAGACTCTATTGAGTACAAGTATACGTACTTAGCAACGTGTAGTTAGAACGTATCGGATGTTCTATGTAAAAGCTTTACATCTTCGTTAGAGATTTTTTTATATGTATATTCATTGGCCGGTTCCTAAAAACAAGGAATTAGTCATTTCGCGTACGGACATCAAACTTAGGCTCACTCCATCAATACGGAGCGCAGCGGAGAAATTTATAGACAACTAATAGTCTCTTTATTCAACATCTCAATTCCACCTAGGCTATACCTGAAGAAAAATACTAAAGTAGAAAAAAAATAGTTATTTTATGTATTGTTTAAAGATAGAAATATAAACATATACTGAAAAAGATATTTAATAAAATAAATGCTACAGTTTTTTGCAGTTGTCTATTCAAATTAACATTTCAAAGCAGCCATAACAATTACAAAATTTCACTTTAAAAACGAAACTAAATTAACAACTAATAAACCCATTAACCTACAAATACTTATCTCTAACAAACATAATTAGTTGAAAACTTTAATTATTGAAAATGTCTGTCACACGCGATGAATTTATTACTACGAACTAAGTATTCATTAAAAGTTACCCCACTTCAATAAACACGTTGTTGACTCTTCATTTAGAATTTCAAAAGTATTGGATATCTGTTTAATAGTAGTTCTTAATTGACTTTGAGATACTTATTCTAATATTCATGTAATTAAAATACTTAAACGTAACAATTAAACTCAATTTTTTTTCCATTTTTGTTAACTTGGTTTTCACTCAAACGTCCAGAATCAAGTATAGTCTACAGCTAGTACAGNATGACAATTATTCTTAGGTAAATCTTTTTCAAGAAATAAGTCAACATGACTCTAAAATATAAATCAAAAGTAAAGCATACTGGAGCAGCACTAAAAATACTTTGTCTGTAATTTCCACACACATAAGAAAAATAATACATATTTTACCCTCTGACCACTACTTACAGTCCAGCAACTCCGCTTTCATTCAAGTCAGAGAATATTTATGCCCGTGCGACGTCATCTGAAAGGAGGCCTGTTCGAATATTTTATGCCAGGGATTTATTTTTTCACTTTTATTATGTCATCTCCTGATTAGTAGTCGTTAAGTTATAGGCCTAAAGTTGTTCGGGCTGTTGTAAATCATACGTTTATGATTTATTTCTTTGGTTTGCTTTTTTTCTTTGTATGAAGACTTTCTGTTGGGTGTCAATTTTCAATATTATCGACGACCATAACTATGCAAATCCTGGTTTTTATTACCACTTTGATTTTTGGTTTCCAAATTCAAATTTTGTTCCATATTTAAAACAATCCGCTGCGTATCAGCAAGAAAGAATTTGCGCAATTCTATAGACAATTGCTGTGTTCCAAGCAGTCATTGTAGCGTGACAGTATGATGATTGCTAGAATCAATAGGGTCGTTCATAGCACCAACCATCGTGTCACCACAATTGCAACCAGTCAACACTCCAGCTAAATCAATAGGCACAATGGCACGCCTGTAACCATCTTACTCCATAGCTATCTAGGTACCAGTGATCGCTTCGACTTAAGCCTTCTCCACTTTAGCCCGACTTGTGTATCTTCGATATTGGATTGCTGTATGTTATGACAGACTCTGCCCGCAGATTGTTAAGCACATATATAAGCTACATAACCTTGTAGTCAGAATATGTAAATATTGAGGAGCTTCTTACGGTTTTGATGTTGCGTCAGTTGCGGATTTGTGGTGAGACGTTATGAGTAAATAAGTGAGGCTGGCATATTTTGCCTTGAAAGGGTTGATATGTTATTATGTACTTAAATATTTTATATAAGCAGCTTTGCCAGGCTAGGCACATTTTTGGATTAATATATATTTGTGGCCTAAAAATAAGGCTCTTTATTCTTTGTTAAAACCAACAGTCATTTCTTAATTAAAGTAATTTTACGCCTAATTTTGGTAAGACAGTCACGCCTTCAAATAATATCTACCTAGGTTACAAGATATTATTTTAGGCAATATATTATGCCTCAAATGTACGCCACATTTACTATAATAACAGTTTGACAAACCACGCCGGCATAATATGGTTTCAAGCCGATCTTACACAAGCACTAAGACGGTTCGTGTATTAAATCTGGGGAGAATGGAGTTCTATAGCACTTACAGGATGAGCTAACAACTTGGTCTACTCGGACAATGATATAGACTCTATTGAGTACAAGTATACGTACTTAGCAACGTGTAGTTAGAACGTATCGGATGTTCTATGTAAAAGCTTTACATCTTCGTTAGAGATTTTTTTATATGTATATTCATTGGCCGGTTCCTAAAAACAAGGAATTAGTCATTTCGCGTACGGACATCAAACTTAGGCTCACTCCATCAATACGGAGCGCAGCGGAGAAATTTATAGACAACTAATAGTCTCTTTATTCAACATCTCAATTCCACCTAGGCTATACCTGAAGAAAAATACTAAAGTAGAAAAAAAATAGTTATTTTATGTATTGTTTAAAGATAGAAATATAAACATATACTGAAAAAGATATTTAATAAAATAAATGCTACAGTTTTTTGCAGTTGTCTATTCAAATTAACATTTCAAAGCAGCCATAACAATTACAAAATTTCACTTTAAAAACGAAACTAAATTAACAACTAATAAACCCATTAACCTACAAATACTTATCTCTAACAAACATAATTAGTTGAAAACTTTAATTATTGAAAATGTCTGTCACACGCGATGAATTTATTACTACGAACTAAGTATTCATTAAAAGTTACCCCACTTCAATAAACACGTTGTTGACTCTTCATTTAGAATTTCAAAAGTATTGGATATCTGTTTAATAGTAGTTCTTAATTGACTTTGAGATACTTATTCTAATATTCATGTAATTAAAATACTTAAACGTAACAATTAAACTCAATTTTTTTTCCATTTTTGTTAACTTGGTTTTCACTCAAACGTCCAGAATCAAGTATAGTCTACAGCTAGTACAGAAATCTGTCAAATTTCTGCGATCGATTTTTAACCTTATCACAATAGTGGAAGGTTAATGTTCGATTGGTAAAATTTGACAGAATCACAAATTGTGAGTACACTGATTTGCTGTCGACTGTACATAAATTGCTGACAAAAATAGCTAATGCTATTTTGAAGATACAAACAACACAGTGGAAAACCCCCAAATTACGTTTTGTTCAACTTTAAACAATTAGCCGCATAAATAACAAGATATCAGTACCCTTAACATAAAGTAAACAGCACAAAAGCAACCCAAAATAATTAATATTTTCACGGTGTGATAATCAAGCTTTCAATACCTTCATAATTAAAACAAAACATCAAAAAGGCGGTTTATTTACTGACGGTACGTTTCTAAATTACACACAGTTCCGTGTACAAAATTGGGTAGAGTGAGCAAAAAAAATAATAATATCGAGATCTATTCACGAATTACCCAAATTAGTCATCGCTACGAGCGATCTCATTTCCCGAGGTCTCTTATTATAATGTTGTTAGCCACATTCTAGTTTGAATATAATAATTTGTATTAGCATTTAATTTTACGGGCCAACGATCGTTCTGTCGATTCTGATGGGTTCCCAAACGTTTGGCTTTGAAATTACTATCTTTTGTCTCACCGTTATTTTTAAGAAACAATTTAAAGTTTTGAGTATGCTCTTACCCTTTATTCTGTGTGACGTTGTATTTTTACAAAATTGCTTTTTAATTGAAAATGATATTGCTTAACGATGGTGAGAATTTGATCCAATAGGCCAGTTATTAAATTCTAGTTAGAAAGTTTGCAGTGATATTATTAAATTTATATTGTTTGCGTTACAAGAATAGCTTTTATGTGAAAATAGTATCACTCAAATAATAATATGCTGCTCAAAAAATTGATATATCTCGAAAAGTCTTCTGCATGTTTTTGTAAGCAAAACATGGCCCTTCACAGGGAACCATCCTATTATAGACACATCAACTTTTAAATATTCCCTGATACTTACTCAGACAAAAACGATAATGATAGAATATCGAACTGTATTCTCAAGTGTTCGTCTATTTACATCCTATTGCTACGTAATTTTGAGTCGTCTACTTATTCATTTTCTTCTTCATTGATCAAAATTGTTTTATTTGGTAAACATACAAACAATATCAAGTCTTATTCACGCTGTCCACCTCAAACGGCAATTCATAAATCAACCGATTAAAATCTTCACGACGTCCGACAATTACGTTTTTGTCTTGTGACTCGAATGCCATACCCCAATTATAAAAATTATCCCGAGTAAATGATCCTCATTAGCATTGTCATGCACACGTTGTGATTCATATCAATTCAGTGGAAATATCGCGTATTAATATAATAAGTCAAAATTATTTTGCTAAATACATCCTTCTACATGATTACGGCAATCAAAACGCGCTTAGGCGATGATCATCCACGGAATCGACCGCCAAACGTTTTGACCTGAACTTATTAAAATGTGACTAAGCAACTACATTGGCTACATACTCTTGACCGGATTGTTAAACGGTTATTACAGTTAATCGAGGGTGTAAGCAACCATGGTCCATTATAAAAAGATACTTAATTCGTATCATAAAGAATTTAGATTCATAAAACGGTTGATGACATAATGGGATAGGTAATTTCGGGGCTCGGTGCAAACGCTTGATCGCATGTGAAGATCGGCGATGTTCGACTCATGAATAAATAATATGGAATCACAATTTAGGGTTGCCATTAAGCAATTATGCCGTTGTTACCATTACGATGTTTTCAAAATGCTTTTAATTTTTTATTAGATCAAATTATCGTGAATGCCAAGGTGTCCGCACGACGCCAAACGGTCGCCTATTAAATATCAATCAGGTAAGTTTTTCATTTTAAAATACTTATGCACACTGAGTCAACAAATGTTAAAACGATCTAAGAAGTTATTAAAGAATTATGATTTTTTGTGTGATATTTATATATTTTTTATAGCATAAATGGAGTGTCAAACAAAAAAGAAAAATCAAATGTATTTTTCCGAAAAAATTAATTGATATTATCTAGTTGACACCGAGTTTTACCTTTAATTTTCTTGGAACGCAAAATTATTCAAACAAATCACCCTGTAATTGTGAGAATATCAAAACAAAAGAAGGTACCAACATTAAAGTACCTACCAAACTTAATCTTAGAACGTAAAATAATAAAGGATTTCGTTCCAAGACCCAAAATATTCTGTAATAAAAATAATTAAATGGAATTAACATATATTTTGGACGGTTCACGAAGACCTTTTGGTTAATGATAGTATTTTTGCTCCATATAGCTGGTGAATGTCTCAAATGATTTTTTCCCTTCCATGAAGAAATGGGCATCAAAATAACCGCTTTCCGGCCAAATCGATGGACGTTTTGGACCATTTACTTGATCACAGTTTTTAACGTTGGATCGTTTAGTAAATCGCGTCGTAAGTGACGGTTTCCTTGGTTCTATTAATATCGTTATTGTTTATTATTTTTGTGTTCGTATTTCGTGGACAGCTTTGAGGATAATGATGGGTTTTTCGTCCATGTTTTAGTGAAATATCGATACGGTTCGGACGGCTTATGTACACTTCTATATCGTATCATATCACTACATATGCTTCTATATCGACATACTTGAATAATAGGATAAAGATTTTAATATAAGGTACCTTCATAATAATGTTGCATCACTTCTTATATACATATATGAGTGGTTTTCAGTAGCTGTAGAAGTGCGTAATTTTGAATAGTCCTTCCACAACACAAGAGCCTAAGAACTTTATCCGCATACGTTTAGGAACAATTCCGTGCAAACTTGATATTTTACTCGGGTGCATTTCTGTAGAGCTCACAGGGATAATCGCTTGTACTGTCAGAATTACATTAAGTTATAATAATAATGGCGTCCTAGCCGATTATCGGCCACGGCGGCTGTTCTCATATAAGGAGATCAGCCAGCTGCGCAGGACATATTATAGTGCACAAGCATTTGCGCAGACACAGGTGCACTCCCTATTCCCTCACTCTCATAACCCGATGGGACGGCAATCCGACACGACCGGTGAGAGATCAGGCGCAGGACCGACATTAACGTGCTCTCCGATGCACGGGTGTATCAATCACCAACTTCCAACTCCGGGCTGCTTTTATGAAAGTTTCTAAAACCAACAAAGCGATTTCGGCCCGTCCCGGGAATCGAACCCGAGACCTCGTGATCAGCAGCCGCCTATGCGACAACTAGACCAATGAGGCAGTTATTTATATTATATTAATTTATATAAGTTATGTCAAAAGGCATCTAAGGCTTAGCTTTGCCTCATCATTCCCAACTTGAGGACTGTACCTATATGTTGATGCAGAGAATGCTAATGTTAAATTACATTCATGAAGGCATGTAATAGTCTTTTATTTTTTACGAATTTGAAAACATTTTCATCACATAAACATAAAGCTGTCTTCGCAAACCTAACAATGAATACGAATGACTGACTGGTGATATGAATGACTATACGTGTTTATTTGTATCAAGAATATTGATAATACAAGAAGAAACTTATTTGATTTTCACAGAATTCTCAAAAGGATCCCCGCAGAATAGCAAATAAATACACCGAACCTTCAGTTTAGTATCAAATAAATCTGTCACTTGTTCACAATTCGCAGGAGACAACAAAAAATATTGAATTCTGAATCTCCGCGATGAACTCGGAGAAATTTTCTTTTTTTACATTCTATTTTGGACGATGTACTCTATTGTTGAGTACAATATCGTCTAAACATGGTACTTTGTACGATAATGATGTCCATGGATCGTCGAATATGTCCCCTCGTATGCCTAACCATCACGGTGACCCATGCAGAAATTTTAACGACTACCTTTTGCTGTTTTTTTTTACAAAGTGGTGACACGTGTCTCTAACGATGTAGGCATTTTCTTTACAATTTATGAAATTAAAATGTCTTCAAAACTTTTAGCCGTGTGTGGTTGTTTTGAAACAAAGAATGGTATGATTATAGCTCGTCAAAATAATATGAAGACGCTAAAGCGGTTTGAACATGATATTGAATACTTTAAAGCAATTTCCTGTTCAGTGATTGGCGCAGATTTTTATGATCCACGTATCAGTAATTTTGTTTTAATAAAATCTTTGCACCTGTTGATTATTGAAATGCTCTTTACAGAAGCACATCTCTGACTCAGTTGCTCTTTCAACCGAAAATTTTATCAGCAACTAATAAAAATTCTAGTATGCAAAAAATATTTAAATTGGGCAAAAAGGGCTCATGTCAAAGGCTCATTAATTACATTAAAGTAAATCCGCACCGCATCAATCATTACGTTGGCTTAAAGGAGAGGAGATCAAGTAACGCAGCCGATAGTCCGGTCCTCGCGTAGGATAAAATTGTAATCCTTTTAAGTAATGAGTACGTACAGTTCGTAGACTGACGAAATTTTAGACAAGAAAATTTTGAAAAAAATATATTTATGAAGCTTAGATTACATAATTTACATGGAGCTAATATCAGAAATCAATCCTATCGCAAATCTACAGAAAGTTATATATCTACCGTTGTTAGATTTTATGTATGTATAAGTGGAAGAATTAAATCTGCTTCTTACTGGATACATTAATAAAAATGTTCAGGCGTGTTCATTAAAATAACTGTAACTTTTTTATGATGAAACGTGAGCCATGTAAAATACACACATCAAAAGTGTCTAGGGATCAACATATATTTTTGCAATAACTTTTCTCCTGATTGATATTAATTAAAATTTTCTTTAAGGATTCATCAAATAAAGTGTTTTCGTTTGTCACAGTAACGATAAACCAAGTCACCTTTGCATTAATAAAGAAATTTGCCATTTTCCTAATAAAGGGATTTTTGACATTTGAACCACTAACACAAAAGTTTGAAAAAAAGACTGAAATAACAGTTTTCTTTAAAATTTTATTGGGTAACTTAAACAATTAATAATCCGTGTTTCTACCGCGAACACTAACAACACAAGAACATCGGTTTGGCATACTCAAAATGAGTTCATCCAAATCACGCTGTGGAATGGCCGCCCATGTTCGTTGCAACAACAAAAAAATTTGACTCTCTTGTATTTTAACACAGTAGCCTTTATATAAAAAGGTCAGGAACTTCTTAAGTAATTTCTTACAAGGCCACATCTATGGGTGTAAAGTTGCGCAATATATCGCCAAAAGGTTTCGGCTTATTCATCCTAACAGCATGTGCATTATATTATTATATAGAGTGATGGGCCCCCGGATGGTCACACTGATATAGATTCTGACCAGTGTTATGAGACCTTTACTCAGATACCGACGTGGACCGTGCACTGCATAACAGGGAAGGCATGTGGATTGAGGAGTGACAACACTGATATTAGCAGTACTTAGGTTAACTCCCTACAGATAATCTGATCGAGCTTAGGGTTTTAGTAGTACCTTAGCGACTTTTAACAATTTGTGCTGCAGGGGCAAGCTATATACGTTGTTTGTTCAATTATTTGTCTAGGGGGTGGTTCTGGATCTGGTACTTTATAATGACTACGGTTCTATGATGTTTTGTTTCGAAGAATCGAGATCAATTACGATGGGTAAAAGTCTTTTGATGAAACTGTTTTGTGGTTTAGTCTCTGGTTGGTGCTCGAGTACATTTTAGAGGAGGTTGGTGGATGTAATGCTGTTTGTGCTTCCTCATTTAAGTTTTAACTCTTTAAGTGTTTCGGGTGATGATGAAACTGCTTTCCGTAACACGGCTTGTTACTACAGTATTGACAATTGGAGACTGATGCGGTTAGCCACGATATGGATCCGAAATGGCGTAGATAAATTAGACACAGTATGAGGTGATTATTAGGTTGGAAGAGCTTCTGATTGAAGTTAAATGGTATAATAAAGAGAAGAACATTTAGCTAATTAAAGTATAAGTGATAATTTAGTGAGTTTGACAAATGAGAGAGAGAGTAGTAGGAAAGCACATGATAGAGAGGGAAGAACTCTTCCGCGTTTTGGTCTATTACAGTGAGCGATGCAGGTGAGCTCATCTCGTTGAATTAGTGACACACACTTCATGGAGCATACAGAATAAACTTTACCTAAACAGCATACAAAACAAACCAAAACAGGTTCATAAAGAACTTTATCGCTATTCAATGTTCTCGATTCTCGAAAACTCGAACTGTTGTAGTATGGTCTATAGTCGGGAGGGCTCTATAGGGAGTGAGGAGCTGTCGTTGCTAACATTTCTACTCGATCGATTATCTGTAGGTACTAAACTGCTAAGGTCTTAAACACATTTCTATGAGCGTACGTGGTAATCTTTTACGGTCATTTAAAGGACTATTTATGTGGACACCCGTACGCAACACTTATGACTAGATTTACAAGGCACGTTAAAAATACAAGAAGCAAGCTAACGAGAAGAGTATAGAAATGACTTATAATAAAACTTTCTGAGGTCATTGGAAAATCGTAGTGTTACTTGTAATCTTAGAATTTATAGGCCTTGTAGGTGGAGTAAATAATATTGTGGGAATGACAAAAGAGTAAGTCTTGAGCGATTTGATAAGCCTATAAGATAACAATTAATGTTAGTTAAGCTCTTGTAAAGCTAGTTGAGCAAGAAAAGGTATTTAGATACAATTTTGGAACAATTCATAATTACGGTAAAACATTAGTATGTCAGACATTTAAAACATTTTTTACGACCTACTCAAATTTAAATAGTGCTCACGAATTTAGAAGAATTATTTCACTTTAGAACTTAATACAAAATACAGAATATATTCATTTTAATTAAGTATACTTTAAATTTCACTTAGACAGCAGAGCCACGTTTACGTTGCATTAGCAAAAAACTCTAGAGCCAGAAACAAATTGCCTCTCGAAGACAAAACAATTAGACAATTTTCAAAATTAAGACAGAGACGTTGCAAAGGTCTGAAATAGGTGAAGACAGAGAAATTGTAGCCAGACAGACAACTTTCCAGTTATTGCGAGGAAACTCGCGACCTAACTGCCGTGAGGACAGTATTATTGAATGCACATGTACACTGCAACATCTTCATTCTAACTAACAGAATAGGAAAGCCTAATAAGAGGTGTACGTATAATCCAGTGCTGATCGAAATTTCCCTTGTTGCAAACAATTTGCTATCTGTGTCATATAGTGACGTAGTAGTTACACGCGCACACGGATGGCCTCAAAGCTGAAGAACCCTTTGCTTGGTAGGCCCACTCAGGCCACCTTGCTAGCGGAGCGGGGTCCCGTAATGATCTGCCAGATGCAACTAGAGTTGTAGGTCGTCTTGTGTTAAAATTAGTCCCCCTGCACTGCACGGTTACTTCGTGCGGAAGCGCGGGTGTGATTTTCTTCTTTGTTTTTCAGCCAGCATTAACCGAATAGGATTATTTATATAAATGAAAGTACGATGAAGTATCTGTTTACTTATTAGGATCTGAATTCTGGAATGATATTGGGGGTGGAGTGAGATATGATACTTTGTTTTTGTTAAGGAAGTCGGACAATTGTTCGGTACAAAGTAACATTTATTTTTATCCGGAGATTAATTTACGTCTCATTAGGATTGATACGATAGGTATCAATTATTTTACTGAAAAAAAAATTCATATCATGCAATATTTAACACACAAACTTCTAGCCTTGCTCTCCATTAATACCTTGCGCTAAAACAAAAAATAATCGCGCCGTAAATTAAGACAGAAACAAATGAGAGCTCAATCCGCAGAAAGGCTTCCAATGTAATAAGAGTACAAATAAGGTAACCGAAGAATCTATTACTTTGAGGTGTTACTGGGGAGGGGTTGGTTCGCTATTTGGCCCTTTTGATGGTAGACGCGCCTAGCATGGATGGAGGAGACAGATGGGTGCTCCGAGCTTTATTTTTCACAGATTATTACGAGTGCCGATTGCGTTTGTTTTTGATATTATGTTTTAGCGTCGTTCCTTACCCGTACTGTTTGTCTAAATATTACTTTTCTATGCGAGTCTGTAGGATAAGTTCGTTTGCGGAGGGTGTTCTCTGAACGGTGGATATGTTTTGGGTATATTCAGTGTTGAGCTGTTAGAGTAGCTATGGTGTAGTTTGAGTTAGGTGAGTGTTCGCGCAGTGGTTATTAGTGAGAGTTAGAAGGCTGTGTGAGAGGAGTATTCCAATAAATAACGAACTTGTGTTCACGGTGTGTGGAGCTAGAGAATATTTATATCTGTCGGGCGTCGTCATGCCTGGTGCGAGAACTGCTGTTTAATGATATTATTGTGAGCATGTTAGTTGGTAGTAGTGGATTATATTGTGTGTGGATTCGTGGGTAGAGTACCTTAAAAAGTTCAGAGGAGAAGCTGTTTTCTATAAATCGAATATGACCAATATGGACCTGTTAGTTTATGCAATTCTAGAGACACAAAGCATCCTCTACGACAATATTGTCTTTTTTTTAATGTTTTTGTTTATTGTCATATCGGACTTTTATTGGAGAGCAGTGTCTATTTACGTAGTGTTGATATGCACGTAAGGTCTATAGAGTGGAGTTACTGAGATCAATGTCTGTGGCGAGAATAACTTCATTTTGTGCTCCTGGTCGGATTAAACGGGGTATCTGTGAAGCTGTTGAGTCAGAGTGAGTAGTGGTTTATGTTAGTTCGTGTTTTTAATTGGTGGTTTGAAGGTTGTGTGCATAAACTGTTGCCTGATGTTCCGTATGTATTTTTTTGGTAGGAATAAAATCAATTTATATAAGAATTTTGGACTCTTGGTGGTTTGCTAAAATGCTTGTAGACATATATTAATTATAATCTGTTGTTAGTCAAATTATTTCAGTATTTGTCAGCATGTTCTCAAACGGTATTGGCCACGATCGCTCTAGGGAAATAGAAATCGAACAAGGCGATAACAGCTGCCTTCTATCGCAACGGTCAGCCAATCGGGCGCGACCATCAAAAGGAGTGTATCAAAAGTCGTTAATGTATGTGGTGTGGTTCACAGACAGTCGCTGTTTGCTTACTATATTGAGGAGCATGTTTTACTATCTGAAATGATGTGTTTTTATTTGGTACTGTAACTAAGGTAAGAGAGTTCGGCATTATTGCGGGGTGTGTGTCTGAACGCTCTGAAGAGGCTGGAATTGAATATAGATATTTTGAATATGGTTCATGAATGTTGTGCGGTTTGTGTGATGTGCGGTGGTACTGATCGAGATGGAGTTGATGTTTTTCGTGGTGTGTGTGTATGTGATGGTGTTGGTGCGTATTGGTGGTCAACGTTGAGTTACGTGTGAGAGTGCAAGCGGGTTGGAGGTTGGAGTCTTGATGGTGATCGACTCTATATGAGAGAGAGTCACTGTGCGGAACTGCGTGTTTAAATATATCTGCTGCAACGCGAGTTGGGGTAGAGAGTCTTTAGCTTTGAGTAGAAAATTTGTCGTTTTTTATGTCGGCCTCTAATTCGATGAAGTCGATTGTCACCGAAACGAATAACTCGTGTCTTCTAATGACCGGAAAGCATTCAGAGTTTGATGTTATTCGCATTAAACTATGCGTATCCTGAATTCGTTTTTCCTTGTATAGTTGTTTTCTCTGATTTAGAAGTTACGCGGTTGCGGGAGAGACATAGTGGTAGAGGTGGTACTGGTTGTAGTAGCCGTTAATTGGTTACAAATAAGGTAGCGAGTTTTATCGTAGAACATGGTGAGTGGAGAGTGTGTGTAATCTTCTTCATGTGAGGTAATTTGCGAGGGTGTCTGTGAGAGCGTTTGTATTTAGTATATGTTGTGAACAGCGAGAGTATTTGTGCTGTAAGTTTTTTAGTATAGTAGGAGAGCGAGTGAGTGAAGTTTTGTGTGTGTATTGTGTGCGCGAAGCGCTGTAGAGATTGTGGGACATTCTTTATGTTAGGAAGGGTGGAGATGTTTAGCGTTGTTTTTACTGTCACATGTTTATGAGTTTTTTTAATTGTATTTTTTATTGTAGGATATAGTTGATATGGTGTGCTACTGTGGATGATTTTTATTAAAAGTATGTTGTTGTGGGTGTTATTCAGTGAGCTTTTGTAAGAGTGAGTTATTTTGTGAGGAGGAGTTTTTTAATGTAGCTTCAGGCTTGGGAATGCTGTAAGAGTAATATAGGGTGAGGTAGGAAGAGAGATAGAATATTCTTTTATTTGTACACCAATTAGGAAAACATAGAGAGAAGAAACAAACGAAATGATGCGTGAGTACAATAGGCGGTTCTTAATGCGTCTAAATAGCAATTTGTACAGACAACCTTTTTGGATGTGTTGATGTTCGATTGTATAGAGAAAGATTACGGGTAGTAGAGGTGGCGTAGCAGACTTTATGAGCATATATAATTATATATATAAGCAAAATAAACAATACATATACATTGAGTACGACATTATACTGAGTCGACATATAAATGAAATGTTGGAGACAATAATTATGGCTACAAGTAAACGAGTGCGTTTAAATGAGCCAAGTAGTGATCTTCAGCCATTGTCTTTGTTAAACATTGCAAGGATATGTGATCTTGTGGCTCCTGGTTGATTTAGTTCACAGTCGAGAGGGTGTGGCAGGTTCCTATATGAGGTGCGAGTTTGTTGCTTTGGACAAAGAGATGAGTTTGGTTATGTGAGAGAGGACGTGTGATTTCTGAGTCGGCATCTTCAGTTGTTCCCAAGTTGTTCTCTCCGAGAGCCTAGAGAGCGTTTATGTGCGTGGATCACGAGTACAATAGCGCAAATCTATGATATATATAGTCGTGGTAGTATTGTATATTATGTTGTATGAGTGAGAGAGCGCGAGAAATTAGAAATGTGTTGTGTTATTGTTGTATCCTATTAGGTTTTGAGAAGTACGGCTTGAGGTTGTTAGTATAGGCGAGAAATATACTGTAAAAGTGAGAAACAAAGTTAATCCTTAATGAGAAGTAGTGCGATTATGAGTTTCTTCAGAGACATAGAGTTTTAATATGTTTGGGGATGGCTGTGAAGTTCGTTTATCTGTCTCACTTAAGATTTTTGTAATCCTGGAGAATGTCAACAGTTGGAACGCCTTGAAGACATTCTCGAAATGATCAACGTATGATATGACACCGCTAATGTAATAACTTCGGCCTATTCACAGCCGGGGTAGCGAAGGGGGTTGCGTTCTGTTGCTTGCTATATTGTTGGGGGTGGTTGTTGGTGTTCATGTCTATATTCAATATATTTATTGAATAGATTGTGGTAGTGAGAGTATTTTCTCTCGGATCTCCGGTGGTTGTGGGTGTGAATAATAGATGGTGGTTGTTTTGTGGCTCGAGGCATGGTTTGGCTATGTGCTATATATTTGATTGGTGTTGTGTCTCTGGGTTTAATTTCGTGCTGGTGGTTTGTTGTTTTTGGTTTATTTATATAGATCGTGTTGTTGTATCATTTGTTTCGAGAATGCAGGGTATGTGTTGGTTGGGTTGGGGTGTTGGTGTGGGGGTGGTTGTTTCTGGGGGGTGTGGGTGGTTGTTGGTTGTGGGTTTGGTCGGGGTTGGGGGGTTGTTTTCGAAGCGGGTCCACTGTGACTATTCTCGTTTTCAAATGGATAAAGTGCGTTAAGTGGTAGTAGAGAAGTTCGTTATTGATGGTGCTGAGGTGGGTTTGAGGGTTGGGGTGGTTGTTTGTAGTGTGTGTTTCGTTCTGGCTGAGAGTCTATCGTGGTTGTGGGCGTCCAGGTTCAAGTTTGCTATGGGGGTTGGAGAGATATTTTGTTTTTTGGGGTGTGTTGTGTTTGTCGGTTGTTGGTTGGTGGGTTGGGTTGTTTGTGTGGGAGTCTATCTCGTTTATATTAAGATGTTTATTACTTTGGTTTTATTTTTTAACAGGTATATTTGATTGTTCGCCCTAGTTAATAGAACGTAAATTGCAAGATATTGTGTATATTTGGGTTTATTATGCTAAATTTTTGGAGAGTCTGCTTGAGAGTACAGTGTTGACGTGTTAACGGTATAGATGATATGAGTTATTGATTGAGTTTGTATGTGAATAGCGCACGGTCGTTTTTGTGATGGTGGTACACAGTCTCTTAGGGTGTATATATTGAGTGGAGACTTGAAAACTGAAGGATTTGGGCGGTGGTGCACTGTGTAGTCTGTGTCTATTTTATGGAAAATCATTTGTTGTCCTATAGGGGGCAACCGTGAGAGTGTCAGGCTTGCCTGTTTGGAGTCTATTCGCGTACAGTCTCTGCGTTGTATTGGTTTTTTGTAAGTAACATGGTGGAAGGACAGCTTGGACTTTTGCGCTTCTTTAAGCTGCGTGTCTGTGTAGTATATGTATTGTTGCTCCAAGTGTTCTAGTGATTATTGGTATGGGTAGGGGGTAGTGGTGTCATGAGAGTAAGTATTTCGTGGTTATTTGTGTATGTGTGGTTGGTGGGTTGTTATGTTAAGTTGATATTATGAAATTGTTACGTGGGGTGTTTCGGGAGAGATGGTGTGTGTATGTTGAGTCGTGCCGATATTGATGAGCACCGTTTAGGTGCTGGTCGTGTCTATCCGGTCTAGTTTTGTATCTCTAGTCTAATTATGTTCGTCGTAGAGAGATGCTTTTAGCGATAAGACTTGCCTAAGTTGGTGACTCACGCACATTTGTTTTGTGCTTCTTCTATGTATGTTGGTTGTCGCTCTTATGTGGTTGTATGTCTATAGGTGTATGAGAGAATAATGCTATCTATCTCCTATCTATATGTTATTAAGCGTACATTCCAGTGAAGGTACATTTACACAGGCTTTTTCATAAATAATTATGGTTGGTACACAGTATGTAAAGTTGAGCAAAGGTTGTTTTTGTTGATGATGAGCAATATATGATCGGAGTTGCAGAAATAGTGTCTTTTTGTCTCCAATAGAGGTAGAGAGTGAGGGTTAGAGTTAAATATGAGAGTGTTCTATTGTGAAAAACTCGAGCATGTTTATGATGTAGTATGAAGTCCATGCGGTATTTCTTGTCTATCTATATATAAACATAGAGCTGTATTTAAGCCTCATATGCGGTATTTTTATCTGAGTAAATTTTTAGAGATGATATGTTCTCAAAATTACTGTTCCTAGAACGCTTCACAGACAACGAATCAATCACGGAGGGAGAATTACGATCTGTGGCTAGGGCCTGGGATGTTGTTCTGTCGTGTGTAACTGCTAGCGGGGTGGGGTTGTGGGGTTGTATTTGCTGTGTTGTCATGGTGGAGGCTATCGAGTTGTCGTACATACAATTGTGTGCTTTCCGAAGGTGTGGGGTACTAGAATGTGAGAAGAGGATAGGGAGTAAGGGGATTAGGGCTGGGATGGTAGTCTGAGTTAGCAATCGAGGCGGTGTTTGTCGAGGTTTGAAGAAGAACGAGTTATTAAGTTCGGTTGACAAATAGGTATTTCATTATAGATTAGAGGCATAAAAAGTGGCGTAGGTTTTTAAGTAAGTTTCTTGTTATAATGTTGAGGTCTTATTGTTTCGTCGGCGTGTAAGGTTATGTTTATGGGTGGAAAGGTTTTGTTGTTGTACGTTTCGAATTCACTATTGAGCTCGGTTCCGCAGACGATTGGGTTCTACAATAACGTGCGAAACAAAGTGCGGGCGTAGCAACAGTAATTGACTTGGAACATCATTATTGTGGCGCGCGTTCGAGAACGAGACCTGCGTTTGGAGATTGTTGTTGTAAGTCTCTCACAATTGCTATTTAAAGGTGTCGTCGTTTGGTGGTGTCGATGTGCACATCAGCCTGGAAATATACGCTTACTTTAGTGTTTCATGTGGTGTGTCAAATTCACATCGCTTTCGGTAAAAATGTCTCAATTAGGTGGAGCGGGGGTGTGTTTGTGGTGTTTTTTTTGTTGGTGGTGTTGGTGCTGGTAGAGTGGTGTGATCTAGTGTTGCGATTGGTAGACGACTTTGAATGATCTGCTTTTTGAATGCTGTGCGCTCTGGATTTGTTGAGTTTACGGATGAGAGTGTTATAAGGCTCGTTGGTTTCTGTTTTTGTTTTCTGGTGTTATGGCGGGGTTGTCGGCCAAGTTGGTTTGAGCTGCTTTGGACGAGTCGATTTAGATGATGAGAGAGTTACTTGATGTTACAAGCATTTTAGCATCAACTGAAGGTTCGTGGAGTCAGTAAAAGCTATTTGTATGGATTTGATGTGATTTCTTATTGGGGAAGTGTATATATTTACTGGACGAGTTATCACTAATTGATGATGGGGAAGTTTCAGTGTTTGTCTGACATCACATTAGAATAAGTGTAGAGCTACGGAGTTTAGGGGTGTTGTCTTTCACTGAGTGGCATTTATCTCGTTATTTAGTTTGCTTGTGTTGGGCGTAGTCATGAGGTTTAGCATGAGATTATTTTCGCCGAATTCGCATTGATGTATCAAATATATGCGTAGTCATGATCTTGTGGTTGTTACTTGCATGGTTATAGATGAAGTGTGAAGTGAATGTGGTTGGTGGATCTGATATGATATATTGAGAGAGTAGACTGTGAGAAGGAATTGAATAGTGTGAAGAGTGGTGTGGTGTGGGGGAGTTGATATTCGATTTTGTAGTATGTGTTTTTGTAATTTGTTACATAGTTGTTGAGAGGCGGGTGGTGGTGAGTGTGAGTGTGGCATTGGAATGCAAAACAAATTAGATTATTCATATGTGATTATTGTAATTTTTGATGGGATCGTGAGATGGCGCTGGTACAGTTAATAGTGTCTGGGAGGTCGTCCCGCGTGACGAAGTTTTCGTTATTTATGTTTAGGAATGATGAATTAGAAGTTTTATGAGTGTGTATAAATATGGGAATGAATATATATACATATGTATTAAGTAGATGAGTTCTATCGTGTACCACGTTTTAGAGAAATACCTGCTATACGATTTTGCTTTTAGATACATGGTCGTAGAGGAAAAGAGGTTTATAGTTTGGAGGATCGAGATTGATATTAGTTAGTGGTATAATGGTGACGATTGAGACTGTATATTTCGGAGTATAGACAAGAGGCGAAAAGGCGGGTTGAGGGATGATTGAATGTCTGTGAGTATAAGATATCAAGTAGTCGATTCCGTCTCTTGTCGCGCGGGCGAGTGTTATGTCAAATAAGGCCTAAGAGTGCCCGCTCATTGGCTCAGTAAGTTATTCGTGTTACTCATTTAGTACTCTTATTAAGTTGGACCTTTCTGCGGATTGAGCTCATTTGTTGCGTGGTCTTTAATTTTACGGAGCGCCGGATCTATTTTTTGTTTATGCGCTAAAAGGTATTAATGGAGAGCAAGCTAGCAAGTTGTGGTTAATTATTTTTGCATGATATGATTTTTTCGAGATAAAACTAAATTGGAATACCTATTGTATCAAATTAGAGCGGTATTATTACCGGTTAAAAAATAAATGTTAATTTGTACGGAAAAAATGAGCATCCTAACAAACAAAGCTATCATATCTCATTCCAAGAAACAATATTTGCCAGAAGTCAGAATCCTTAATAAGTAAACAGATATCATCGTTTCCATTAATAATAATCCTATTCGGTATAATGCTGCGCCTGAAAACAAAGAAAGAAAAATCCACCTGCGATTTCCGCACGAAAGTAACGTGCAGTGCAGGGGGACTAAGGTGTTTAAAACTAGACGACCTACCAACTCTAGTGCTCTGGCGAACTCATTAGGGACCCCGCTCGCTAGCAGGGGCCTGAGGGGCCTCAGCCCAAAAGCAAAAGGGGTTCTTCAGTTTCAGAGCCATCCTGTGCGCGTGTAACTACTCCGTCACTATATGACACAGTAGAGCAATTGTTGCAACAACGAATATGATGCACTGGATATACGTACACCTCTTAATTAAAGGGGCGTTTCCTTTCTGTTGAGTTTAGAAATCGAAGATGTGAGTGTACTGTGCAATAATAGTAACCTGTCCTCCACGGCAGTGGAGTCGCGAAGTTTCTCTCGCCAATTAAACTGAAGTTTGTGTGGCGGTGCTACAATTCTCTGCTCACATATTCAGACTTTGCAGTCCCTCTGTTTAATTTTGAATTGTCTAATTTGTTTTGTCTGAGAGGCACATTTGTTATCTTGGCCTCTAGTAGTGTTGTATTTGCAACGGAACGTGCCTTGCTGTCTTAATGTGAAATTTAAGTATACTTAATTTAAAATGAATATAGTTCTGTATTTTTATTAAGTTCTAAAGTGAAAACATTCTTCTAAAATTCGCTGAGCACCTATTAAATGTTGGAGTAAGGTCGTAAAAAAATGTTTTAAATGTCTGACGATACAAATGTTTTTACTCGTAATTATGAACATGTTCAAAAATTTGTATCTAATTGTGAACCTTTCTTGTAAGCTAGCAGGATTACTACAAGAGCCTTAATATACATTGAGATGTCATCTATATGAGGCTTATCAAATTATCGTTCACAGACTTACTCTTTGTCCATTCACAACACAATAATTATTAGACTCCACCTCAAGCCTATAAAATTCTAAGAATTACAAGTAACACTCTGATTTCCAATACGACCCAATAAAGTTTTATTTAATACAATTTCTAACTCCTCTCGTTAGCTTGCTTCTGTTTTTTAACCGTAGACCTTAGGAAGATATCTATAGTAGCTGTTGACGGAGTGTTGTTCAAATCAAAGTCACTTTAAATGACGTATATAGATTTCTAACGTACCGTTCTCATAAAGAATGATGTTAAGACCTTAGCAGTTTAGTACCTACAGATAATCGATCGTAGTAGGAAGTGTTAGGCAATCGAGAGCATTGTTTATGCATTCGATTGACTTCAAACAGTTTCGAGTTTGTTCGAGTAATCGAGACATTAAGGATAGGTAAAGTCTTTATGAAACTGTTTGTAGGATTATTAGTTTGTTTGCTGTTTAGAAAGTTTATTCTGTTTGCCTAGTTTTTTTAAGTACCGTTTGCAATTGGAGACTATGGAGTTTATTAAATAACCAAACGCGGTAGGGGTGGGGTTTTTCACACATTTTACTTTTCTTGGATAATTTGTCATACAACTGAAACAATGAATTTAAAGTAACCTATGGAATTAGTTTTTACTTGATTCACTGAAATTCCCAACAATTTTGCATTTCCATTCAGTTGTATAAAATGGAACTATAAATTATTTGCTGGTAGTACACAGGTTCGGAAATTCACATGAATAGTTCTAAATAGAAGCATAACAATCCACAATGCTATGCAGAATAACACATTAAGACAGTCCAAACCAATGAACACAAGTTTAGATCAGACAAACAATTTGATCGAGAGGTACTGAGTTAATATTCAGTTTGAGACACCTTCGCCTTCACCTGCAGCCATCAGTGTTTAAAGGCTTAACACATCTCAGACAAATCATACACCCAGTCCGGGGCCATCACTCTTATAATGGAAGGATCAATGATGTAGATTGATAAGCGAAACCCTGGCTGAGATATAGAGGACTTAATCCCCATAGATGTTGGCTGTCAGAATCGATTATCAACTTTTTTATAGATAGAGTAATAGGGATATGAATTATCTGAACATTTATTGATTGTTAAATGTGCACTACGAATAAGAAGATACTTAAAAAACGGCAACAAAACGAGGCCAAGAAAAGATCTCTTAAATCTTGAATGCAAGTACGGAGTGGTTATAAACATATTAGTTAATATGAGAGGCAAAGTCGGATTTAAGCAATCTGAAAGTTACGCAAATATAACTATAGAACAAGCAAACATGACCGAAAGAAAAATTTATGTTGAAAATAACTAGAGTAGAAAAACAGGGTTAAGCTAACCTAAAAAGTAACACAAAGAATGAAAACAGCAAAATAGAACGATAACATAATAACATAATATCTGTGCGTTTGCACGAAATAGGACAAGAAAGAATTAATGGAATGCAAGGTTGTTATAGAAGCACAAGAACGGCGACGATTCCGAATATATACGAGTACTTGTGTTAGTAAATATCAAATTTACGAGTCTGGCTTGTTTTATTCCGTTTCATTGAAATTTTGGGAGATTATCATGATAAATGAAATAGACCGTGCAATGCTTCATATTGTCCTTTCACTAGTTCTACTTTATTTGGCATGTTTAACTTCAGATATTATTGTTTTTCTTTTCATTAAAACTAATCTTTTTACACAGAAGTCCCACGTACGGAAACTTAATACTGGTTAGGTTTGAATATACACACATCAAAAGTGTCTAGGGATCAAGCATTTTTATGCGGATTTCTTGAGATTGAGATGTGGCTTTTGTAATAATTTATGATTTTATAAATTCATATGGATCCTTTTTTGGTGCATTTTCATAATTTGTGAATCAGGAACTGTGAATCAAATTCGAGTAAAAGATGAAAATCAAGCGTCAATATTTTCCCTTAAAAACATACAACGCATTGAAGACATTATTAGTGCTACTGTTTCCCTACTAATGATTAAAAACCAACGTTATTATGAGCGGCGACGTCATTTAAGCAGGGAAGAGCCGCAAGCCGTGGGAATGATAGAAGCTGGTCCCGAGCAACGTACTGTGGCTTTAGCTCTGAATACAAGTCAGAGGTTATCAGTCGACTTGGACAACGTTACCAAGCACTGGTACCCGTGGCTGACGCCATGGAGGACGGTATCGCTGACACCACACGGAGACAAACCGATACATTCAAATCTTAACTCGAAGAGCTCCAACAATAACCGCCATGATGTTAGCCGTGAGGCTTCATCACTCTTCAGGGAATTAATTAGCGACCAAACAGTCAGAAACCGCTTGCATGAAGTGAACCTTCATTCCCAAACCGCTACGGGTACCACCTATAGCAATGCCACAATCGTAGGATTTGATATCAATGGGCTCTTGAACACAGAAATTGGGCAGAAGAACAATGGCTTTCGTGTGCTTTTCTGATGAGTCTCGTTTTTGGATGAGACCGGATACAAGACGTATATGACACTGAGAGAACCCCTGGACGGCCAACAGCGATTAAAATCCGCCAGGAAGTCCATCCTTATAGTGGTGGAACCATCATGTATTTGGATCGGCGGAAGAACTGAGTTGATTTGATCAGAGGCAACCTCAACGCTCAAATTTATGCTGAGACGATTGTATCAGACGTCATCGTTCCTCTACAAGTGCAAATCGGTCCATTATTCAGTTAATGCATGATAATGCACGACCGCCCCCGCAAGAGTTGTAAGACAGACTCCGCCGCAGCTAACATCAATGTCCTGCCCTGCCTGCTCAGTCGCCAGACTTGAACCGATTAGCATGGCATGGGAATATTGCTACAGAGAAGAGCTCTGCGATATGGGGGAATCCATCGCAACGAAGACGCT
>NWSH02000437.1:3952802-3990129 GCA_002382865.2 Heliothis virescens | reverse complement strand
AATAAATAGATAGATAGAATATTCTTTATTGTACACCAATAGGAAAACATAGATAGAAGAAGACAAACAAATGTGCGTGAGTACAATAGGCGGTCTTATCGCTAAAAGCAATCTCTTACAGACAACCTTTGGATGGAGTCGATTGGTATAGAGAAAGATTACGGGTAGTATATGGCGTACAACTTATGACATATATAATTATATAATATAACCAAATAAACAATACATATACATTATACACAATACATACACATTATAATGAAAGTTGGAGACAATAATATACTACAAGAAACAGCGTTAAAGAGCCAAGTAGTGATCCTTCACCATGTTCTTAAACATTGCAAGAGACTGTGCGCGTCTGATAGACACAGGCAGTGCATTCCACAGACGAGTTGCTTGGACAACAAATGATTTGTCATAAAATGACGTGGAGTGCACCGGCATCTTCAGTTTCAAGTTCTCCGATGACCTAAGAGACCGTGAGTGCGTATCACATACAAACTCAAATCATAAATATAGTCATTGTAGTTAGTAATGTTATATAAGATTCCAAAATTAGAATAATTATACCACATTATTTTAATTTACGCTTTTATTAATAGCGAAAATTATACCTGTAAAATAAAACCAAAGTTAACCTTTAATATAAAACGAGTAGATCCAAAACATAATTTATATTTGGAGCCGTGAATCTTTTATCTTCCACTTAAATTTAATCTGGAGAATGTCACAGTGGAACGCCTTGAAGACATTCTCGAAATGATCAAACGGTATGATATGACACCGCTAAGGTATAACTTCGGCCTAATTCACACCGGGGTGAGCGACTTGCCTTTGAAACTCGAGACCCTGTTTGAAACCAAGTTTAATGAGAAACTATCTGTGAAACGGGAGTCGGACCAGCTTTTTTATTTTTAATTAAACGTTTATTGCCAGCCCGGGAGCTCATCCTCTTGACGTATGCCAGTGTAATTGCGGCTTTCATTAGTGGCAGTTTGCAACTCATATTCGCACGTTTTCGAGCAGAAATTCTGTTAAAATTTCAAACTTGCTTTTGCTTATTTCCGTGAAACACGGTTGTTTTGAGTAGAGGTCCCGCTAAACGGATATGTTGAGAATGCTTTTCGTTAAATAAACAAGGAAGAGGGTTGATTACAAAAGTGGTTTAAAAAAAGACACACATTTTTGCTAAAATAAAAGAAAGACTATCTATTTAGTAAATATAAATAATTCCACAACTTATAAAGACACTTCTTAACAAAAATTACATCTCTATTAAACTAACTAAACTCCATAAAAATATTCAAAAATCTTGACATTAACATTTTCCCACTACATCAAACCCAACCCACACATAACCCATTACAAATAAACATCTCTTTTAAACCATAAAACACCAAAATAATTTACTCAAGTCCGTAATCCAATTAATCGTAAAGCCGCGTGTCCACATGACTGAAATCCACAAATGAATACGCCGCAGCGAGCGGCCAGCAATTTTCACCTGTACTCGAAAAAAGTAAAACCACGGAACGAGTACTCTACAGGACAATATCGGGCTCGGGAACTGAAGAGCCTTGATTGGACAGTTCCACTCATACAAATGTACAACCGCTCTGTCTTTTTTCAACGAACATTGTTAGCGCATTAACTAGTTAATGGAGGGTTTATTTTTAGTTTTATTTTTGGGCACGCTTCTGGGGTTACTTTTTTTTGCTGTTACACCGAAGCGTAACTTGGATTTGTTGCGTTTCTGGAAAGTGCATTTTGTGTAGTTTAATACCGAATAAAGTGGCAAATATAACTTTTATAATAATTTAGCTAAATACCTTTTAACAAAATCGAATATTGTCTGTGTCTATTAGCAGTCTATAATCAATAATGCAGAAATTTACAAGATCTTTATAGTCATAAGTGGCCAAAACATCCGCATATTCAAAGTCATTCTAATATCCCGACGCATTATTTTTTGTAGATCTGCCTAATTCAATATCATGCCAATCTGGAACTCATCAAGGCGGTGCCGGTGTGACGGTCACCCTAAATCAGGGGACGAGGATGTTTTTGCACCCATTTGGTAGCATATTGGTGAAGCACGCGCTTGCCACGTGCGCCTATATGTTCGGGCCTTTATCTCAACTTGAAATGCGCGTTCACGGCTCAACGCCATCCTGATGAGTTTCATATTGGATTACTACTAAGATCAACGCAACAAACTTAGTTTTGCTGTTCAAGAAGTACGCCACAGTAAACTTTAATACATTTATGTAATCATTTTGTTCACTCTCAGGCTTTTGACAACATTTAACTATATTTTTATGGCTATCTGTGCAATACATTAACAGCTTTACATTCAATAATGTGACATAAATGTTTACTGGCTATATGTAGGATAAAGTTTATACCATAAAGTTTATTCCATACCATGTTTAGCAAATTAATACTTAGTGAGAGTACCTCAAGGAGCTATACTGTTGCTACTGAGAAAATTAATTCACAAATATTATTATGTATTGAAGGGAAGTAAGGATTATTTGTATTGGATGTTCAAAACATGCAGCGATGGCACTGGTAAAATTAAATTTGTCAAACTAGGGGAAGCTCCCTCTGTCAGCGCTTAGATTTTTGTTTATCAGCACTTTAAGGATTTGTAATGTCAACGTAAGAGCATTTGGAGGAATGTAATTACTCGGATAAGGATTAGTGTGATCGATTCAAAAGTGCTGAGCTGTTGATAACATTATGAGTTACTGATACATTGAAAATAGTATACCTGACACGAAATGTACGCATAAAAAAAACAATTACCGAATGATTTAAAGACGAACACGATCTGTTAAAAATTTAACAAAAAATGTATAATTTGATTTTTGTGTTACATTAATAGCGTCTGATATCTCGCATTATGATTAGGTAAAAATTTTGTCATTGTGATTTCAAACTGATCATTATTTGTTTAGACATTCGACATTATTATAAAAAAACGGTTTTTATTCATATGAATTGCTATATAAGTAAAGTAACACAACATGTAGTGAACAAATTGTGCAGTTGATCTATAAAAATCGGATTTCTGCAACTCGAATAATTCATTGTTGTAGAACTGTCAGGGGTGAGAGGTGAAACACATGCTATTTCTTCCAAAAAAATAACATACGGTGCCAAAAACACGCACACCATATTTCATAATCGGATTAGCGACATCATGGTACTTCCCCTGGATTATTAAAGCATTCGGTTTTTTCTACATTTTAGGAAACGGTTCGCCTTAATTCTAATAATAGGAGGTTTAGAAGCAAAAACGTTTAAACGCATGTCTAACAAAATTGACCCACAAATTAGATAGTTTGTCGTAGGCGTGTGGGTCCGCCACTCATTAGCATAAATCCAAAATGACGACCAATTCTCCTGAATTGTTTTCTCGAATAGATAGTTAAGTATAATTTACATAAACTCTTTCACATTTGATTTGGACAAGATTAAAAACTCACTTAATAGCTTTGTCGGCCATTAATGTGTGATAGCTAACAAATAGCTCTATTACTCATTGTGAAATATGAATTAGAACAATAAAACTTTGATTTAGAGTGTGACAATACAAAATTGGATGGGCAACGTATCTATAGAGAAAGACTTATGGCATTGAAATGATCATAAATTAATTAGTTTTTATACGGTTCATTGGACAGCTTAATGATTTTGAAAAGTTTATGATTAGGTATATAAATGTTATTTTTAAAATAACTACTGGCTGTATAAATTATCCATGCAGATATGTGAATAAAAAAAATAATTTTAAGCGAATATAAAACAATGAACTTAATCGGGGACAAATTGTGCCAGATGTCCCAGTAGACTTTCTGTTTTAACTGTACTGAATTGTAAAAAAAATATAATGGTTTGGGTCATTTGTATATTCCAGTGTTAATAAGTATAAAAAGTTTTATAGACATCTTCAGATTAAAATTACCATAATATTGTAGTTTTATTTTCTTATTTTTTGGACATACTCAAATGTTATTTATTCAGTAATATTTAAGATTGAGTATGATAATATTTAAATTAATACTTCAACTTAATACGAATTTTAGATTGATGAAAAGCTTCCATAAGGATCCAAATTGTTCCTTTGGCACTTCCTAAGTACCTATCACCTATTCACAGTCGCGTCACGAAGTCCGCAAAGCATTGTGCAAGGTGCAATACCCTTTGCTATCACTTAACCTTTCATAAATTACTACAATAACAATGTAAGGGTATAGCCATATTCGCCTGTCACAACAGTTAAGTGAAATTCATGATCTTCCGCAGTGAAATCAGCCTGGAATGAGGTCCTAGGTCCTATTTGAGGACACAACGAAATAAGACCGAAAATATAAGAAGATGAAATTATTATAGTAAAAATCACATGGATTATCTAATAACTTATTTTCAGTTTACCACCTGAATATAAAGGCAGTAGGTAATATTATTGAAGTATATAACTACTAGCTTCTGCCAGCGCGAGCGGCTTCGCCCGTTTCCCGAGGGAACTATTTCCCGTACCCAGATAAAAAGTATGTGCCTATGTTGTTCCTCAGGGTCTATTCTATCTCTGTACCAAATTTCATCAAAATCAGCTCATTGGTTTAGGCATGAAAGCGTAACAGACAGACAGATGGACAGAAAGACAGACAGACAGGCAGAGTTACTTTCGCATTTATAATATTAGTAGGGATAGTAGGGATTAACTACTAAAGAATTTAATAAATTAGCCAACTAATTGAGAGCGTTCAAAAATGTCTTCAAAATACTCCGACTTTTTTATTTACACAAGAGAAACTTCTGACTTGGTAGCGGCAGTTTTCCTCATAAAATCAAAATAATTTCCTCGTCGGTCTATGACATAAATATCACACAGTATCCATCTTGTATAAAGGCCGCCATTAGCTGTTTAATAAACCCAACACGTCATTATAATCAGCGCTTCAACCTTGTTACACGAACGTATAATATCCCGGCAGATGGGCGCGCGTGTCCATTGTTTTGTAGCATTTCATTAAACTTTCCGGCAACAAGATTAAACTTAAGGACTAAACCTATTGTAAAAATGTGGCATGGAAATGAACTGAAACAATTGAATTAATTTTATGTAAGTGCGGTTTCATTACACCTTATGACTGTTCTATTAATAAGTCTTAGTTTTAAACATACTGTGTTAATATCAAGGAAACATAATCCGGCAAACGATATAAAATCTTACCTAAGCTTTAAATTTATTTCAACCTAGAGTATAGCATTCGGATACCTTTATCCAGAAGGGTAATAGTTTGATAATTAAATTCATTTGATCAGCCGGAATGCATTGTCGTACCGTAGGCTACAGTGGAAGCGTTGCTGAGTGGCACAATATTCGCGAGCTAGTAAACAATAGTGGCGCATCTCACCCGCGTCTCACGTTTGATGCACCGATACATTATCCATAGGGTCGACCTCGAAATTCTAGCCTTTTTATTTTATTTCCTGACGACGTTAACGGTGGGAACATAGGCTATTATACGTCAAAGTATCATGCGGTTATTTCCGTGGTATAAAACCACACTATAGCTTAAAATGAAGGAATATTATGAGGACTATTCAAAAAATATCAAGTTCGAAAAACAACTTTTTTTTTAATTAACTGTCAAACGGAGCCGTATGGTAGCCCATTCCTCATCCTCATCCAACTAACCGTAAAACACAAAAACTTATTACCTCAATACAAATGTAATTACAAGCTGATTGATGATAATTAGAAAATAAAAAACATTTTTAAACAGGACTATGAATAACTATCATCGGAGCGCGCTGGTACAGTCGATCGCACGATGCCGAGGAGTCAGAGGCTACGTACGTCACATCACTCATCGCCCTTTTGCTCTTGCATGTACCTTACCCTTTGCACTATTACACCTTCAACCACCACTTTAATTTCAAGCTCTATTATTAAGACCATAAGGTCCAATTCAAAACGACGCATCATCCTTAATAGCTACTTAAATGTTATTCCAAAAAGTTCCTTATTTGTAGAACGCAAGAGTTGACTTTCAATTGAGCGTGATATAAAGGTAGTTACACGAAAACCGGCCGCGGTAACGTGTCGGTCTGTAATTCAATAAGGACTACCTAAATTGACTCAGATGCGCTCAGAGTTTGTGGGCCTGCTAATTTGTTGGCAAACATATTGTTTGACGGACCGCCGGTGTCTGGATACCGAATGAATGGCTATTTAATTGAGTTGAAAAAGGATCAGACATCATCATTTTGGGGCATAAAATAGTTCGGGGTTTTGGAATGGTGTTGGCTCATTTTAGAGTAGATTACTCTCTCGGTATTAGTTTATATTTAAAAATATTCATTTTAATTTTGAGATTATTTATTTGATGATAATATCATACTGCTTGAAACTTTGGGTCAATTGTGACTCGCAGAATATTGCGAGCCAATTATTTATCGATATTAGTACCAGGTTGCAGCACAATATTTCTAAATAGAATAAAAGAAGTTCTGAATATTTCAACCTAATTTAAAAGCCATAAAAATATGCACTTAATTCAGATTTTCTGATAATTCTCAAACGCAACAGACTTAACCTATTCTTTCTTGGAAAGTGCCATCAATCAACTTTTAGTTTTAACCGTTTAAGGATACAAATGACGTTAATGTAAATTAGTTTTTGTTTAATTATTAGCTTCCCAGGTTTTGATTTATAGCTAAATTTTTAAGTCTGAGCTTTGAACTTTTGAATTATGCACAATATTTTTTCGTTAATGATCTTCACGTTTTAGTTGGTGATTCGTCATTAGTGTCTAAACTTAAAAATGCAATCTGCGGTTTATGGTCAGGACCTGCCCTCTGGCAAGTCTACAGTGAAGATCTGCGAAAGGCTTAAGGCATAAATTAGATGCGTCAAGTTGACCATGCAACGCCACGCGTTAGGACAGGTCTATGCCCAATGACCAATAACGCACCAACGTAAAATTTGGGATGAATGACGGGATTTCTGGGAAATTAAACTTAAGGTTTCTTTAGGCTCTCCTAAAGCAGTCATGGTAAAGAAAAAGTAAATAAAAATTAATTCAATTTTTATTGCATCGTTTGTAAGCAGATTTACAACCAAAAACATAATGCTTGGGAAGAATAACTTTAAATTCAAAATTGTAACAGAACAGATACTCATAAAGTTACGACTGTTTCATGTCATAACTATTTTTTGAGACACAGAAAGCTTCAGACGGCTCATAAAAATCATACGTATAAAGATTTACGAGTTAAAACTTTTGAAATATAATAACATGTCAGTTAAAATTACTGACCATGTGTAATAAATTCATTTTTATAAGTTTACTCTTTGGAAGTTGGACTTTGAGTATCTGAAACGATAATATAATATGATATTTTTCGTAGTAATTGATGAGTGATGTGATGACTTTACCGGTACTTGTGTACGCAAGAATTTTAAACACCAATAAGGATGCTTGTTAAAATGCCTTTTCGCTGAAATAATTAAAAGCCTTTTACAAGTTAGTATTCAAGTATTTGAGGGTTTCTGTTAATTAAAAACCATTTAAGTGAACGTTGCTCGAAAAAGCCGTTTTGTATATTTGAGAGCGCAAACCAATTTTGAGCCGGCCATTTTTTGCCTCAACCCTCTAAAACACATGGCAAAGATGGACACTCGTCCGGAACCCGGAATCTCATCTTCCCGTCCTTGATAAATCGCGTCGAATATTTTTGTTTACAAACACTTTTTGCCTTGTCCAGGCCGAAAAATTTTCGAGCGTAGACCAAACTCAATTTCACTGCGAAATGAACGAAACGACAAAAAATGCCCCAACAACCGAACCGGTGATTTGTGGGGCACATTCATTGCAGTGACAAGCTTGTTCGGGCAGGGCCGGACCACACGACTCGCTTTCCGAATTACGTTACGTTACGGGAGTATACGCAAACACCGGACGAGTACGAACAGTAACGTTACTTGTTAAATCCATGTCGAATCCGATTCGGATTGATGTTGATTGAGTTATGCGTCCAGTTGGCGGCGAATGCCGATTTTAAATTAAAACTGATACTGACGACACGTTTAGTTTGCACGACCTGCTGAACAATTGTCAACTTCAATGTAAAGCTCTGATCTCGACATATTTACGCGTTTAATCAACCAATCACAACAAGTACCTAATTCTGAAAATATAATTTATTGCACTTATATTAAAGGTATTTACCAAATAGGTGTATATTTTGACAACAACACGAAATATTTAAATACAAGTCACAATAATACACCAAAAGAAAATAATCGAAAGCAAACAAGAAAAAGCCATATTAACCGCATTGTTTTATTCGATTACACAGTAATTTTACCAAAATTAAACGCTCAGTGAGGTTTTAAATTCTGGTTACCCTTATTAATTCACACTGCAATACCACATTATTTTTAAATTAACATTAAAACAACAATCCCAGCGTAACATAATACCCAATAAAGAAAATCCGTGAACATTATTATCTATTTCACATTACAATAAATTCCGGTACCCGATTTTCACATTTACCTCCACAAAGTACAAACAAAACAGGCTCGCTAATTTGTTTACAATTAATTATTTCTAACAATAGGTAGGTGGGTAAGGAGAGGGTAAAAAATACGCCTAATATGTACCAGGCTTACAATTTATTTTGGCCCGCCGGTCGCCGAGTGCTTAGTTAAAAGTATAATAGGTTTCAAGTGCCGCTTTTAAGTGGGACATGAAGCAACGTTTTTATAGCATCCTCTTGCCTTTAAACAATGGACACTCGTGTTGCAAAAAAGTACGCTGCAGCGAGAGGGTTAATTAGTATTAAATCAAAGCTTCGATATGAATACTGGATAGGCCTTTTGAATGGCTTTGGAAGTCTGTGAAAAGGGAATAGGTTTTCAGTTCCTATTGTTCTTTTTTGGGTTGGGAATTTTGGGATTCTGGAATTCATACAGTTGTGTTAGAGATAATCCCTTTCATTGGATTTGTTTGAACTTCTTATAACGTTCATGAATTTTAGTATTTCATTATGTATTTGCTTTACGCATACGGGTCAGAAAGTCGAAAAAAAGCATAAGCCGACATCGAAAAACGAGTATGATAAAAAAAATATTTCTCGCCGCATCCGTTTCCATCGTAAAAGTAATAAGTGCATAGATTAAAATGCATTAATCAACTTTAGCAGGATTCCGTTCGCAGCTGTAATGTCACCCTATATTAAAATGGGGTTCAAAACAAAAAACTATCTACCCTCAACTCATCATCACTGAGTACTTTTAAAAGGTGTTTTTACATTGCTAAAACACTGATAGTATAGTTTTTTTACTGAAAAAAATCCTGTTACAGTTGGAATGCCGACATCCGCGGCTCGCGGACTGTATTCAATCATAGCACCCACCCTCGGGAGTAATATAAAAAATCTCGTGTGAAAATTAACAACACATTCTTGCTTTTTCCGAATATGAGGTCGGTGTATACTTTGGGTGGTAGATTGTTGATAAGCGGAGCGGTAGCAGGTTAAAATCAGCGATCTTTAAATTATTAAATATTTTGACTTTAAAATAATGAAATCATTCTAACGAAGAGTTATATGGCTATCCAGGTAACTGGGTTAAGGAGATTACACCAACGCCGAGAATTTGTTAGGCAGATGATGAAGATGGTTTTAATTAATATCTTTATATTTCTTATTGATAGTGAGAACAATATTATTCAAGACCATGAACTGTTCATAAAACTATGCCAATGGAGCGTTGACTTTACTACGTGGCAATAACATTATGTGTTAGTTACATCCGCTTCTTTCCACATCGAGACAAAAGGAGACTGAATGCAATATGCATATTATCATCATGAATACTCGAAGATTAGTTGGCTAACCTGTATCAGAAAATTACCATTTTACAGTACATTATATGACAATTTTATCTCAATCGGTAAGACGGAATTACTTTCACATTTATTACTATTGATTAGGTACAGACGACAGCAATCAAAGTTTACCATTCGAACATTAGTCTTCCTCTGTTGTGATAAAGTTGAAAATCTATTGAAGAAGAACCGATTGAGGTAGGTTGATATGGTGTATGTACATAACACTTCATTTTATTTTCATTCAAAACGCTCCCGCTTACGCTCTCCACAGTAGAGCAGTCTTACTTGTATAATTATACGCCAAAAAAAACTACAAAATGAAAATATTATGAAGGCTAGACGGGAGTTACTGAGCTTAACTGTTCATAGGAAACTTACCTTTATTGTGTTACGCTGCAGTGAAAAAGAGGTATTTTATTTAAACTAAAACAAAATGTACCTAAGTCTCGGTTGTCGAGTTTTTATTCTCGTTTCAACATTGTAATATGGGTTTTGCTTCTTTTTAATGAGTGAATTATTAAATAAACTGAACTGTACGTATCAAACTACATTAGAAGGTAGACAGGGAGATTCTAAATTAAGTAGAACGTGTTTTCGTAAAAGTATTTTACAACTGAAACCATAATTCTTTAAACTGAATAGTGAAACATATCAATACCAGTCTTTCAGGACACGAAGTAATAAAAACTAACCCACTTGTCGATATTTCAATACCTACTTAAACATTTAAAAATATCCAGCAGTACCCAAAACCATTATAAGTGCAATAAAAACTCTAACAAGATTACCGTAGCGGTAGTAAGTTTATCTAATCTCCCCTTATTTCCTCCAGGAGCTGGTAATGCAAGTAGCTTCATTAAGAGTAACTATGATAGACGATTATGACGGAAAGGATGCAGCTTATGACGTGTTTTAAATTACATAGGGGTGGTAATAGCTTGGTTTGTGCCCTTTTGTAATTTTGGTGTAAGATTTTTTGGAGTACTTTTAATAGCTTTATTTGTGAGGTAAATAAATTGCTGTTTGGTTAAATAGTTATATTTCCATAAATAAATATACACATTTTACGTATAGAAAATTTTGGTTAAATTTGTGACAAATACATCAATGCTTTGCTAACGCTAAACTAGCTCTCATTTTAAGCTGTTTTGACAATACAAAATTATTACCTACTTCTAATACAACCACGCAACTACTAAAATTCAAGTAATACTGAAAAACGGATAACTTATTTCAACTGAAGCTAAAATAAATCTAAAACAGTCGAAAGTCAAAGTCAGAGGTGACACACCATCTCATAAATTGCGAACAATCCAACCCGAGAAATTAAAATAAATGTTTCCGTTCCTAAAAGGGCACGTATAGCGTCGTATCTGAAAACAGGTGGTCCTATTTAGGATAATCCTTGGTAATACTGCATCTGTCTTCTCGATATATCACCGACTTTTAGTGCAGTTCTGAAATATGCCACCGTCTCAGACATATGTTAAAAGTTTAATCTCGTAAGTCGGGGCGATGTGCGTAACTTTTTTTGGCTGTGGTTTTTATTCTCGTGTTCAGGAGTGTCTTAAGTTTTAGTGAAGAAAAGGAAATTAAAAGAAGTATGAGCCATGAAATTAAGATAATTTTCACTGTGTATCGGAAGATGCTTTTGAATAAGAAAGAAGCTGCATTTAAAGCTGTGACATGTGGTAATTCTAATTCTTTGCACAGAAGATGCTAATATTGTATTTATTACTGCAGGCGAAATAATGCTTAAAAAGAACTTAAAGAAAAACGTGTGTTGAAGTCTCTTTGTTCACGACTTGTTAATACGAAATAACTCCATTTCTAATTTTCAATCTATGATTTGGAGCAACAGCACCAATTACTTAATCAAATAAATTCCAATCTTACTTTCATAAAAACTTGTTCCATAAAACCAAAATATTAAAATCCGCGGTCATTACGAATAAAATTTTATCTCTTAATAACATCGTATTTGAGATGTTTAAGCCGTATCACATTAGCATTTTCACGGCTGTCATTCAGGCCCAGCGAGAGATATCAATCTAAAATAAAAACCTTTATCCTTATTTCGGGGTAGCGTGTGAGAGAATTCTTAAATTTTGATATATGCGGACGTACATACGGACCGGCAATCCGTTCGCACTGAATCATACATTCGCCAATAAACATAAATAAAGTGAACGTGACCACTCTGTGTGTGTTTCAGGTGTCAAACATTGGACATAAAGTGCGATTTGATTTTAAATTGCTATCCCACATAGATATGGAATAGTTTTGTTTGGAAAATCTATGTACTAAATAAACAATCTCAATACTATAGTGGCAGTTAACAAAACATAACTATGTGATAATTATTATTCTAAAGCTTACACTTTAGGTTTTTAAGAATTAAAAATGCCACAATTAGTTCCTAAAGTAGAAATATAATAAATGTGTAATTATAATTTTCGAGTTATTATTAAATAAATAAATAAAATCATTCGAAATCTTAACATCGAATCAAAATTTTGGCCTTGACAGTGTACGGTGCCCAAGTCATAACCAAGATTGCCGGGCGGCAGTGTAGTCGTTAAACAGTGACATATGGCTGTCAGAATTAGTCGGATTAGTGATTTCACGGAGCCACACGGCTCGGATCCAATTACAGACGGCGGAACTCGAAAATTAACGAAAAAAAAACAAACATGACAATTGGGTTTTAAAAACGGAGCGGAATCCGTTTATGAATGTCAATTTTATTTGAGATATCGCGAGTTATGTGAAAGTCCGAAATTGAATGACGCTTTTGGTCCAAATAGTTAATTTAAATGGAATAAAATGTTTTTTTACTGACTTGGATAAAAATACTTTTTATTATTATTTTTTAATTGGACTTTGCTTTTATGAATTATTTTTTGACAATCGATTCTTAACTAGATCTATTTCAACTATTTCACTGCTACATAGTTATGATTAAAAAGTTTGATTATTCATGTCCACATTATTTCATTATTCAAAAGCTTTTTATTATTATCTAATTTTAAAAAGAAACGTTTAATAGAACTTTGTGGCTCTGTAGTATGCGCGGGCGCATGAAACAACTAACGCCATCTACTGACAAAGCTCTAAACTTACACGCTCGCGCTATTCGCCGCAAGATGGCGCTTACTTACAAAGTCTAAGTTATCCAATGAAAATCTTATCACATCCATTGAAAATTAATGATTTAAGTGTTTTAAGATAATTTACTAATGGCCATCCATCTTTCAAATCCCTTGTCAACGAAACGCTTTTCCCTCACCCCCCAGTTATTAATTCGAAACTTTAATTAAAACAATTCAGAATTATAACTGGAAAATTATGAAATAATTTCGCCCTTTAAGCCGCCTGTCAACTAAACAATTCTGTATAGTCCATCAAAATTAATCTAACCTAATCCGGAGGCTGTCTCAAGTTTAAACAAAGATATTGCTAACTGAATATCAAGTGTAGGGGGAAAACATACGGGTGCGTTACAGTGTCTTAATGGTAGCTAGGACAAAAGAAACAAATCATAATGTATTTTTGAAATCAGAAATAATATCGTAATGATAAAGTAAAATATTTGGAATTTTATTAAAATACTCAACTTTACTAATTCAGGCAATTTCAATGCGTGACCTCAGATCATCAATTGAAATAAAAAAAATCGCATTTAATCCTTCTACTAATTTAATAACCATTTTAAAAACATGAATGTGTGTTGATTATCGCCCGTCACAAATAATCGCAGCGTACTATCACCAAATTGCAACCCCTATTTTCCAAACAACTAAAATGTACCGTATCTGTTGATCCCCTTTATAATCGTCGCGTATTATTGAGCTCTCGCCCTTCTGTAGTACAGTTTATACGAGTAACGATCGAGTTTCAACGAGTAAACAATTTGGCTATTCGATTCGGAACTTTGGAACCTTGTGTTCTGGAATCAGGGGAAATTAGTCGTATCTTAGCGGTCTAAATACAGGTAAGAGATATAGGGAAACAAAAAGGTTTCATGTAAGTACTCAAAGTAAGTGATTTTCGAAAAGTTTTGCACGGGTTTTACTAATTAAACTTAGGCTGCCTGTATTTATTCATACTCTATTCCTTAAACAAAAAAAAATTCCAACCCAAAAACAAATCAATGAACTCTACCCCCTATGGCATCTAAACTTCATAAATCCACCCTAGTTCATAATAAAAATCAAAACACAAAAAATGGGTCCAATTCATCCAATAGCAATAATACTTGGTATTTGACCGTTAAATGTCTCGGGAATTTTCTCGACCCTCGGAAAGGGCAGTGTTGCGACATGCAAGCTTCTAACTTCGAAATTGCATCGCGTGCTCGTAAATTGGTCTAAGGCATCGGCAAATTATTTGAAAATCCCTACCGTTTATACGCTACGGCCCTTTGCTGTGATTTATTGGTGTTCCCTTGTTTCTTCAATCGATACGTGAGTGTGAAAATAGACATGGCTTTGTGTAGATTCTAAGAAATGCACACGTGAATAATAGAAGCAAGTAAAGGCGCTAGTGACACTAGGATCGATTTAGCTAAGTATCACCTACATAGTAGGTACCTAACTTGTTTTACTATATTGATTATTGATTGATTAAAGAGTAGGTCACAAAATGTTAGCGATGACATGTATAAATTGTATATATTAGCGTATTTTTGCGTATATTAAATTTACCAAACCGGGTTGATTAAACGATCTCTATCATAAAGGAGCTCAGTGTCAAAACATAATTATAATGTTTATCGTGTAAAACACAACACGCTATTAATTCCAGACAATATTTGTCGACCTCAATTCCAATCCCAATTTACACCAAAAAAGTCGACACAACATAAAAAGCCCATATTGACGCCAAATTTGGTATACAGCAAACATACCACAATAGGAACAAAGGGTCCGACTAAATTCTAACGAGGAAAGGACCCACACAAACGTATTATTTATCGCCGAAAACCGATCTCATTATTTTTAACGAGCCAACACGTGGCAAAAATCTTCCCAATTTATAGGGAAAAAGTATAAAATAGCTAAGTGATTACACTGTATTGTCCGTGAAAAAGAGTTCTTATGGTGCCTGGGTTTATGGGTTGGCTATTATTTCACAATAACCAATCAGTGCCATACATGTCACTTGCCTGACGCACCCCACTTTGCGCCCGGTGATGGAGCTCCCGTTAATGTTAGTTCATTCAATACATTTTTGGTAGGTGTAACCCGTTTGTAATTAATCATTTTTATTTTACTTTGTTGTTGTAGCTTTTAGCACTAGTATAATGCCAATTCCAAATCAAATATTAAACGCGTCACATTGTTAAAATTTAATTTTGTACTGGGCAGTAAAAATATTTTTTTAAAAAGTTTCAAATGACCATAAATATCCGAGTCAATGAAGAAGAGCAGATGACAACTGAAATTAGTAGGACACTATTTTTTTTGTGACAAACGGATTTACCATGCAGATTATGACTTAACATTTCTTACCACACAATAAGTAGGTATTAGGAAATCATACATCACCAAAATTAGCTTTACACCTATTAATGACTTCCTGCAAACAACAAATGCAAAGACAACAACGGGAACACTACTGTTCGCTGGTGTTTGCAATATAAAAAATGTGACTTTTCAGAACAGTTTTTGAGGGCGGAAACAATTACCTACCCTTTCAAAGTTTAATATTGAAAATGTGTTTTTATTTCAAGTTTTTGATCAAAATTGTTACAGTTAGGTAGCATATGAAAGTATTGAAAGAGTTTGTAAATTGTATTACTTATTTTTAAATCGTCTATTCAAAAAAATGCCAGATGCAATCTTAAATATTATGAACTTGCTGTAGTGAACTACAGATTTTAAACGATTCAGGAAATGTTCTGACATTATGGTTTTAATACATTCCCCTTAAAAAAGGTAGTAGAAAGGCTGAAACATATTTAGCTAAACAGCTAAAAGTTATGCCAAAATGTTTACCCCACAGCTTAAAGTGAAATAAAAACAAATTGCACACTGTTAAACGGACTAATAAATCCAGAACAAATAGCGAATTCAATCGAATACTCGGAACACAGAGTTCGCTAGGAAAGCGGTTAAACAATAAAATCCCAGTAAACACAACAACTTCGTTCCAACAATTATACAAATTGAATGTCGCTGAACTATTCATTATAGAAACGCTAACGTGAACCACTGTGTTTTAAAACTATTAAAATGGGTTTTACAGCAATTCCTGAGCGTTTCGTGTAGTAAAATAATAATTGGAGAGCATTTTAGTTGCAGGAATGTAATAATTATGACTAATGCGAAGATTTGTTATGAAAGTTACTGCTATTTCAAAAGTATACTTTTCTTGGAAATATATTTTCTTGAAACAGGTTATTTTGAGAAATTGAATCATAAAAGTATATTACGTCTCATACAGAAAACATTTCACCAAAAATCACAATTCAATTTCTTCCAAAGAGTGCACAGATCAAAAAATTATCTCAACAAAAATCTCACCAAACATCGTGAGCACCAAATAAATCAGAACATCAAAGCTACCTGAAATACGATAAAGGGATTCATTCACTCAATGGACGTAGAAAACGATAACCTCTGTCGGATATCCGGTTACGCATTCCAATCAAAGATGGTTGCCAAATTGTATGAAGCTGAGAAAGATCAGTCAGAAAAGGGTGACAAAATTCCAATTTTCCGGAACGTTCGGGACATAGAAACTGAATGATTGAGTTGTCCGCCTTTAGACGGTGCAGACGAGCAAATGTGAACGAGAATTGTGGGAAAACAATTTTTGCGGTACATTGAATCTCGGCTTTATGTTCGGCCGAAAGGTGTATAGTATATTTTTTTGTTATAGATCCAACCATAAGTATACATAATGTGTTATTTTTACAAAGCTATACGTCTGTATTATTTAGAGACCTAAATTTAACGCAACAGCAAAAAGACACACTATTTTTTTAACTCTTTACCAAAATCAACACCCTATAAAATAAAACCACACCATCCAAATCCCCTTTGAATCTCCAAACCGGTTTAAATCACGTGCAATAAATGTCATTAACAACGGCATCTAGGTATCTTCGTACGTAGGTATAAATAGGTTTTTCAGTGCAACGCTCACCGGTGACCACTAACTGCGGCGGGCACCGAAATCACCCCTCACCATTACTTCCCTCGGCCGTTCATTACCGGAAACCTGGCCGAAAACCCAACTATTCCGTACTTGGATTGTAGAAATGTGGATAGGAAACACTAGGTTTAAAAATCTGAACATTTTTGTATGATTCTGATTATATTAAAAGTCGTTTTTTTCAGGCATAATGGTGCCTAATTTATTTAATAGTTTATTTATTTAATAGTTTATGTACACAGAATATGAGACAAGAAGTAACATAGAACAATCAAGTACAGAATCAGAATCAGAATCAGAATCAGAAATCATTTATTTGCATATAATGTATGTATACAGATATGATGGTAGGTTTTCTTAATTAGTTCCAATACATTTTGCCTTGTGGCGTGCAAAATTATGTAAAATTGTTCACGTCGTTTTAAACGTTCGGCAACATTAGGCATTATAATTATAAAAATAAAAGTTATTATTCTAAATGAAATACAATTTCACTCAAAGAAATACAAAATATCAGCATCTCAAATGGCAGAAAAAAAAAATCACACATGTAAATTATCATGAAAGAGAAACATGTACAAAGGCACTGCTTATTTCTTAAGAAATCTCTTCCAGCAGGCCCGCTATGGGAGAGTTAGAATTTATACTGTTATCCTAATTATAATATTTTATTTATATTCTTTTTATTCACCATTTTCATTTTCGACATTAAGATCAACAAGACATCTCATGAATAAGAATAGACTAGTACAACAATTATTTCCGATAATAACACATGTAGTACATATATTAACGGTGTAAATAAATGCTAAACATATTTATATAGCGTGTAAATCTGCGACGATTTATTACAATCGCTCGAAGCAAGCACCATAAAGAATTTAGTGCATGTTTATCCGACACAGTTCGCTGCGACATACACGATACGAAACTATAAATCTAAAGCAACGGCCGAGCTCCGAACAATAGACGCAGGTGCCTATGTTGTACACTATTTATTCGTATTTAACTTTTGAAGTACTTTTTAAAGAAACTTTATTTTTACTGGACATCCTATTGATGTTTTTTTTTCTGTGATACAAATAAAAAATATTTTATATTTTTAGCTCCATTCTTTACGTTTTGCAATTTCCTTTAAAAACTACATATATTTTTCAGTTGCCAGTGTTTCAGGTAAATACATAAGTAGTTATATTCCAGCATTAACATAGTCTAAGTTTTGATACAAATTCCGTTCGTTTTGCTGGAAAAACTGACCATTGTGCGCGCGCCCCGCTGTTTGCTCGACCCCTGCAAATGAAAGCGTTAATGAAATCGATTATTATACGATTGCCGGTGATAAATCGTTACGGTGAATCCATGTCTGTGGTTTATATAAATTAATCGTTAGGTAGAAAATTATTCGAATAAAGCATAGAAACCTATATCTGACACTTTAATAAGGTTTGCGGCTTAAATTCGGGTAAATATAGAATTATGATTGTGTTATTAAACCCTTTTAATATTACAAACGTGAAACTTTTCATGTGTAATAACCGTTGCACGCGAAAGCTACTGAATTGATTTTCAGCACCCGAGTGGAAGCTGGAATAAAAAAAAATACAGGAGGAAAAACATTGACTTTGGCACTCTTTGTTTTAATTAAATCTTCTTCTAATAACGAAACATCTGAGTAACTGAGAGTTCTGCGAAATCAAATTTCCCTCTCCATAAATTTTGATAAGGATAAAAGTGTCACAGTTTTAAAACTCCCTAGAAAACCAATTAAAACGTACTCACGGCGTAATCCTTGTTAACTTGTTTCTTTATAAAGCCGAGATTTATGACAACCGCAAAATATATAAAAGGTGTTTACAAAATTAGTCACTGCAGGACGTAACTTAAATAAAGAAAGTGTATCTCAGAAAAATCGTTGTCAATAAAATTTATAGGATTTCATGGGACGGTGTCGTAAATTTTAAATTCTGTGCGGTCGTTGATATATTGGTAAATTTATTATGAACTCGGGAGCATTTCGTTTCCGAATTTATTTGGCATTTGCAATGGTCAACCGCAGGAGTTACAGTTTGCGTGATGACATACAAATATACACTCTGTTGCTTTAAAATAAGGTTATTTTTACATTTATTCGTGGTCCAGTACTTGTGTACGTTAAACATCATTTTTATAGAAAATTGTTGAAGTGTAACCTTAACAATGCCACAATAAGACAGTTATCAGACTACCTCCGCGTGTGTGGCGGAAAAGTTGAAGATGTCGAAATAGAGAAAACTTTATAGTAATATTTTGATAGATAGTTTATATTTTTTTTTTTTTTTTTTTTTTTATAACCATGATTCATTTAGATGTTTTGTACTTTTTTCGCAAACATGCGGCAAATAGTCGATATAAAATACCTTAAAACATATTTATTTTACTAGCCAAAGTCAAGTTAGGTAAATGCTCTATAGAATTTCGTTTTAACGATACTGTTTAATGATGTCAAAATAATACAAAATATACGTCCGTTCCATATCCAACTAATCTGAAATGTATCTTACACTATCCCATAACAGCGTTCATAAATCTAAAACTTGCATAAATACCTTCAGCCTTCAATGAATCACACGAATGACTCAATGGACCATTAATTGACCATAATTTACGACCCTGATTGAGTATCTACATTTGTGACCATTTTTACGATCATTTGCCTTTTTAGCCTTATCTAGATTAGGCCGAGGTAGTTAATTTCTGGTATACATTACACTGATGACGGCTGATTTCATGAAATCATCTGATATGGCTTTTATTATGATTTTTACTTTGTAATGTGATCCGATATGATTGTTAGAGAATGGAAAGTGAAATTATTTTATGCGATAGAATGTGATATTTGATACATGTTTTAACTTTTACGATGAAGAAATTACGTAATGATGCTATGTAAAATAAAATCGATTTCGTTGGTCGGGTTTTAGTATGTGCACAATTCAGGAAAAATATACTGTGGAAAGTCTGTGTTCGTTAACGAAATAATATACATATACACACTTCATATTCAAAATGCAGTTATACATAGTAAATCGTAAAAATAGTAGTTACAATTAGATCCTTATGGGCAAACGGAAGACTTGGTAGCACGGACAATCCCAAGATCAGTATTGCTGTTTAGCTGGAGAATAACAGTATCTTGTGATCTATATTTTCTTTGATCTATCTTTAATGTTTTCCTGTTTTTGATAAACTTAAGGATAAAACAAAAATAATGAAAGTTTACCTATTGGTATCTATAGAAAATTGCAAGAAAACGCCTCGTACGAGGGCGCTTATAAACGTACAGAGGCAAAAGTCAACCGAGGGGAGAGGGTTCTTACGGTGTGTGAGCTATGAACTTTCTATCCTTAACTACTTGTGAACATATAAATATACCATGTGTTTCCTAGGGGAGAGTGATTCATAATATACCCAGGGCCGTCTTTCACCTAGTAGAGGCCCTGGGCACATTAGCATAATTGGGGCCCCCATGACCGTAATATACTCGTAGCACAATTTTGTTACAATAAACAAAGACCATAGATATTATGCAAAGTTTGAGCTTAATTCAAACTTCATTCACCTCACGTGTGGTTAACAGTGGCGGCGCTAGACCAAATGTGTGCGTCGGGGAAATCAAGTTCGCGAGGCGGATTCAGCTTTTGTGCCGGGGGGATCACACAATGGTGGCCAAGTACCAGTATATAATTTCACTTGATAATGTATAGTTTATGAAGTAAAGAAATAAAAAGGAATAAATATTAATGTGCGAGCGTAGCCAGCGCGATAATTGTTAACATGGAAAAGAAAAAGGCGCGAGCGTAGCGAGCGCGATTTTTCTATGACAGTTTTAGGTCAAGTCACAAAAAAAAATTGAAAATGTATCCTACCTACTAATATTGTAAAGCTGAAGTTGCCGCCATTTGTTTTAGTTAATTTGTGGAGGCGTAAAGCAAGGAAAAACAGGCAACATGTAATATGAATGCGCGAGCGAAGCGAGCGCGAAATTTTTTATCACTTCGAGGATTAAACATGATTGGCGAAACGAAAATTAATAGGTAACTAGTATTTCTGCGAGGCCCCCTCAAGTGCGAGGCCGTCGGCGGTCGCCGACGCCTAGCGCCGCCACTGGTGGTTAGGTGATCGAGTAGGGGGCCCCAATCGATTGTGGGGCCCTGGGCACGTGCCCATTGTGCCCAGTGGAGAAGAGGGGCCTGAATATACCTTAGTTTTATTAGTGGCAGAAGCTTAATTTTGTGAATAAATGTAAGAAAATAATGCAAGGTTTTCACTTCAAAAGTGTACTTTTCCATATAGGCATATTTTGATTGGAGATGGAGGCTGGAGTTTCAGGTTATTATTGGAATTTTTAAATAACCTACCATCAAACTGGATTCACATGTTTCTTAGAAAATAATATCTTAATTGATTCAGCCGCGGCTATGCCGTAGGAGTGTACAAGGAAATTGGGATTGGCTGTCACATTTGACCTTAAAACAACCTACATTCGGCTAACACCAAATCAATGTCTTACGCCTAACGCGAGCGAACTTAAATAAACTCCAGTGGGAGTACACAAATACAGGAACACAATGTATCGAGTATATTAATTCGGAACTCTGTATATACCGATGTCACAAATTCAGGAAATTGGTTCCATTGGCTGAGCAAACTTTCTGTATTCCCTCGCCTAGTACGTTAGAAGCAATGTAAGTTCGCAGACAGGCTACCGTTGCTGTCGTTTTTAGCCAATCGCAGTATAGTGAATAATTTATTTTTAAGTTTGGAAAGTTAATGTAACTTTTTTAATATATCAACTATTTTTAAGGCCTGACTTTTTTAAGTTACATTTTACCTTCACGTATTGAGGTATGCCTCGAAGCGCTACTGTTTTGAAACGCACCTAATGAAGCGCTCTTTTATTATTACTCGGAGTGCTCCTTTCATTTAGAATTTTATTATATTGTTATCGAAATAGCTACTAAAAGGAGCGCTCCAAGGAATAATGAAGGAGCGCTTCATTAGGTGCGATTCAAAACAGTGGTGCATCCTGGAATACCTCCACGTAGGTATAACGTCTTTACTCCATGGTTCGTAATTTTATTTTCGGTTAAAGACTGAAAAACAAATTAATCTTAAATACAGCTTAAAGGGCAAAAATGACTTTTAAGTAACTGATAAAGTTAAGTAACGTTTAAGTATTTTGAGGTTTGATTGATTAATACTAGCTCAACTTGCCCGGTTTTCAGATTATCGCATCCAACTTGTGCAGCCTTTTAGTTAGTCATAAAATGAAAATTAATTAATGCAAATATCATTCAATTAAGCGACAAAGGACATCGACAGCAACAACTTGCAAAGACTGCGACCAAAATGAATGATCGTCATTAATAAAAAAATATTCATATTGTATGCAAAATACTCAGCAATCAGAAAGCACGTCGAGCTAGTGTTAATTTATATTCACGTCTTCTAAATGCGTGTACAAAAAGTTAATTAAAGGGTAAGACCATGGACATTGAATGACGAGGCGCCCCGCCCTTTGCGTATCGCAATTTATATAGTTCGCATTACCAACCTTTCGCATGCTTATGCATCAATTACTGTTCCAGAGAATTAGTTGATCCCGTTTTGTAGTTTAAGGAAAGTTGTTTTGAGATTAATGACTTTTACACTCGTCCTTTTCTTATAATGAATAATTTTACACTTTTACTTATCCCGATAAAAAGTTCTTCTTAAAAATCCTTCCTCAATGAGTGGACTATCGGACGCTGAAATATTTTTTCTCATCTTTCAAGTAGTTCCTGACATAAGCGCGTCAGGCAAACGAACAAACTCTAGGGTTAATTATTAAGATAACACTCGCCATACCCTGTAACCATAACTAACTTGTTAAGTCATCTCCGTATCTAATGTAACTAATTGAGTATTGCTGTATGCTTCGTATTTTTCCCAAATTTCATAACTTTGAACTAAAATCAGATAATCGGCTTTCTACTTTAATTACGTTAAAGTAAACACGATAAATATAATTTCCATTCCCTTAACTCCGAACACTATTAAATTATTTCTTCCAATCAATATCCATAATTGGTTTGCTGTAATTTTCTTTGAACTGACAAAACTTCAGTAATTATCTCTTAGGCAATTAAATTATGTAGACACAAGGTTTTCGCTAATACATTAATTTCCTTTACGGTGATTCATTGGAAGTCTGCCTTTCATGTGTTAATTTTATTCCGATGTGGGTGTATCTATTTAAATTAAATTTATTATTTACTTTGTGATCTCTTGTATTAATACTCGTACATACATTGAAAATTATCGATGTGATTTAATTTATCTCTAGCCTACTGGTTCTTCTGATCTATATTCTACGAGTATACATACAAATCATGAAAACTTGTACCTAATAATGGTATTTAAAAAGTCTTTATTTAGCGGTAACTTTAAACTAAAGAAGAGTTTAAAACTAAAGAAGAATTTAAAACTAAAGAAGAATTTAAAACTAAATAAACAAGCTAAGTAATATAAAACCGGTTGCCGACTGCTTTATTAAAATATTATTAAAACAAACGCAATTTCTTTGTAGTGGCATTCTGTATTAAAATTTATAAGAACGCCGTCTGGCATGTTTTAATTAAGACTCTCATATCCAGTCACATCTGACGCTAGTGATAATAAATAGCTAGAATTAATGCAGCTTGTTATATTGATAGCTCGGGTTATATTAGTTCACTGTTTAGTTTCCAAGGTATATTTTTAAGGAAAAATGTAAACTCAAAGAATATAGAAAACACGGAAGAAAGAGAACGCGGTTGAAAATCTCTAAATTATTAGTATGACGTATTTTTTTTTTGTAAGTGGATTCTTTACGAGTACTTATAAACCAATATGATACCAGTGGGAAATAGGGAATTCACGTTATAAGTACTGACAAAATAATGAAACTGGTAAACTGCAAAATAATGTAGTGCAGTGTAGTAGTAATTTATTTTTATTTTATAGGCACTATAACTTTTGTACATAAATACTTTCAGCGCTCATATTTTATTGACCGCTAGTTCAACACCTCTGTCGCTTTTATAAATTACGAAGAAGTATCGTGGAGCTATAAAACTTGTCACAGTTGACTGCCCAATAAAAAGTAAGCATTTCTTGAACTCTTATTAAATTTTTCAGCCGTCCCCTCTGCGAGTTTTTCTACTGAAATGTTAGAATATTAAATGGGTACGGTCTTTCTGTCGCCATATCGTGTGGGACCCCTTGGGTTTCGCTCTACGTTTCCAATAACCCGTCCTCTTATTTATGTGTTGGGTTAACTGTGACAAATTGTTGGAAGAAAATGTTTGGCCCAAGGTTGGGAATTGGGTGCCTCAAAGGACCAATTAACTCAACAATTTTAGTTAGTCAATTAAGACGTCCTGGGCGTTGTATTCATTAAGTCATAACATCTAGTATTATGAAATATTGAGTCCTTTTTCTCTGCATCTTTCTTTTTAGCTTTGCCTTTACTCCTTAATAATTACTCCACAAAATATTGGTAGCCCTAAAAAGTCTTATGATTTCAACTTGATAAATGGCATTTCAAATGAGGAAAATGATTGGGCCGTCGTAATGCGCTTTTCCATTCCGTTGTTCCTCGATTTGATGATATTGAAAAATTGCCGTGAAATATTGCTATCGGCGCTTTGACTTTGCAACTGCATTCACAAGGGAATGCCCATCGTAAGACTACTCACTGAGATTGCTTTGCCCGCCTCTTTGATATTGTGTTCGGAGGTGAAAAATTTACAGCGCAGTTCAGACATCGCACGGGAGTAAAGAAATTAGAACAAAAATGCAACTGCCGCTTGGAAATATGGCATCTTATTTTCACGTTTTCTGAGACTTTTCTTCCGAGTTTCAGTGGTTGAACTGAAATAGAATTTAAACATATTAAAATGAACAAGAAGTAAGAACTACTTCTACTAAACTCGGGCTGGCACTCTATTAACAAAATATGTGTTCACAATTAAGTTTATTTCATAAATACTAATGGAACATTTAGGTCTTAGGTATACCGCAAATCCAAATTACTTCATTTCAATTTACTCACAACTGAAACAAAACTTCCCTCACTTATTCATGATTTAAGTTTCAAGTAACTGAGTTCGCCAATTCTCATATGAAATATACTGTCGACGAAGAATGTACCAAGGCGTAGAGAAACAGGCAAAGGTCATAGTCCAACTATTCAAACTAAGACTTGGACTACTAGTCGAGTAACTCGCGAACTATAGATGTATGTAGTTACGGAATGTAATGGATACGGTTTCTACGCACTGGTTTTTAGGGTTCCGTAGCCGAATGGCAAAAAACGGAACCCTTATAGATTCGTCATGTCTGTCTGTCTGTCTGTCTGTCTGTCCGTCCGTCCGTATGTCACAGCCACTTTATTCCGAAACTATAAGGACTACACAGTTAAAACTTGGTAGGTAGATGTAATATATTAACCGCTTTACGATTTTCGTACAAAAATTAAAAAATAATAATATTAGGGGGAGCTCCCCATACATGGAACTGAAACTAAAAAAAATTTTTTTCGTCTAACCTATACTTGTGGGATGTCTATGGATAGGTCTTAAAAAATGGTACTGAGGTTTCTAAAACCATTTTTTCCTAAAGTCAATCATTTTAGAGTAAGACACTCCCAAAGTGCCAAAATGTGTGTCCCCCCCCCTGTAATTTCTAAACTACCAAAGTGAAAAATCTGAAAAAAATATATGTTATAGATCTCAATAAAAACTACCAACCAAAATTGGTTTGAACAAGATACAGTTAGTGGTTTTTGAGATATAGCTCTTTTTCAGTAACCGCAAATTATAACTTTGTTATTCATATATTTGTGTTTTGGCTAATTGTAGGTAATAAGTACGTTTATTTTTCATAGATAATGGAACGGAACCCTTCGTTTGCGAGTCCGACTCGCACTTGGCCGGTTTTATATTTTTTATGGATGTGGCGTTTCATTTACTGCGTTTAAAGGTTGTTCCTTCTCGTCTTTAATTACGCAATAAAATGATTTTTTTTTCTCCTTTCGATCTATTAAATTGTTTAATCCACACAAAGAATGTATTCAAGGATTAAAATTTTACTACAATATTAACTTAAACAAGACCGGCAAAAATTCTGCATACTTGAGATATGCTTCTACCCGTCCGTTCGCTCAATACAGCCTAGCAATGTTTTCTTAATTTCTCACTATGCCTTGTCTTTAGATAACTTAGGAATATTTTATTTGTGTTTGCTTGTATCCTAAAAGCTCCCAAACTACTGGCATTATTGAAAAGTTACGCTATCCCCGGGTGACAAAGGCTATTTTTAATCCGAGTAGGTACGGGAAAAAACAACAATCTAAAAAAACCGCAGTAAGAAACACGCCTAGTGCGTCGAACAGACATAACGCTATAGGTTGTCCAGTGCCATCTGCGACCGTCTGGATATGATGTCTTTAATTAAGACCTCTCGCTCGAACGACTTCCCTAAGTCTTCACTGTGCAAACTCTATAGGCATTGATATGACCGTGTCTGGGGCTTTCATGATTGTATATTTTCAATGTGAATTATTTTCTCTAATTGCACTGAAATATTTCCAAAATAATAATGTTCAAAATTAATCCAAAATTAATTAAACTCATGACGCTTTTCGATGTTATAATGAAATTCCGAATAACAATATTGCCCCAAAATATATAATATTGTACTAGTGAAATGAGTCACATAACCACGCCTACACAGTCCACGGGGTCAACAATAGCTCTTCGAAATGCTTATTTTTTACTGCCTTTATATTATACACTGATGGTTCTTGCGTCCCTCTAAGATTTTAATATAAATAGTGCCACGTATCCAAACTTCCAGTCTTCCTAGAGTTTTCAATTTCTATATAAAACTACAAACTTCCCAGACACGTCACAATATTCGCGCAAGTTTCATAATAATTACTGCAAGCATACATAAAATTACTTCCGTACGACGAAACAGTATTTCAATATTCGAGACATTTTCGTTTTATACTATTTGATTCCAGACCCGCGAAAGAGGAAAGAAAAAACGTGTATGCTATTAATCTTCCTATACAATTCATTAGAGCTGGCTGTAACGGCGTGTCGTAAGCTAAACAAAACTAAAAGGAGGCCGTATTAAGTGTATTAAAGCTGTGTTTATTCAAAATATTATAAAAGTGAAAATCCGTCCATTATTTTATATTATAAATTCGTCGGCGGAAGGCTGCCTAGTGAAATAGTGTCGTCATATGTGACTGATTTTATTCATATTCATTGAAATATTTGTGTCATGCTCACTGGATTTATTTATGATGCGAGCTTGTTTTATACAAACCAGAATAGGATTAGTATTAAAATATAGATACATATTTGATAACACAACAATAATATAGAGAGAGTTCTTAAAACACAATCCTCATTATTTAATTTTAAAAGAATCTTGGTCCAGTTCTACTCATAAAACAACTAGCCAAAATACAAACATTTTCGGCAACAAAAAATAACTTTGTTTTTCATACAAATATATGAATAACAAAGAGATAATTTGCGGTTTCCAAAAAATTGCTATATCTCAAAGACTGCTGTCTGTACCACGTTCAAAATAATTTTCCTCGAAAGTTTAGGTAGAGTTCTACTTTTGAGATTTTTTTCATATTTTATAAACTTGCCGTTCAAAAGTTAGAGGGGGGGGGACGCCTTTTTTTCGGCTTTTGGAGCAATTATTTCCGAAAGTATTAATATAATCAAAAAATGATTTCAGTAAACCCCTATTCATTTTAAAATACCTATCCAACGATATATCACACGTTACGGTTGAAATGAAAAAAAAAATCACGCCCCACTTTAGGTGTAGGGGAGGCACCCTAATAAAACAATTATTTCCACTTTTTATTTTTGCACTTTGTCGGCGTGGTTTATTTACATATTGGTACCAAATTTCAGCTTTCTAGCGCTAACAGTCTCTGAGATTAACCGCGGACGGACAGACGGACGGACGGACAGACAGACATGGCGAAACTATAAGGGTTCCTAGTTTACTACGGAACCCTAAAAAGAATACTTATTTTTACAAGTCGTTCGCGGAAAAAAGGGCCAAAAACGAAAGGACCATCAAGGTTTTAATTAAAACATCAATATTGAAATGTTTGAGATCGATAAACGGAGTGAAGTTATTCATAGCAATTAAGATGGCCGCGGGTTGTGTACGAATGCATGTAACGGAGTTCTTTTGGGCTCGTTATAATTAAGTTAAAGTGTTTTGAAGTCTGTTTTAATATTCTGTTGGTCTTTTTTGAAATATTTCTGAAATTCGTTGGCATTTTGTTACGGTTTGTAACTGATTGAGCTAATTGAGAAGACTTTCATGCAGATAAAGGAAATACATTCCCTACCATAGTATAGTCATAAGTGCATGATTTTTGCATTCTAAAAGACCTTAAGCTTTTTTTTGCTAAGTATAATATTTTTTCCAATATTATATTTCAGTATTTTTAATCATCATTCTCCTGAACGTATAATAATTCCTTGTTTAGGTTTGGAGTAGCATATTTTCTTCCATATTTCAACATAGTTTACTAACCTACGAATTTACTTAATTAGTCAAATAAATAGGCAGTTACCTACTACTATATTTTTGTGAACGACTGTATAAAACCTACCTTTTAATAAATAAGCAAGTTATCTACAAACCATCTTACAAGATAAGCCCTTAATTTTTCATTATAATTCGATGCAATATCTTAATTATTTCATTCAATACCGTTCCTGTTTAAGTTATAAATCTGTGGTATCACTTAAGATCTCTACAAACCGCTTATAAAAGACCATAAGTTGAGTCGTATCTCTCGCTTCAACGTACGACTAATGAATAAAATGCTCTTAATTAAGACTGCATTTTAACGGTGCATTTTTGAGGTATATTTTTTTGTATCAACTTTTTTTACATGGACAGCATATTCGTACCTGTAATAATGTCAGCGGATATAATTAAATGACTCATCTCATATTACTTAGTAACTACATTCAGACTTCTTACAAAGTCAGGTTACAAACGAGTTATATTAAACATCATTAAGCACCGTAACCTTATTAAAACATAATTTGTTGCCTGATTAAATTATACCTATAAAACTTAAATTAATACGCCACCGAGGACCAATTGCAGTATTTATCCGTATTGCCATTTACCGCCTTATAATAACGTGAATTTTTCAATCTTCCAGCCGACGTTATCTGTCCATTGATTAAGGCTGGCATACATCAGGCGCTATTCCCGGGGCAGGCTCTTTGACGTCGCCTACCGCGCGCTTATTAAAGTTATCGATAAGGCCGATTTACACTGATGAGAACCGTGGCCTTGCATATTAATAGTAGGTGCCGATCATTTGCTTTGTGTAAATCGTTGGGGCTCAGAATGTGATGTTAAAAAGGTTGATATGTTTTTACGGCCAAATTGATTGCAGCTGGTTATATGTAGGCATAATATTTATCCTGTACTTGAATTTATTAAACTTAAGTGTAGTTATTTAATTAGTGTCTATTAGGCTTGTGCACTATAATATGTCCTGCACAGCTGGCTGATCTCCTTATATGAGAACAGCCGCCGTGGCCGATAGTCGGCTAGGACGCCATCATCATCATCATCATTAGGCTTGCGATATAGCTAACTTTGCGTAGAAATAATCCAAACTAACATCACAGTTTTCACCTGCAAAGCACAAACAAATAGCACCCCAATATTTTCATCCAGCATTTTAAAACAAATAAAAAAACGAATTTATTTTTCAACTTTGACGAACAGTGATACCCTAAACTGCGATAGATTTGGGAAATTCCCAAAAACGCCTATACACTGCATCGATTGTGCAATACGATATGATCAAAGTAATTGATAGAGCTACAGCATGCACGGACCGACGGATAGAATGAAAACATGTCCAATACGAATTTGAAAGTGAACCAATTGAAAATACGACCCAGTTTCCATTCAGATATTGACCGGGATATTTTAGGCAATAAGAATTAATTTGATGTTTGTTCGTTGTACAGATAATCTGGCTTTTCAATTTGTTGCTAACTGTGATGAAAATAACGTAAATTTTGTGTTTATTTTTGAATCGAAATAGGCTTTCCGTTCACTAAGTAATAATTCTCTCTATTGGGACTAGGTCTTATAAATAAATTCACTTATGTCCCTTGTTTATGGCACTGCGCGTGACACAATATGAAAACATTGAATTTAAAACAGTCTAGATGAAAGACGAAGACAAGGTTATAAGAAGATGCACGTTTGTTAATGTTTATGTAACAAATTGCAATTAATCACACTTCAAACTGTATTAGACGTCTTTGTTTAGAAAATAACGTATCGCCATTAGGTGCGCAGAAAATCTAATTTACCTGTTGAGTGGATCCGTAGAATCTACTTAACGATAACACCTAGAGACACTAGCTGTCATTAGATTCTACTCCATGGGGAAACTAACTACATAATTACGTCCTCTTTTATAAACAAGCGGGATTTGTAAACGACTAGCTTTTCCACGCAGCTTCACTTGTATCCCGAGGGAACCACTTTTTGAACATCATCTGCATCTGCCTAGCCTTTTCTCAACTATGTTGGGGTCGCCTTCCAGTCTAACCAGATGCAGCTGAGAACCAGTGTTTTACATGGAGCGACTGCCTGTCTGACCTCCACAACCCAGTTACCGGGCAACCTGATACCCATTGGTAAGACTGGTTGTCAGACTTTCTGGCTTCTGACTACCCATAGCGACTGTCAGCCGGGACCCACCAGTTTATCATGTCTTCCGAAACACGGAAGAATTCGTTTCGACAAGATGGTCACCCATCCACGGACCGACTACGCCAAGCATTACTTAACCTTATGGTCGATCGCTCCGCGCGGCTTTGACTTAGCCACGAGCTCTTCAACCACTTTACGAACATGGATAAAAAGTAGCTTAGGTCCTTAGTTCTTTCTCGGGCCTCTAGGCCATCTGAGTACTAAACATACATATAAATCGGCTCAGTAGTTTAGACAGAAAGATGGATTCATATCGCAACCTCTATTAGAAGAGAAAAGTATACTACTTAGATGTGCCAGAAAAATACACTCTTATAAATATACAAGCTTTGCGAATACGTCGTACATACAGTACGTACATTTAACAAGACATTATTCAACAGAATAAAATACAATAAAAATTAGGTTTTTCTACAAACGACACACACGAGATTGCTTCAAAGGAGCGCCATAATAAGGAGTCTGCCTGCGCGCCGGCCAACGTTCCCGACAAGTGTATTGTTAGCTTACACCACTTGGTATTTGTATTCAGAAGGTTAATTTCTTACAATCTAATTTCAAATTTCAAAAGTAAGTCTATCTGACTATTCGGTTTTGACTCCAAAACGAATAAACCGATCAAATGTACACAGATGGTGTAGATCCCGAGAAAGAATAAAGCATATTATCCGTTTGCGGAAAGTGGTTCCATCGAGACGTGGCTGGAACCGTGAGAAATGGCTAGTTTACAATATTTTACCTAATGTTAAATATCTTGATTTTATGAAGTATCTCACTATAACGTTCTGATTACAAGTTTGAGGATAGCTTTATTTTAGTAGATATATTGTAGTAATAAGTCGCAGAATGAACTATTATCTGATATATCCTAAAAAAAATACATTTGAGACATTCGTTATCTGAGTGTATCAGTCTGTTGTGTTGTAGCAATAGTATTTCAAATGTAGTCTTGTTTGACTGGATCTTTTGTGCTTTCCTTCAGACACACGGCAAACACTTGGGTATCTGTCGTGGACTGAGGGTACAAAACACTGTTTCGGACTTCCCTTCGCTGGGAACTTGCATTAGCTGATGGAAGTTCCAAACTTGGTCTAGCCATACGTTCAATTTAGCATAGTTAAGTATCAATGGCTAGCCACAATGTATGTTTCTTCTTGTTGTTAAGATCTCTTTTGTAAACAAACTTCTGTTATTTTAATCAATTATTTATGTAGGATACCTCAATAAACATGGATATAAACAATAGCTGTTCTTCACAGCTCATTTTCAGCCCACTACTGGACACGGGCCTCCTCTCACACAGAAAAGAATTGAGCGTTAATCAATTTTCAGACTTTACGGTGTAGGTTTCCTCGATATGTTTACCTTCGCCTTTAATTAGACGTTGGTTTCCAGGATATACTCAGAAAGTATGTATCACAGACTTAGAAAAGTTTTTCACATTTTATTTTATCTGACATGTCTACCTCAAAACGGAGTATTGTATATTCTGCACTTCTATCAAAAATCTACAAAAATATATTTAAGTTGACATAAAGTGTGCCCAAAAATAGAATCTCGGAATAGAAAGCTGAACTCTAGTGAGATTCTTGACATAGTTACATTACAGCTGAAATCCAGTGACCCACGCTGGGGAACTACTTACAAAAGATGTTTAATACCATACCGTGTCGGTGGCCCGCATAATCAGGTCTCAGTAACGAGGTCCCACAAAAATAGAGGAATAATTCTTTTACCAACACCCTTTATATATTTCAAGCTTGTCTCCGCACCCAGGACCCAAAAGCTTTGTGAATAGACTGACTGTCCTCTCGGCGGGAATTTTAAAGCAATTGTAGAATAGATAGTCATTTGCACCGAGTTCTATACAGATGCATTAATTTTATTTTGCATCTAGCACTTTCGAAATGCCCGTATTATTTCGTGGAAAAGTTTATTTGAGTACCACGAAGAAAATCTACGAAGTATTCAGACACAGTACAGTCACTAACAACTGTATTTTGTGTACTTATTTACGGTACACGTTCCGGAATTTCCTTGCTTGCTTGAAACTATTTTCTTTGAAATGCCACGGCAAAATTAATTCAGATTCTGAAAATTTTAGTTGAAGTTAAGAGTTAGTTATTTTGAAAATAAATGAAGGTAGAATTAATTCGATTAAAATTTAACATCGAATAAAAATATTGTGAAACCGTAAATAAATCACTTTTATCGACAACCACTAAATTATATTTTAGCTTGATCCCTGATATTATCTAATGTACCATAGATCAGACAGGGTAGTTTGTATATTTATTTTTCAAATAAATCCATCTGATCGCTATTAATATTTCTGTATAATTTTATATTTGTTTCATATTAAAAAAAAAACTCCCAATAAGCTCTACACGCATTATTCTATGAGTTTTGTAATACCATAATACCTTTCCACAGAAATATGCTACGTTCGTAATAAAATGTTACAACCAATACCTGTTACCGTATCGCAATGAAGCTGTACCCACATAAACAGTATCTACCCAATACGTATAATCCTAAAAAAAATACAAGCCGGCTTTTGAATTCACTTTTCGTAAAAGCAATTCTGTTTACGGTGACATTACAGCGCTCGCGAAGGTGCCCGAACTCGTAAACCTTATCATGAAGATAATAAATAACACTTTTCTTTAACAAATTTCAGTTTCGGAAGTTCGTGCAGATACGGTGTATCTAAGAAAGTATAACTAAAGTACTGAGTCAGGGTTCCTTATCGCTAGTATTGCCGCTTCACTGACAGGGGTCTTCATAAAAATTTAATGTCTTTAATCTTTAAAGCCCTTCGAAGTTTAGGTCGATGATAGCCCTAAGTTTACGAGAAACGCGTAAACTTCGCGTTACTATAATGCTACTTTGTTGTAACTTTATGATGTCATACGTTTGTAATGACAAGATGACTGTTTAGATAAGTGGTGAACAAATTCGGAATATTACAACAAAAATCAGGGGGAGCACTTTTGTTAGGGACTGTACCGGAAAAACAATAACATTTTGTGTATGATATGTTTATTGAAGACTAAACGCTGTTTTATGTATTTTATTGCTTAGAACGTGATGTTTGATAGTGAAATTAATGGGAGACCAGACGAATAGCGCGTGAAGTAATTTAAATATTCCAAGTTATTTCTTGGAGTACCTAAGTATGTCCGTGTCTTAGTAATTTCACGTTCTCATTGGGTACAACTAATACCTTCGTGTCTTAGGTGCTATTTTTATAAGATAATGAGCTTAACTTTAACTTCCTTATGATTAATATTCAAATAAAATTTCGTCATTGAGTTTTACTTTTTTCCGAGGGCACATACTTTCAAACGCGAGTGTAACCACGATAAACTCCCATTGTATTTATAAAATCAAGTATTCGGTTCCGCTTTTAAATGTTCTAATTTCGAATAATTTATTCAAAAGTTCATTCAGGCTGGCCTGGTCGCGTGATCGCGGAGCATAAACTATCGGTTAGAAATGAAAGCGCGCTTATTGTTTTAAATTGCCACCCGCCTTCAGTGTGACAGTGGGCGGAATGCGTTATTCTACTGTTACTATGAGTGAGAAAATCAATAGGTGTAGGATTTTTTATATATTTATATTTTTTACATTTCGTAGCTGTGAATTCCGGTCAGTTTTTTCAGTTGTACTTACAGATGGGGCGCTTTGGATACAGAGCAACTTTAGTTGAGGCCACTATCAACTTTTTGAAAGGTCGCTATGTAAAAGCTAGTTGTCAGTTGCTGCAATAGTTGTGCTCTGTGCAAAGCGCCTTAATTAGATTTGAGATTTTATATATGCAGTTTGTTGTCATAGACAACCTTTAGTATAAATTCATTTTGAAATCACTTTTTGTTTACATCTAATTCGTACCTATCAAAACTACATATATCAATATCTGCAGTTATGCATGAAAACTATCAGACCTAATTTCGCCAAATACAATTAATATTTTAATCAGGTTGGTAGCTAATTGACCATCTGCGTTATCGGTTAGTCGTCTAGTTAAACCAATTTAATATACTCAAAGATTATGGAATTAAGGGTAGAGATGACAATAAATAAACTACCTTAAAGCAATCATTTATTCGATGACAATTTCTAACGAGAAATTATCCTACAAAGCCTAATTTAGGCTTTCATTCAGATAACGCGATACAATTAATAATTATAATCTATCTGTCCTATATCTTTAGCATTTATTTAATCTGTACTAGTCACGCTATATTCCGCATTAAAAATCAACCACCAAAACTAATGTCGTCGTTAAAATATCAAAAATAGGTACAATCACCTACAAAAGTGGAAGTAAAGGTACAAAAAAGTTTAAAGCCGTACAAGTAACATTTGCATAGTGTTTTGTGTTGTCTGGCTGACAAAGAATGTGGCGTGCCATCTATTGTGTCCGCGACAGCTAAGTTATTATTTCAATGGAATTTTTTTATTAGAAAAAGGAGGCGTTTACTGGAAAATAAACACAGCTATTGACATATCGCTCTCGGCTTTGTACACAATATTTACGCGTGAACAAACGGTTGTTTCAACATCAAAGACTTTGATATCCATTACGCGGTTGTCTTAACCTGCCGAATAAAGTATGCAAACAAAACATTCAATGTATGTATCGCAGTGTATTCCAAAACGGTTTTAATTGATTTTTTAAATGTTCGTAGTAAGGAACTGGTCGCGTGCACGTCTAGCGTGATTTGTGCGCCTCGGAATCGCGCGTGACGTTACTCGGGGAACGTTTCCTCCACAAAAGGGGGAGGTCAACTGGAACCCCGCATACCACCGGGTACAGTAACATGTCCGACCCCGTTTTACTATGAAACGACAGTTTTATTTCCCCCTTAGTCGAGACAAGAGCAAGAAATCAGATTTTGTTCGTGCTTTTTTAGCGAGTTTGAGTGTTCAAAGTGGAGTTTTGAAACTGGGTTGTTTTGTTTTGAGCCTTTATTTGATGCTTACAGAAGGTGATGGTTTTTGTCACACATTTTATTTTTGTCTCAATAAAAATGGAAACTCTAAAAGAAGTAAGAAGTATTCAGACCATGCAAGCATCGTGGTTTCCCATATCACATACGACAAAATAATATTTGTCAGAACCTCCGAAAAGACTCAGAATATTCGAAAATATTTCAATCACGTTTTCAAAAAGCATGTCTTCTGTTGTTTAAAACATAAAAAGCATATCAGACTGAATCGTTAATAAAATATACTTAGAAATGGATTATTTCTCTTCGGCTCTTCTTGCGCTGTGACGTCAGGGATTTCTGAAGACAGTTGATTATCGAAACGAGTCCCATAAAGGAGCAAAGCTTGGTTTTACACAGAGCTAGAGCGTTACTAAAAGGGACTAATAAAACCACGAAGATGTGTGCACATACAATATTACATATGACACATTTATATTATGTCAGAAATAAATGAGTATCTCGCCAGCATTTCAACTCAACGTGTGCCTAAGTGCTTCGTAAAAGTGAAGTTATGAAGTAGTGTATTTGCAGTTTTTTTATGATGAGAATTTTATCCCAGAGAGTATTCATACTACGATAAATTCCGAAATTCATGCATTCTTGTTTAAGTTACCTTATTCCTATATTCCTTAAAATAATTAGTATCATATTTCGTTTATAATGTGAACGCAAGAAATTTGGGGGCACGGCAGTGCCCCCGCCAAGTCGAGCGCAAAGCAAACACTGCCGTACCATCCTTTACTGGAACCATTTCGCTGCATTTTGAGGCCCCTATTTGAGAACCTCTGGATAAGACCAGAACGCAGAAATTTTGGTCATCTAGAAAGCTATAATCACATACTTGAAAACCAGAATTTCAAGTCTGTAGGTAATTTAGTTTCGAAGCTAAGCGAAAGCAAAGTTTCATATTTTCGACACTCACTCACTCATGATCATCAAAATAGAACTAGTACTTCCCATAATCTCAGAGAGCTGAAATTTGGTACAGAGTTAGANCGAAAGCAAAGTTTCGTATTTTCGACACTCACTCACTCATGATCATCAAAATAGAACTAGTACTTCCCATAATCTCAGAGAGCTGAAATTTGGTACAGAGTTAGAGTTTAATGGCCACATAAAGGGAAAACTACAAAAACTAGGCTAATCGAAGATCTGGAGTACCTGGTGACTCTGTTTAGAAAACAGAAGAGCCCAACCAAACTATTACAGATATCAGCATACCACCTTAAGTTAATGTCAATAAGCTCATGTTTCTACAAAAAGAAGTGAAATCCCACCAAAAACATACTGTAAAAAACTAGCCAAGTCTCTATGGAACTGCTTGTTTATCTCTAAAAAGTAATGAAATCTAGACAAAGTCGTGCTGAGTCTTAGGTTCCTTACTGC
>NWSH02000437.1:3935584-3949709 GCA_002382865.2 Heliothis virescens | reverse complement strand
AGTAAAGAAATCGCAGTAAGGAACCTAAGACTCAGCACGACTTTGTCTAGATTTCATTACTTTTTAGAGATAAACAAGCAGTTCCATAGAGACTTGGCTAGTTTTTTACAGTATGTTTTTGGTGGGATACACTTTTTTAATCTAACTCGAATATGAGTAGTCTCTGCCGTTTCCATTGTATCAACATCAGTGTTTTGATCACGCCTTTGTAAAGCGCCCACAGAAGCGAGAATAAAAAAGAATGAATATTACAAATGATTCAATTTGGTGCGACATTATTTTTTGTTGCTACTCTTGATACTCGCGATTTCTTTGGACGATATCACTTATTCGTCTTTTTGGAATGAAGGTAATGATATTCTGAGGTATTTTAATAAGAATCCTTTATAGGCATGATCTTATTCACCGTATCTGTACCAGTCTCGTCGTGTGCTTCAATTTAATGAAAAAAATACATTCGAAAAACAACTTGAAGGCCCTTAGATATATTACTCTACAAAGGGCCATTTATACTGATCAAAAATTAGTACAAAATTTTATTTTTCGTATTCAATAACTGTAGAAAGAATGGGGCTCGAAGAAAATGCTTCCTAATATTAGAGAGTAGGTACATGTAGCCATTGACCCAGAAACCGACTTCTAACTCTTTTTTAACAAAAGTAATGAAATTATTAATTACTCTAGGCCAGCCAACACAGAATACCAAGTAGCTAATTAAATTAGTTCTTCTTTCATTAAGTAGTGCTTAGTTTCCTAAACCAACCTAAGCCTTTAAAATATCCCTGACCAAAGTTGCAAATAGCATGGAATTTCTATTTCTTCACGGACCACATAAAAGTTAAAGGATATTTTTAAATTCTCCGACGCCAGCCGATGGAAACTGAATACAAAATTTGCTAGCACTCTCGAAAATCAAGTGTTTTAGAAATGTGTTCGGAGGTGCTTAAAGAATTCACAAATAAATGCGACATTTTAATTTATGGATTACTCGTGCATTTTCTCTGAAGGGAGAAAAACAATATTTATGTACAGTTGTACTTGTATCCATTACTATAGATATATTATACTTACATGTTTAATGAACATAAAGCTTTTGCCAAAAATAACACGAATTTCAAACGAAGCTACTTAGTAAAAATATTTGTATAAACTAATATGTATTATAATAAAACCAGAAAGAAACCACATAACATCAGAGAAGTGGTACAAAACGATCAAAACACATTTGAAAAGAAATAACCAAACATATATCGAAAGTTATAAAAGTTTCATTACTGAAACGTATGCCTACAAACTTTGCCTATACCACAAACTTTATTACGAAGAAATCGAATTTACCTCATTGGTCTTATGGCGTTTTGGCCGAAGGAATCAGGGCAGTGCCTGGCAAGAAGCCAACACAGAAACTACTGGGTCTTTTTACATTTAATACTCTTAAGTTTGATGTAGTGGACCGCCCAACTTATAAGGGAGCTGAGATTAATACTGTTTATTTTTCTAAGAGGTTTAGCTCAAATTGCTTTCTGGGAAAATTGGTTACATGGATTTTTAGTTCTCTTTGGGATATTTAGTGGAAATGCATGCTTCCATGAGCTTCATTGTAGTGGGTGAAAATATTACTTAGTTGATACTTTTTTTGATATTATTTCCACTATTTTATTCGTGTTCAGTGCAAGTTTGTGCGGTGCTTATTCCTTTAAAACACGAAGCATTAAAAAGTATAATTCCTGTTCCACAGCCAAAAATCTTTTAAATACTCCGAAATAAAATACAGAAACAATAATGTGACAGTCGTTTGACAACTCCTGCAATTTGGAGCCATTGTGTTTCGTTTCCGTGTAAATAATTTTTAATTTCCTCTTATAATTTTCATTGTGTCCCTGTAGCCCTGTAAATGTCAGTGAATATAGCTTTATTTTCGACTCGTAGCATTTATGAGCAAGTTTTTATTATGCCCATGTCGTTTGTCACGCTGAGACAGAGGGAAGCGTTAATTTGACAGGGGATCTCATGCCATACTGACCCAGTTGCGTACTGAATTACTTTATGCTACGTGTTGGCTTGTCAAAAATTTTTTGAAACGTGATAAATTGTGTTGGGACGTCATTTTTCGTGTCAGTTTTGTATGTCTTGATTCTTATTTTTTAAGTTTAACTTATCCCTATTATTCTATCAGATATATCTTTATTATGCTTATCATCACTTATTGCCCTAGTTTAAAAATCTGGCTAGATACACACCCACAGTGGGAGGGGTCATCTGATGATTTCCCATCTATAAAAAAAACTAGATGATAACATGGCAAACTATCTCTTAGCCGTACCTATGTTACAAAATAAGTAAGAATATTAATTACTGAGACTGAAATGCATCTTTACCAAGTCTTTACGAAAAACACGTTATCGGTTGGTACATTCATTTTAAACCATTTTAAGCATTATTACATTCCATCTTTTCATAAAATTTTCTCTCTAATTGACTATTTCCCCAACCATTATTCACACAGGAATACTGTAATCAAAAATATCCTACCAAAGGACAGCGACCTAGCTCAGGTAGTTTTAAATTTCGTAAATATTTGAGCAAGCAATTCCCAATTCCGGGGGTGTATAAATCTGACAGATGAAAAGTTCATAACTAGGAAACTAATTGGTCCCAAATGGGCCGATAGTCATAGTGGATGACTCTCTAGGGTTGAAATAAACCTGCGAATGTGTAGGGATGTGTACGTTTTGTTTGAGGTACACAATAGTATTATGATGTGGGGTTTACTTTCTCTTCTTTCATTTTTTATAGGAAAACGAATTACTGTTGAATGCCTTTCTAATAAATATTATAACATTGGTAGGGTTATTTTGTCACATCAGCAAATATTACCAGATGTGTTTGCTGTTCTTGCATTGAAGGGATTTACTCTCAATCTATCAAGTTTACTTCACTTTTATTGTTTTAACCTTAAAAGCCATTCAACAGATGCTTTAAATAAAAACGTTTACGTATAAATTAACAAATAATATTAAGCAAGCACTACTCTCACACACGATTCCACTAAATTGAATAAAGCTGCCGTCAGGCCCATAAAATAGCATCGTCCAAACATAAGCGACAACGACCACTTTCGGATATGAAAACCAAAATATAATGACACTTCCTCCGAACCCTTAATTGATGGCACGGTAACGCCAGCAGTGGGATTACGGGGGTCAAATTAAATCAGTCGTGTTGTATTCAAAGAGCGAGTGCGATTTTATGATCCGTGAATATCGCACAGGCATTTCTAGATGTTTGGATCACATTTTTATTGTTATGGAAATACGAGTTTCCCGTTAGTTGGAAATTTCAAAAGGGTCGATTAGGATGTCTGGTTTTGAAGGTTCTGCACAATACGGAGTCCCCCTCCCTATTTGTAAGATGTACCCTCGCTCGAGTTGGGCTGCATTCCTTTCAAGGGCTTCCAGAATTTTTAGCCTGAAGATTTCTTTGTGATGCTGGAGTGACTTTTAAAGTTCACGGGATTGAATTATGGTTTGTACGCTCGATTGAATTTTTACTACGCCGTGAAAATTTGTTTTAAACTCGCACATTTATTATGTATGGGGGTTTTATGAATACGTGTTGATTTATTTAGTTACGAAGTTAATATATCGTCCTTTTGCAGCGGTTTAATGTGAAACGTGTTATTTATGAGTTCAAAAATGTAAGTGGCGCATAGTATTTTAAAGTTGCTTTATTTAAGGTTTAATTCACAAAAGCGTTAAGGTGAAATATAGTGTTAAATATTTCAATATTTCCCTAATTACTCGGAAATAATTTCACCCAGCGTAGTCTTTTCTAGGTGAAAGTGTTTAACCGTGAAAACGAAGCATACAAATTTAATCATCTATGTATGATAGAAGGTTCATTTTTTTGTTGTATAAAAGTTTCAATAACTAATCAAATCTCATCATCATCATTCTGCCCAAGTCCAGATTTTATTTGGGATTCACATTCTTCCATACTATCATATATCATAATATCCTTCATACTATCTGACGTCATCTCACAAGTAACATTCTTCTTCAAAACTAATCAAACCAATACCAATAAATTCTTCAAAAACTATTTCAGCATTTTTATTCATTTTTTATACCAATACAAAAGCTGACTTATAATACCATTACGAGCACGTGCTACGGCCATTCAAAGTCTAGGCTGAAACAAATGAAGCCGACTTCTGGTCACAAACTAAAGAATCGACTGACGAAATTTTATTGAATTTTCCGTCCAATATGAGAGCCAAGCCGTTATTGATGGACGTGCCGTGACGTGGCATCAGCGCTAAAACTGCGCTTTTCATGGAAACGCTACGCTAAAATATGAAATAAGCAAAATTTTGGAAGCAATTTAAGACTCTTATCGACGGATAATAAAAATGTTGCTTAAGTTTGCGTAAATTGAAATTTTGACAGATTTAAGATAAAAGCGCGATCTTTTAACAGCGACGCAAATATTAATTGATACCCTGATCACCCTTTATTTCAATGCAAGTTTCAGTTAAATCATTTTAATTAAGCCGATGTATCTTAATTTTGCGCTTTTATCCATTGAAAGGAATTTTCAAATAATATTATGCAGAAAAACTAAGCTAAATAAATAAGTATTGCTTATGCCTCAATTTTCTTTCAGCTCACAAAAAGTTATTTGCTCGCTCAAAATAATTACGAATGAAACATTTTAGCTGCCCAATTGGTGATGGAATACGGAACAATGTTTCATATCAAAATTTGGGACAACTTTGTATCTTTTTAGGAAGGCATATCGATCACGATAGCTGGAGTATGAGAAAATCTCATAACTGGTGTTCAATGGATTATTTGATAGATCGCCGATCAGCTGGAGTAGGACATGGTATAGAACGATTCTGTAACATATCCTTCAGGAAACGGATTGATTGATTGGTTTATTAGTCGGGTTGGCACGGTCCACGTTTTGGAAAGCCATATGCTTCAAGGACGAATGCGAAGGAAAATGTCACACTGGTTTGTATCACATTCTTGCAGAAAATATTTATTTATTTAACTTTATGCAACATGAAACATGTACAAAGGCGGACTTAATGCCATAGGCATTCTTTCCAGTCAACCTTAAAGTGATGCAGAGATACGATGGTAGGTGCATGGGCAACTATGTTTTCTCATTTACGCATACAATGTCTTCAATTCAACCTCTATCTATTTCAGCGAAGTGTTTCAGCGTAGTTGGTATGAATTGTTTACATACTCAATTGTTCATTAGTTACGTTCCATTTCATTTTAGAGCAGACTCAAACAGATACAGCTTAACAAAAGCAAACACAGAATTCGACCAGCATTTATTACATAGTCCACATCTAAACACATAACGTGCAACCACACGTTGATTTGATCCGGAACAAATAAATCATGGTCCTAAACGAACCTTCACTGTTTAAATATTCCAGTCCCGAGGGGTTTCGTGCAAAACAGCGCANATTTATTTAGTTACGAAGTTAATATATCGTCCTTTTGCAGCGGTTTAATGTGAAACGTGTTATTTATGAGTTCAAAAATGTAAGTGGCGCATAGTATTTTAAAGTTGCTTTATTTAAGGTTTAATTCACAAAAGCGTTAAGGTGAAATATAGTGTTAAATATTTCAATATTTCCCTAATTACTCGGAAATAATTTCACCCAGCGTAGTCTTTTCTAGGTGAAAGTGTTTAACCGTGAAAACGAAGCATACAAATTTAATCATCTATGTATGATAGAAGGTTCATTTTTTTGTTGTATAAAAGTTTCAATAACTAATCAAATCTCATCATCATCATTCTGCCCAAGTCCAGATTTTATTTGGGATTCACATTCTTCCATACTATCATATATCATAATATCCTTCATACTATCTGACGTCATCTCACAAGTAACATTCTTCTTCAAAACTAATCAAACCAATACCAATAAATTCTTCAAAAACTATTTCAGCATTTTTATTCATTTTTTATACCAATACAAAAGCTGACTTATAATACCATTACGAGCACGTGCTACGGCCATTCAAAGTCTAGGCTGAAACAAATGAAGCCGACTTCTGGTCACAAACTAAAGAATCGACTGACGAAATTTTATTGAATTTTCCGTCCAATATGAGAGCCAAGCCGTTATTGATGGACGTGCCGTGACGTGGCATCAGCGCTAAAACTGCGCTTTTCATGGAAACGCTACGCTAAAATATGAAATAAGCAAAATTTTGGAAGCAATTTAAGACTCTTATCGACGGATAATAAAAATGTTGCTTAAGTTTGCGTAAATTGAAATTTTGACAGATTTAAGATAAAAGCGCGATCTTTTAACAGCGACGCAAATATTAATTGATACCCTGATCACCCTTTATTTCAATGCAAGTTTCAGTTAAATCATTTTAATTAAGCCGATGTATCTTAATTTTGCGCTTTTATCCATTGAAAGGAATTTTCAAATAATATTATGCAGAAAAACTAAGCTAAATAAATAAGTATTGCTTATGCCTCAATTTTCTTTCAGCTCACAAAAAGTTATTTGCTCGCTCAAAATAATTACGAATGAAACATTTTAGCTGCCCAATTGGTGATGGAATACGGAACAATGTTTCATATCAAAATTTGGGACAACTTTGTATCTTTTTAGGAAGGCATATCGATCACGATAGCTGGAGTATGAGAAAATCTCATAACTGGTGTTCAATGGATTATTTGATAGATCGCCGATCAGCTGGAGTAGGACATGGTATAGAACGATTCTGTAACATATCCTTCAGGAAACGGATTGATTGATTGGTTTATTAGTCGGGTTGGCACGGTCCACGTTTTGGAAAGCCATATGCTTCAAGGACGAATGCGAAGGAAAATGTCACACTGGTTTGTATCACATTCTTGCAGAAAATATTTATTTATTTAACTTTATGCAACATGAAACATGTACAAAGGCGGACTTAATGCCATAGGCATTCTTTCCAGTCAACCTTAAAGTGATGCAGAGATACGATGGTAGGTGCATGGGCAACTATGTTTTCTCATTTACGCATACAATGTCTTCAATTCAACCTCTATCTATTTCAGCGAAGTGTTTCAGCGTAGTTGGTATGAATTGTTTACATACTCAATTGTTCATTAGTTACGTTCCATTTCATTTTAGAGCAGACTCAAACAGATACAGCTTAACAAAAGCAAACACAGAATTCGACCAGCATTTATTACATAGTCCACATCTAAACACATAACGTGCAACCACACGTTGATTTGATCCGGAACAAATAAATCATGGTCCTAAACGAACCTTCACTGTTTAAATATTCCAGTCCCGAGGGGTTTCGTGCAAAACAGCGCATTCATGCATTTTTAGTCACTGTTGCACCGGAGTGGGCGAGCGAGCGAACAAATATAATGGCAAATGACGGCATAATTTGAAAGGACTGAATTTAATCATGCGTGTTTTTATTATGGCCATTAGTTTTCATAATGTTTTAAAACTCTTGAGTTAATTTATGTGTAATGCATTTAAGGCATCGTCAAAAAAGTCTGAAAACGGACAGAGATAAAAAGGTTTTCGTACAACGTAGTGCTATTCATTTTAAATGAATGTTTTAAAGCTTTCACTAAAATTAATAACTCAAAGTACTTTAGTGACTTAACACAGCTTGACACACTAACAAGCCGTGCCTACTTATCTCAATGTACCTACAGAATTTTTCATACAGACCCTAAATATGTGATTTATGAAAGAGACTTGTTGAAACACTTTGATAACGGTTCAAATCTCGCAGAAAAGCAAGATGAATGTGTTTGCTGCACATTTGATGCCGGAAAATGTGAGACGACGACTGCAGATTGTTTTTTGGGTTCCTTGAGTGAAAAAGCAGAAGAAAAATATTTTAATAATAAGGTCGACGATCAGAAGGACTAGGCACTACACAGTCTTCATGTAACAGCTTTTGAATAGTAACGATATCAAAGTATCTATATAGTACCTATTTTCATCATCATCATCGGCAAGAAGGTGATGATGATCAAAGTATCTATAAATACCTAAATCTTTGTCATGTTGGGAAAAACACCAGGGAGTAAATACTGAGGTGACATCTATTTTATTGAATGAATGACATTTAAGGATTTTGCTTCTAGTTCAGTAAATACTTGGTACAGACAGCAGGTCAACTAGCCGAATTAACCGAATTAACCTTCCACTATTGTGATAAGGTTGCTAATCTATTGCAGAAATTTGGCAGATTGTGGTAACTTGATGTGCTGTCGTCTATACTTGCATAAATTGTTTGGTTTAGTACCATCAATATTTTCTTTATGTCGGAGATCCTTTACGTTTCCTTAAATTTTAAGGAAACGTAAAGAAACATTAGATGTGGTCAAAGTTAAAAAACAACCATCAAAATATTTACGTCAAAATGTACGGAACCATCTCAAAGGTGGGACACAATTTCGTCAATTTTTAAACTTCACAAGTTTGCAGGCATGCAAATTACGTGAACTTAGTTCAGAAATGGTATTTCTGCAATGAAAAACGTACAAAGTTGTGCTTTCTTTTTCTCTGTAGTAAGCGTATTGCAACTCTTAAAATGCATCAAACAGATTGAGTTTACGAACTCGGGTATGGAGCAGAGAGCAAAATTGTCGGGTAATTTCTGTGCAAGACTTCTTTGATACTCACGAACAATTTCAAAAAAGGAAGTATGCAAACATTAATTGTGTAGCATTCAAATTCTATTTCAATGTATTATAGTTGGTGTCACTAATGACTTGTGTAATTCATTTTCAATGTTACCGCTGTTTGGGTTTGACCGTTTTTATTGCAGTTGACAGATGTTGTCAGCCAGTAAGAATAAGTCATCCCTTGAAAACTGACAACTGCAAGAAACATTCGGTGGCACTGTAATACTTTGAACTCTTTTATTGACTTGTCTATAGTGTGTCTTTTGTTTCATGATTTAGAGTACGTCTTTTGTCTTCTTTAGTTCCAGATCAGGAACAGTATTGATGCAATTTTCACTGATATTGGTTTTCCTCGTCCAATTTCATACCATTATATCACCGCCTGAATCGAAATTTTGTGAAACAAGGCTAAAAGTATCAACTTTAATATAAACAAACTGCTTTATATAATTATGTATCCTATTATCATTCGTTTAATTCAGATTACGAGCGCTATGAACTGCGGTATATTATACAAACAGCCATTAGGAGAGACTAACCAACTCAAGTAACGGCCCATTTATATGCAAATTTAGCAGTACAAAGATAATTTAAGGGATTTTACTTCTAAAGATCTATTTGAGGTCATAGGTGAGGATAAGAAGGGTACGTAATAAATTATGGAAGTTTGAAATGTCAGCTATTTTAGTACGTTATTTATGGGAGAAGAAGTAGGAAGATTAGCCAGTTTCGGTAGTTTGGGCAGGTATGTTTAGTTAGGATTATGCTAGCCTTTCCAGTCCCAGGTGATAGGTTAGGTACTGTTAATGTAGGTATAAATATAAACGATGGCTTTTAGATTTTATTTTAATACGTGGGATTTAAATTAAAGTATAATTGCCCAAATAAAAATCAGGGTTTCATAGTTTGTCAAAATTCTAAATTGGCTGTTAGTACAATAGTGTGTCTATTAAGATGCCAACAAAAATAACCACTTCGAATGAACGTCCATCGTAAGTGTATGGTTTTTTGCATAACAAGACCCTGCTCTGTGCAAGGTACAAAAAACCTATAATCAAATACACCAAGACTGCTGATTAAGTAGATCAAACAATAAAAACAAAAATTGCAGATTACAATACGACATAAAAAAAACTTGCATAAACAACAGCCGAACATTATCTATCAAAACAAGCCCTAAGCAGAAAAACTCAGCCAATCAAAATATAATGAGCTCAACTCAGATATAATCGAGGAAAAAATCCAATGTTTAACAAACACGCATTTAGACCTAAACAGGTTTCAACACGTCATTAATCATATGTCAGATTGACGGACGGTGTCAAGTTTGACAGTAATGAAATTTTACGCCCGCATCATTGCATTTGCTTCGGTAATTACGTGGTAAACTGGACTGGTTGTCAGCTTTTTTATTGATAGTTACTGTACTGGAATGTCGTTAAGAATATTGGTTGAAGCTATTGTTTGAGAAGAGGTTAATAGCTAATTTAAATGTTGTTTAAGGCTTTTTTATGGCCTCCGTTGTTTGTGATATTGTATAGTGTTAATACTTAATGCTCAATTCTTTATTAGCATTCCATATGTAATACAGGTGGTAGGTACATTTTATAATATAGAATCAATATGGACCCTGCAGGGTACAGCTTAAAGAGGTTGGGTTAGTTGAGAGGTAGTTAGCAAGTAGGTAAATGCTACTTGGTCAAAGGCTAGACTAAGCTAAGCTCTTGGATGGGTCACTTTGTCTGTACTACACAGTATAGTGTTTATAAGTTTTAGTTAAGGAAATACTTAGTCATTTTAGCCTAACCGTGAATATTATGCTTCGTCATCTCTACCTCTTACCTACATTAACTTGCAGTAACCGTGCTCCTTTTTTCGTACTGAATGCATTTTAAATTCGGAAAGTATAAAAGTACCTGTTAAAAGGCTGTCAGATATCAAAAAAAATAAAACACAAAAATTAAGCTTATCACGGCATAAAAGCGAATTCACATACCTCGCCCGCAATCCAATCGTCAATCACGATTGTCAAATTATAATTTACAGCAGTCAAGATGTTAAACGCAAGCTCCATTTCATTTAATTCAAACCAGGCCAAGCTAATAAGGCAAGTATTAAAAAGCTCTTAAATCGAAACGGCATAACACAGAAGCAACAAAAACTGACATCGAAATGTGGATACGAATAAAGAAGACGCTCTGTGACAGTCAGAGATTCCAAGATACAAAAGTACAAACTTAAATTTGCAGCTGCAAAACTACCAAATATTGGGAACGTAGCTCTTAATGCTCTAGACATAAAGGTCAGAGTTGTAGATGGAGTGCAAGTTGTAAATGAATGTTAATCTCGATGTCTTTAGGTGTAAATTATTCAAACGCGGCTCATCCAACGACGCTTGGCTGATTCTACTTTTTTACCGCCGTAAGCCCGTCTTTAAACATAAACGAAGGAATTATTTAGAGGGCTCGGATCAAGAATTAAACCACAAGTTGTCACTGTTGAATGCTGATTACGACCCAAATCAAGGTTTTGGGAGAATTTTTAAGTGACAGTATCAGTGAGATCGGTCTTTTGTTGTGAAACAAATACCGTAATTCAAATGAGAGTCGAGAGTTATTTTTTGAAATTAAAATACGTGTCGCATATAACTTAAGATTTTTGCACATCCATCAATCAAAATTATTTTATAATAGGAAGTAGTTTGACGGAGTCTTCTTCTTAGATATATACGTTCTCTATCTTCCTAATAGCTATAATAAGATTTGCCTACCCATCACAAATCCCTTAGATTAGCAATGTAACCACAACACCAAACTACATAAACCTAACAACACATAACTAAACTATACCTAAATAGTTTCTATGTGAAATCGTACCTACAGTAGAATTCTCACTTTATGGATACTGTTTGTCGACTCCAAATTCTAACCCGCATGAGTCAAGAAACGTAGTTTTAAGCTCAAAATGAGATTGGAATTGTTGCAAACTTCACGAGCATGCCAAATGCTTAGAGCTTTATCCTTTATCGCTAACTTGTTCGAATTAAAATATTTAATTACTTTGTGGATGAATGATTATGTGATACTTTCTAGTAGTTTGTGAATTGTTATATCATGCAAATGTTATGAATTGAGTTTATGACGTATGTATGAAACACTGTATTTATTATATAGTGTTTTTTTTCTTCCCTTCACATCTTCTTAAGAAAACTATTTGTAAGACAATCATAGAGTTGTTAATTTAACTTTTTCTACATATATTTTAAATTCTATTCGGTGCCAAACTACGTTAGAATGCGTAATGTAGTCGGTCGATGAGATTTTGAGGTGCCGAGGAGGCGAAGCGCAAAGAACAAAGTACGGTCTCATGAGACTGGTCAAAGTGGCGATGCAGGGTATTCAATAATTTAGACCTAGTTTAAAATTCTGTTCGTTTTGGCTCTGAGTTCTAAGATGTTTCGTTACTAGCTACAAGTATTGGGGTGTGATAAGGTTCATTTCAGAGCCACTCAACTTATCGCAGTGTTTGGCTGAGGTCCTATGGCTGAGGTGAAACAATCAGAAATGTATCCCGCTGCGATCCACCGCAAAGCACTGAAACGCACCTTATAAGTATTTTTCTTATACTACGGTCGTAAACAAACATCAGAGTTGAAATAGCTTCCACAATTATAGAAAACGTCGATAATAATATACAATTAAAGCGCTTGTGTACGGAAATAGTGAAATTGATTAGTGGAATTATGTATAATGTGTCGGTCGTTGTGAGTTTCCACCTTGTTTCAGCGGCCATTATTGTACAGACGACAGCACATCAAGTTACCACAATCTGTCAAATTTCTGCAATAGATTTTCAACCTTATCGCAATGGCGGTAGATTAATATTTGATTGGTAAAATTTGACAGATTCGTATACGTTGACCTGCTGTTGTCTGTACATCAACCGTATAGTTTTAACATTACGGTACGACTGCAATCTTTACTCCGTTTAAGTATAAACATTTATGTGTAAAAAAATATATATACCTTTTATTTATGTTATTTTAAAATACGTATTTTTATGATTGCGCCATGTCCTTTAAAAAAAGTACGAAACTTTTTTTCAACAAACAGAAAAATGGAAAAAAAATATATTGTTTTTCATATCGCCGTTAAATCTTAAAACCTTAATAATATTTTGATGCTAAAACGTTCAGTATTCATAAAATCGTATATAAAGTTTATTACCAATATACCGTTTCATAGCCACCTCAGGTTGCAACATTATCAAACGGAGCACACCGTATGAGGATCAGAAACCATGTAGGGACTAACATGCAGGCCAGTCTTACACCACAAGCTAAGCGAAGCGAAAGCAGGGACCGAGCTATGCGAAAATGTTTTAACAGCAAGTATTCCATAGCAAAATGTAAAAACGGTCCTGCATATTTTTAGTTTAATAGTAGGTATATTATAATCCCATCAAAAACATCCTGTAAAAAACCCAAGTCTCGCAGCTCAGTCTCTCTACCGTAAAAAGTTGTGAGATCCATGTAATACCAAGTCGGTTAATCTATTTAGATTCTACTTAAAGGACCTTCTGTCTTAAGTAATTACATAAGTTATTATCATACCAATATTTAAAATATTTTACGTTTTAAACAAATAGATCGACTTGGCCATCGCATGATTTGATTATTAGTATGTATTACACTAAACAGCACGACGGGCCAGCAACCTAATTCCTCACCAGAGTCCTTCCAAATATGATGATTGAATTGAGTATCTTAAAGAAGTTGATGCTGCTGAAACTTCAATGGCGAGAGTACCAATTAATGAATTGGTTTCGAGAATTTCAATCGCGTGAGGTGCGATAGACTAAAGAATCTAATGTAATTGTAATATTCATTGTGTTTTCAGGCAACCTTAATTATTGAAAATAGACTCCTTTTGATTTTTCAGCTTATTATGAAAAGAAGCTGAATTTCAACTCCTTAACAATTCTTGTAGAATAAGGATGACTCCGTGGGATGACTCAATGATGAATATTAATTAAGCAACAACAAAAAAATATCCAAGGTGAAATATATGATTTCTTGTAGATAATTTGATACTGAATAAAAGTCCGGAACATAAAATTGGTCTAGCACGTCGGGATNAGAGTACCAATTAATGAATTGGTTTCGAGAATTTCAATCGCGTGAGGTGCGATAGACTAAAGAATCTAATGTAATTGTAATATTCATTGTGTTTTCAGGCAACCTTAATTATTGAAAATAGACTCCTTTTGATTTTTCAGCTTATTATGAAAAGAAGCTGAATTTCAACTCCTTAACAATTCTTGTAGAATAAGGATGACTCCGTGGGATGACTCAATGATGAATATTAATTAAGCAACAACAAAAAAATATCCAAGGTGAAATATATGATTTCTTGTAGATAATTTGATACTG
>NWSH02000437.1:3898011-3935484 GCA_002382865.2 Heliothis virescens | reverse complement strand
ATCTACAAGAAATTATATATTTCACCTTGGAAAAAAAAAAAAAAATTTTTTTGTTGCGTAGTGATAGATGCCCGGTGACAAGATGGAACACTAATGCATCACTCGCCTCGCTTACTCTATAGCACGAGCCTGTAGGTGCACATCGTGACCGCTTGGCCATTCGCTGCGCACAAATCGCGTTCATGTCGCGCTTAGTTTATAGTACTGCCGGCGGCATCTCACCATGCCCCTGTGTACGCCTTCCTTCGTGGACACCATTTTCGGTATTAAGGTTACATAGAGACTGATATAAAGCGTCACTTTCTTGTTATAGAGCGAAGATTTCTACGCTGATAGCTGTGACGTGTGTGTGGTCGACGATCGATGTTTATACCTGATATGGTGAGATGAACTGTTAAAATACTTGCTTTGAAATGAATGGTGTTAAGCAAGCTTTATGTTTCATTGCAAACGAGCTGCTGCCTACATATTTCCATAACTGAAAACGCTTTCCACCTAAATTGAAAACTCCTAAAATATTTTATGAAAAAATATAGCTACCAAACTGCTCACTCGCAGAAATAAATTCAGCCGTAAATAGCAATTTGAAATTTCCTGCGTTGTGCATATTAAAACATTTCATTCGCCGTTTCAGTAGTTGCTCCGCGGGGCGTGCACAACTCCACGGGACGTCGGTTGAGTGCACACTACAAAGGTCGAATGTGATGTGTTTTCCTTTTATTTATGTGAACCTGGTGCACTGGGCCACGTCACTAATACATAACGTTCTAACATTCAAATAACAGCCTTGGTACTCTGTGATAGAGTATATTTTACTGTGCTAGCCCTTTAAGTGTGATTGCGGGGTTGTGATTAGCTAAGTGTGATGAAAATTACCTACGTGTTGTATTTGCTAGTGAACTTTTCCTGTAGCAGTGCATTTGTATCAATAATTTTAACTGTTAGCAATTATTTTTCTAAAATAAAATTCGACTTTAATTCGGGTTTAAGATACTTTATTCTCATAAAGAATTACATTCACTTACTTAATTCCGTACATTATCCAAACAAAAGCATGTGTTTTTTAAGTCTCCGGATAGTTATCGGATAGTTTTCATATCGATATGTCACAGCGTGCTGGCTGAAAAAACGACTTTATCAAAACTCAGACCGAACTATCGTCACAATAATTGCAACAAAAACTCTAAACAAACAAAACGAGTTAACACTTTCCATCCGGCCCCCGCAATATTTCTCCCATTCTCTATCTAAAAAATCCAATTTCGCATCCGTCGACAACACGTGACGCCGAAAAAACGCCGAGTCTGACAAAGGCGTCATAAAGTCCCCAAGTAATTCATAAAGTGGGAAAAGTGCTGTTTCTCGTGTGCCCAGACGATCCGCTGCACGACAGCCACCTATTAATTTTTACGATCCATTTAATTCTTTAACCTGGCGGAATCGATTTATAACAGTTTTATCGCCAGTTGAGATTTAACGTGCGTTGTAAAGCTTCTGTCGGTGTCTCGACACAGTATTGCATCGCGAGCACGCTATTGAAAACCGAGTGAGAACTACTAATTGGATTTTCTACTTCATTTTGTGTTTATAAAATGTGTGGCCATTGTGTGGATAACATCTGGTATGCCAGTAAAAGATTGCGCAAAGTTTCAATTCATTAGAGTTGAATAAATGATGAAAGCTTCCGAATATTTATTGGGTTTACTTCTTAAAAGAAACAAAGTACCGACTGTATATTCTAATTGGAATGACCAGCAGCTGAAGATAACTTTTCCATAAAGAAGGGACAATGATAATATTAGTCTATGCAGGTGTAATAAAATAGTAAGACGGCCTCAACACTTTAACGTGTATTTTACACTAAAAGCTATCATTTCAACAAGGAGGCTTTAGAGTCTGACCAAAAAAGAGTTATTTTTAATCTTCTAGAAAATAGAAAGAGCCGATCATATCAAAATCGCTATAGTAGAATAACCAAATTAAAGTGTACCTATTTTTTCTCCGAAAAAACAGCTTAAAAGGTACGCTGAAAGACTTATATTCTCAGCTTACAATAACGAAACCTTAGCAACAAAAACCTAGGTACATTACTCCTAACCTAAATCACTCTAATGAAAACATTTTCCTACACGACACGATAAAACCTTCAGCGAACAAACACAGGATCTCTCGCATTGAACACGAAGGTCAGGTAACAAAGAAAAGTTACCTCATTTGTGTCACATACCCTTTCAACATGAATACGCTGATTAAATTACATACAAAGAACTTGAGCGACGTCGCTACCTCAAAAGAGCCTTGAAATTTTGCGAGATTAAAACCCTGGGAAAAACTAGATGAAATGTACAATTATTTCGGGGTAGTTTTCCACGGCTTTTCATGTTAGTACAGAGTATTTGGCATTATTGTTACAAAACAAATGAAACTCGAGAACATTTTGGAATACTGGCGGCTTTGTACGGAATTCTTTTTTCAAATGTTATGTGATCTGTTTGTAATTGTAATGCGCTTATATTGTTATTGAGAAGACATACTGAGCGATAGGTCTATTTTTATGTTAGTGTACATATTTTAATCAGCAATTACTTACGATATGGGATACTTGGGCTTTATAAAATAGTATGAAACTCATGAATCTTTGAAGTAACTCATTTTTAACCTTATCATTTTAATAGAAATGCAAAGATCACGTTATAATATGCAATTATTCTAAATATTGTACTGACTTGACAGAATTTCTGGCAGACAACATCCTTGTCTATCAGTTATAGTAAAGAAAAAAAAACATTCCTATGTTCTATACACTCACAATTTTTGAATACCCTTGAGACAACAAAACCCCAGTAACCGCAGTTAATGTTTCAGTAAACGCAGCGGCACGCGTGCGTTGCAATCGTAAATCAATGACTGCACTCGCTCTGCATACTCAGCCATTAGCACAAACCACTGCGCGCGACCCGCTCTTTTATAAGCGGATTACTGTGCTAAATTAAATATGTACTTATTGTATTTATATATTTGCGGGTGTGAAAGTACTACCTTTTTAAATAAGTCGTGTAATAGTTTTGCCACATATTTGTCTAACGGCCGTTCCCAATAACTTATCTANTATGTACTTATTGTATTTATATATTTGCGGGTGTGAAAGTACTACCTTTTTAAATAAGTCGTGTAATAGTTTTGCCACATATTTGTCTAACGGCCGTTCCCAATAACTTATCTACTCTGGATTTGCTTACTAGAGATAGAATTTTGACATTAACCCCATACAAGTAATGTCAAATTCCTATCTCTAGTAAGCAAATCCAGAGATAGACAGAATACCTATTGAATTCCGTAGGTAGTTAAATGGCGAGCTGTGATAGGTTAGCTCGGTGTCATCTAGTATTCTAGTTCCACATAAATTAAAATGCTAATTAAATGTATAAATTACTTCAATCAACAGTAGAAATTACAGCCATTATCAATTTCATTAAATTAAATAGATGTTTGAATTCTCATTCAGACAAGAATTCAATTTCAAAGAAATTAGAATTTCTGTTAACCAATGATACGTAACAAAAGAACATTATAGTAATAGTCTACCATTGTACCGATGCAATTAATTTGATTTCTTTTGCAGCGTTTAATTTTCAATGTCTTCGGTAATTTAAAAATAGAACGAATGGATTATTTTTTTCTTTCGATATACTGAAAAAGAAAAACAAAGATTTGATTAGAGTATGTATGTGTGACCCTATACAATTGAAGTTTTATGAATTTTGTTGTTCTCTGAAAGTATTTTTAATGTCAATATGTGTATTTACAGAGGTGAAATTATATCTAATTGCTGGAAGTAGCCTTTAGAATTTTAGATGTTCCATCTACATATCCATACATTGTCTAGTAACTAAAACAAGCTGATTGGATGTATGCATAACGTACAAAAACAGCCAACACGTATAACCATTTGATGTTCCTGTCGATCGTGTAACTCTGTAAATTGGTGTCATTCGCGCGTGACTTGCTATTTTGATACAAACTAGATTTTAACAATCGTTCGTGTTTTGTTTGCGGAACTTTTTGATATTAGGTACAGTTTGTTAGCATTCATGTAAACTTTTTTCATTTGAACACTGGCTGGCAGGGTTAAACGATATTCTATTTTTAAACTTTTCGTTCTGGTAATTTGAATGTGGTATTAGAGATGAAAAAACCATATCCTAATTTTATTTTATTAATTTTAATCCACAGATAAAATATTATAAAATAAATTTTATAATCTTCAAGGGGAAACCTAAATTCATTCCGCATAAAAGATAAAACATAATGTCAGATAAAAAATACGGCTTAATTTTGAGCCGTTTCCAAGATCATAGATAGCCGTGAATTAATACTGACCATTTCTCAGCACTGTCTTACAGTCTGAATGTTAAATCGAATAGAAAATTTGAAATCGCTAAGATCTTACTGCACAGGACTTGAAATATAGGCTTGAGGCGCTAAAGGAATGAATATTATATTTAGACGTTTATTTTAAAATTCAATGGTTGCAATAGTCGTTTTTAGTTTTCATATAAATTAGTGTGACACTTTAGATTTTGTAGCCAGTATTATAAAATTACAGACCATTTTTTTTTTGGGAAAAGCTAAAGAGAACTTAGAATTCATTTCGTGGTGTGAAGTGATTTAATGCTCGTAACTTGTACAAATCATATTTGAATTATGTACGTTGGTACATAATTCAAACAATACACGCTTTTCAAATTCGTGTTTAAAATCATCACTTAATTTTTTCTATAAAATTAATATGACGACCTCGTTGGCGCAATGGTTACCATGCCGGACTGCCGAACTGGTGGTCCCGGGTTCGATTCCCGGAACAGTCAACATTTGTGTGATGAGCATGTTTGTTGGCTGTGGTCTGGGTGTTATAATATGTATCTATTTATAAAAATATATACGTAATTATTTGTAGTTTGTCAGTTGTATTAGCACCTATAACACAAGCTAATTAATAGCTTACCATGGGGCTAACCGACCGTGTGTGAAAAGGTGTCCCGATATATTATTATTATATACTATAATATAAACATATGACCAGAAATATATTCCTAAACTACGAGTACAATCAAAACAAAACGCACTAAAATCAACACCCCAACAGACTACTCTTAATTATCGATACATCATACCCCAAATCGATTCATAACTAACTAATCAAAAGTGATCGCTTGAATCAGCGAGTTTGCTGCATGCATTGAAATCATAAATCAATTGGATAGCCTATTACTTTGTGTGTTCAGCCATTAGGAGTGCAGTCGATGTAAGTGCAACCCTAACTTGGGAACTAGCGATATTGTAAATTAAGCTCGAATAGTGAAGTGAAATTGGGCGTTGCGATTGGATATTGAAGGCTGTTATTATATCGATGGTCTTGTTCGTGGCAAGTTAAGGATTAAGTAATTTTGTCTGTGTCTGATGTTTAAGTTTTTCTTTACAGATAAAGCAGTTACCGCAAATATTAGAAGTTGTTTCAAGTGGATTGCATTTTGCAATATGCATTGAGAGAACCATGCTCATTGTTTTTTACACCTTGTGTTAATTTGTATTGTAATACTTAAAATTAAAACTAAATTATTCGAATATTAAATCGCGTCGCCAACAATTTTTTTTATCTTATTGCTATGTAAAAACATGTAAAGGAACTATATTGCCTTACTTTTAGTATGCAGAATCTCGAAAAAGTTACGTAGTCATGTAAGAAAAAATAATAGGAACATATTTTTCATTTCATAGCTCGCATAATGTAGGTATCTAAACTACGCAGTTATGAACAAACGAAATGCCATGAATTCTATGCAACATAAAGAAGTTGTGTTACTATTTTTCTTATGACATTTTTACGAGCAATAAAAGCTCAGGGCAGACTTTTATCCCTTCATTATATTATATGGAATAATATTTATACCTAAGTATATTATGTCAATATGATTTAACACGAATACAAAAAAAAATCTTTAAAACAATTTTTTTGGAAGAAGTACTGTCACTGATAAATGTGAGAAACACGTATAAATTTCTCAAACGATACAAATAAAATAACATAATTAGGTATTTTATAACTCATATGCATAAGAAATTATTCCACATATTTAACCCCTATTGCTTCACCTATTCAACCTATTCATCTAAATCTATTCAATTTTCAACTGTTTAAAATACGTTACAAAAGGTCGCACAATTCCATACAGTTCGCATTCAACTTATGACTGATGGCGGAAAATCAATTTCCACGACCCCTGACGTCTCACTCACTACGCACCCTCCGTACTACGCACTGATCTAGCTGTTTTTCACCTTCGTTACACACGTCAAAATAAACAAAAAATGATGAATATACCACCAGAGGAAATAGCCTAATGTGTATTTTAATGATTGGTAGTAAGGGTCGCGTAATAGATGCTGCTTTCTTCGAGGGGTTGCAAGTCAAATGGCGGATCAAATCGATTGATGGTTAAATAAAAAGATGATGATAACCATTCAGCGATTAGATTCAAAAAACTATAACTATCTGAAATAGTTATTATTTTTGAAAACTAAAAAGTTTTCTTCCAAAACAACTAGTACAATGTCCATCAGCAAAAATTGACATGCAAACATCTATTCAATGTTCCCCCTCTGTCACGTTTCCCTAAGTTTGACAAAACACGACCCCAAAATAGTTTGTTGACAAAAGCCTACGCGCCTGATGCCTCTGAGAGGAAATCGCCTAAAAGTACGCACCATTTTACGTAAGGGACGCGGAATTAAAGTGCGTGACTCTGTGTTAAGATTTAATCGTCTACGAAAATGTATTCATGAATACAACCACTTACTAAGGTTAGTCAAACGTTGGTTAATAACCCGAGAATACGGTTACTTGAAACTTTTAATTGTGAAACGTTTATCGCTGTTTTATTACGAGTATACGATCGGACTTGCTATGTGGGGTCACAGTGCGACGAAGTTTCATAGATTATGTAAATAAATGCGATGTGGAATGCTATGAAAGTTTATTGTTCAGTTCCTTAGTATAGTGGCGTTTGTCACGGCATTTTTATGAACTACAAAAATAGGTATGCCGCTATGTTATAATAAAACTAGCACTGACGTCATGTGTGTATAAATGCGCGGGTACATAGCAGGCAGAATAGATGAATAATCCTATTACTGAAATATAATATTACTGTGGCGATGACACTTGAAAACATTAGAAATACCTGCCTAAGAAAATGAAGTCGCCATGATTTCTTAAATCACAATAAATAGATACAATTATGTGTGAGTAATTCACCAACACATCAACAAATACCAAGGGAAGAATATATACTTATAGCCGTATAATGTGCAAATGATACGTAGTGACTCGCGACCTGTCCAGACTAGGGTGGGGGAAGGTTCGCACTTCGCGTGACGCTCCCCATAGCATCCGGGACCGTGCAACACTGACGTTAACAAACTGTATATATTTTAATACTGATCAGAATTTTCCTTCATTTGTTTTGTATAAACTAGCTGATTTTGTTTTGTTTTTTATTTCATTATGGTAAATTAAATTAGGAACATTATTTCAGCATACATTTTCACAGTTGATTCGAGCTTCTTTTCTGTGAATAAGAATCCTAGTTGTGCATTATGTGTATTTATTTTAGTAAGTAATTAATAAACTTTCGAATAAGTACTAAAAATAGGGCACACTGACAAAATGTCACTGACCCCATTTATATTCCGCTGACGCAATATACAAAACATCAACCAGGATTAAACGTACAAAGGAATAAGGCGAAAACTACAAACAACTACACGCCCATTGAAATGTTTATCCGTTAACAAAGAATCGCGCATTCCCTGCCCGTTGCCACCATTTGTCGCCCTAAGTTTGACACCAAGTTGCTCGTCGAAGGGAAAGAAGAGAAAAAAGTAAATATTTCACGGCCCTCCTGCACCCTTGTTGGTGGAATCACGCATCGCTTGCGCGTGTTTTCACGAAGATGGATCATTGGTACGCGCGACAAGTTAACGTGTAGACTGGTGGTTGATACGCTGCGGTTAGCTCGCCGCGTTTGGAACGCTGCGGCTGGCTCGCCGCGTTTGGAATGCAGCTTTCACGCCACTGTGAACAAACAAATTGAAATAATGATTATTCATTGTAATAATAATAATTAAAACAGAAAAAATAGAGACTTGTTATGAACGAAAGCCTAGCTATTTTACTCTCGTATTTATTAAATAATATTTCCGCGTTCAGAAATTTAATTTATCGAATATTTAACAACAAATCAAACAATGAAAATGGAAATGAAATAAAGCTAATATTCCTTATTTACATACATATACCTACTACTACGACTACTACTACTGCCTCGTTGGTCTAGTGGTCGCATAGCCGACTGCTGATCACGAGGTCTCGGGTTCGATTCCCGGGACGGGCCGAAATCGCTTTGTGGGTTTTCGAAACTTTCACAAAGCAGCCCGGAGTTGGAAGTTGGTGATTGATACACCCGTGCATCGGAGAGCACGTTAATGTCGGTCCTGCGCCTGATCTCTCTCCGGTCGTGTCGGATTGCCGTCCCATCGGGTTATGAGAGTGAGGGAATAGGGAGCGCACCTGTGTCAGCGCAAATGCTTGTGCACTATAATATGTCCTGCGCAGCTGGCTGATCTCCTTATATGAGAACAGCCGCCGTGGCCGATAATCGGCTAGGAGGCCATCATACCTACTACAGAACTTACCAAATCATTTCCACTCCACGAAACCACGCGTAAGCAACAATTTAAGAGACTTTTGTAGTCACTTATGCCATTAAGTGTCACTTCGTGGAGGACTCAGTAACTTTTTTACTTATTTATCGACATCCCAGAAAAACTACTTGTCGGACTCGAGCGAAATATTCCCTATGACCTTACAAATAACTGTTCATTTAATTAATAGAAAAATCACTAACAAAATACAAAAAAAAAGAATTTTCAAATCACAAAATATTATTATTGTTCCCAGCGTTCAAAACGCCCGTCTATGCATCCAGAGCTCCCTCGAAGATGGATCATCGAGACGGCGGGGGGCGAGCGATCGCGATAAACCGTCGCGATATGGAAAACTGCGGAATGTGAACACCTACCTACCTCACGAATGCAACTACTCGTACATTCAGTTTGTGTACACTCGTATTCAATGTTCACACCTGTGTATATGTTTGTGTGTTTAACTTTATTCTATTGTGATATATTTATTCTGAAATAACAATCGCTATGGTTGATATTTTTGAGAGATATTAAACTACCTATGTATTTTGTGATCAGTTGTGCGTCTACAACTATGTTATGCAGTAGATGAAATAGATAGGCTCTTATATGGATCTCCTGAAATTCTATGCTGATAATGTCATAACTAACAAGTTTATTGGATTTATAATTAAACGACTCAAGCTTGAGTAACATTTAAAATCATAACGTGTGTAATTTTTACTATGCATAAAATAAAAAAACAAAAGAGTAACAAAGTCGTATCACTAAACCAGCACCAAACACAGCAAACATTCAAGAAAAATAAATCCCACCAAAAACATTCTGTAAAAAACTAGCCAATTCTCGCTGAAGCTGCTTGTTTATCTCTAAAAAGTAATGAAAATGAAATCTAGACAAAGTCGTGCTAAGTCTAAGGATTCTTACGGCGATTTCTTTACTATTATAGTTAATGCTATATGACTGGCCGTTGACTTGTTGAGTACAATTAACGTTTAAAGAATGATCAACGGCCAGTCATATAGCATTTCATTACTTTTTAGAGATAAAGAAGCAGCTTCAGCGAGAATTGGCTAGTTTTTTACAGAATGTTTTTGGTGGGATTTCACTTCTTTTTGTAGAAACGTGAGCTTATTGATATCTACCTAAGGCGTTATGTTGATTCCTCTAATAGTTTGGTTGGGCTTTTGTGTTTTCTAATCAGGGTCACCAGGTACTCCAGATCTTCGATTATCCTAGTTTTTATAGTTTTCCTTATATGTGGTCATTAAATCCTAACTCTGTTCCAAATTTCAGCTCTCTGACTTTATTGGAAGTACTAGTTCTATTTTGATGATCATGAGTGAGTGAGTGTCGAAAATACGAAACTTTGCTTTCGCTTAACTTCGAAATTAAATGACCTACAGACTTGAAATTCTGGGTTTTACGTATGTGATTAAAGCTTTCTGGATGATGAAAATTTCGGCGTTCTGGTATTATCCAGAAGTTCTCAAACAGAGGCCTGAAAATGCGTCGAAATGGTTCCAGTAAAGGATGGTACGGCAATGTTTGCGTTGCGCTCGACAAAATAAATTTGGGGGCACGGCAGTGGCGGGGGCACTGCCGTGCCCCCAAATTTATTTTGAAAATTTCAGGTCAGCAAGTGACAGCGCGTTCTCAGTTGGCTAAGGTAAAGAGACTTGTTAACATAACTCAACAATCCAGGCCCGTCCGAGCATAAGACAAAGAAATAGCCTATTAAACGCCAAGGTATGTTGCTAAGAAATTGTTCTAACTACGCAACCAGTGTAAAAACGTACTTACTCCTTAAGAACTTGTTTGTTTTGGTCGTAAAGTCGAAATACCTATTACTGTGCGATACTTAAGATTTTCGCTAACGAAATTGTGTGAGGAAGCAAAATGTCTTGAAGTGTTAAGAGAGGACGTAAAGTAGAGATATCTAATGAGCTATAAAGCTTGCCTAAGTTTTCATTACAAATTGTCCTGAAAATTACATGTGCAAGCTATTGTTACTTACGAAATTTTCTGTGAATGTATGCTTCTTTGCATTTTATACAGATATTACAAGTCACTGCAATTCATTTCTTGTCTCTGATGTTAAAGGATTTTATAAAGTTCCTAAGAAAATCCGATTACTGGTGAACATTCTCTGTAACCCCATATAGACTTCCAACAAATACTTCGAAATCTAAAGCTAAATTGTATGCACTCTATTTTCCATTACGAAGTTTTAAAATCGTATTAAGAAAATGCAAAAAATATTATTGAAATATAAACAAGTGAACTTAAGTAGTAAGTTTACGTCAAAGACATGCGTTTCTTGCCAACGTCTTGTGCAGTGAGTCTTAAGCAAATATTAACATTTACTTTTGACATTTTCTTTTCCCCTCTGCCTAAGAAACGCCCTTTTATAATGCGGTGAAAATGTTTTGTAATATCCGTAAAATATCTGCAAAATGTAGGCAGTTGGAGTGACAGGTAAGCAAATAGACGGATCTTTCATTAAGACTATTTCTATGTAAGCCACGATTTTCACATTTGCAGCCCGCAATTTTATTTTATTATCATCTTTTTCTAAGATTACCTGCACACGCTGTATTAAATGCTATCGTTATGCAAATCTGTGGAGGAAAACATCTACCAAAAATCATATCCGCGGTTCGGATACGCGGATAACATTTTCAATAACGCGGCACGTCCCTTCGTTCGAACAAAGTTTCGAAATGGCGCCGTACCAAAAGAACACACACTTAAAATGGCATTATCTTCTTATTTTTATATTAAACTTGAACTGGGAGGAAGTCTTGTAATCGCCTTAAGCTTTTCATCATTCAGGGACAGCTGTCGCCCTCGCGACATGTTCCCCTAAGATTTTTTACTAAACTTAGTTTAAATTTTATTGAGGTATTGTTTATAAAGTCTTACAAAATCTTTTGAGGAAAGATTTTCCTCGAGATTTTCTTAGCCGCTTCAAAAGTTTGAAAATGACGTAATCATTCTAAAAGTGAAGTCCCAAATGATAAGGAAGATATATTGAAATAATTATAATTCAGAGACATTTTTTTCCTCCATTATTATTCTTACATGTTAGGCTTCATTGCCAACCTATCTATGTTTACATAACTCCTACACATGATATTTTAAGATGAAAAACGGCTGATACTCTCAGAAAGGAAATTGATCGCGTATGAGATCTTTACACTTCACACGCAAAGTGTATGTTTTAATACGAATTGCGATCATAACTGGCAATCGAGTAGAAAGGAAAATAATGACGAAAAATCGGTACTTATACCAGACTCATAATCACATTCTTACAAATAAAATAAATCAGTACACCTTATCATATGTTGAAATCCGTCTACTGTTGGACATAAGCCTCTTTTTAGCATCCTCGATTTTATAACCGAAATAAAATTACAGCGTACCCGAATGATCCCATTCGATTCTCAACTATCGATATTATAGCGTTACCCTTTTACTATCGAATAAAGCTTTCATCTTTCGGACATTCGAAACGACCATTTCGTATAATGATATTGGCCACTCTTTTACATACTCGGCGCATTCACTCGTTATTACTTTTTGAGAAATTCAATTCGAGTTGAAATTTAATCAAATAGTGAAAGAAATGCTTTAAATGTTGAATATTTGCAACATGGTTACGTAAAATTGTTAAATGTATTCACAAACCAATCGTTTTGCTTGTGAATAGATTCTTGGTGTTATGCAGGTACGAATATAGCACAATGTTCAGTATTTTAAAAATTTTAACATAAAAATGATGTCGCAAACAATAGTAAGACTAGGTTTAAGGTGGAAGTTGACAGATACCTTTACATAATATAAGACAAGAAGAACACAGAAACACAGTTGTTTTCTCAAAAAGAAAATGTTGTTTTAGTAACGAACCCTTGTCACAAAGTTTCCCTCAAAATATTGACGTACAAATTGGCATTTGTAGCAATTTTTTCATACGTATGACCCACAACCGTACTATCTATATTCCGTTAGTAGCTGATAACTTATCTAGCAACAAATTGCCCTGTATAATTCATAGAGGTCGCCAGGTGACAGGGGTACGCAATTCTATCCTAAATTATGTGCATACATTTATATATGTTCATTTATCTATTGTTGGAAAAGAGAAAAACCCTCGGTGTTTGTTTGTATTCATTATTTTGAAAGCATTATGCTGTCCCTTAGGACGTAAAGGGATATTTTGTAGAGCGTTGAAGGTAATGAAATTGTATCGATTGTTTGTTATGTTTTGCTAAAAGATTGTATCTCATTTTCGGATACGAATATTATTCATTATTTTTCACTTAATTTGTAGCAAAATTTAATGGAATAATAATATGTTTAGTAGGTAAATATTCTTTGTACAAGCAGCATAAAAAATAAAGCGTTAACTGATTACAACAGGATTATGAAGAATTATGAAATCCCGCGTGAGATTCTACTAATATCTAATTGGAATTCCAAATAACATTAACAATTTCCTTATAAAATACACAATCTATAACACCGTTGGCAAAAAATCTGAAAAGGTAGTAAAAGCGAAGTCCCGATCATGCCCATAGTGCAGATAAGGTCCGCAACAAAAATTTAATTTTGCTACAAAACTTTCTATGGGCTCTCTTAAATTACTGACGTGGTACTGGCCAACTTTTCTTGTTAGAGATCGGAGATATTTTCTAAGAAAGTCGCTGTACAAACCTATTTTATGTCCCTACTTTGATGATGGATTTTCTAATTTGAGGCATCCGTATGCCGTATAGAATAGGTACTTTGATTTTTATCAACCATAAAACGTGTTTGTGCTTTTTTTTTTCAATTGAAAACTTGCAAAATGAGAGTAGTTTCACTCATATTGACTGCAAGACCAATACTAAAAAATATATAAAATTATTTTTCTCAAACTAGCTTCAAATTCAATCAACTCCAACTCAAAACTGAGGCTTGAAATATTTTCAAGTACGAAATCACATTAAAGTCTGTATATTTTTTCGTTCTTACCTTCGGGCCGTCCTATCGCAGTTTGCAATAAAGTTGTAGGCTTCCACGATTTATGAGTGGTTGGTTGGGCCTGATAATAGGAAAAAACTTAATATCTGCCACGACGATAGGACCTTGGAAACTTTATTTAGTTCTTACAGAACGTCCTGGAGAGTTTTGGATGGCTCAATTTACTTTTTTTTCTTAGAAGTTGAAAGGCGCCTTAATAAATTTACAAGATATTTCAATGAAAATAAATTCGTAATTTTTTTTAATGTTTGCCCTTAATAAACAAGAAGTAAAATAAAATATGAATATCCTTATTCTTGTCTCACATCATATAAAATAAACGAATCTAGTTTCCTTAATACATATTAATAACATATAATCCCCCAACTGAAGGAATCACGAGAAATCACAAGAGAAAGTTGGTAAGATACATCTTTAACGGTCGATAGAGTTTTGAAAGACGCCGGAAAAGAACTTTAGTCATGGATAATAAATACTTTTCTGAAGGAAACTATGTAGGGAGATGAGCAAAGTTGGACGGCTTGAACTAACGGCGTGTTTCAAATATACGACCGACGATGTCGGGCTAATAAAGTGCAAATATTTTTGAATTTTAAATTGATGGTATTGTGATCGCTTTTAAAAATGTCTCTAGAATGTTCTATTTAACAATTTATTTGTGGCAAGTTTTAATTTTTTTTTTGCGCTGTTGTGAAAAGGACTTTAGTCATACTCTGAGACACTTTTGACCGGCCCATAACGGAAAAGGCAACTCTAATTTTTTAAACCAAGTTTTGCAGGAAAAAACAAAGGCATAGGCAATTTTATTAACATTTTTGTCCTCAAATAACACACTAACCCCAATTTTTCACCAATAAAAATAAACACAACAGCGAACAAAGAATGTCATATTCGATAAAACAAAAAATCTGATCCCTTTATACGGAAAATACTGAAATAGTTTCCACAATATTCCTACCTCCCATAGTTCCCGTGTATCACTAAAGCCATAAGCAATGTTCAACCTGAACAAGTTCACTCGAGCATACCCAAAACCTTTATACGAACGAAAACGATTTGATTTATACTTTCAAGACCGCTTTCCGTGTGACGGGACATGAGAAAAGCATTTTAATATTATCTCCGTACGTAGAAAACAACGAAAAATCCACGTTTCCTACAAAGAATACGGTACGTAGTTTATATCCCGGAATAATAAATCTAAGGGGGGACACATCTGTCAAAAGTGTAAAATATGTATTACTTGTAACGCCTCTCTTGTCTTTATACTGTAGAATAAGATGCATTGCTATGTTGGAGCCAGGTTTAAAACGTCATATTTTTAGAAGGATAAATATTGCATGTTTTGTAGAATCTATATTTGAGTGCTGTACGACTCCTTGCTCATTTTGTAACTATCTTTAGTGACAATATTCAAACCTTAATAAAATAAACTTTTGTTGATTCTATTTTTGGATATATGTAGTTTCATAAAATCCATTCTTAACATGGTACAATGTTCCCATGGCTTCGATATTATGGTATTTGAATTTCAAAACCCCTAGTGTACCTTCACAGTCTATGCAAAAAATGACAATCATTTGCGAGCCTCATTTGCGAGCCAATACTTTGAATGCTCTAATACACAGAAGCAGATGAAACGTATAACGGGTTTAATCAATTATAATCTTCATACACATCACAATAAATGAGAAATCAAACTACCAGTAAAATTTGCTCATTTGTCCCCAAACAACTACACCCCAATATCAATTCCATCCCATTACTTGATACAACAAAATGGAATAATATGCAGAATCTAACACATTAAACTGAATTAGGTCATATATTCAGGGTAATAGATTCAAATCCGCAACAAGAACAGTTCCGAACGGATTTGGGAATACCGCTTTGATCAATGGCATCCGCAAATGCCTCGATTGAAGGTTGGTTAGTCGGTCATGCAGAAGTTATCAGTTATTGAAATCGATCTCGCGCCCGGTGCGGCCGAGATTTTTACGGCCCTATTATGAAGTGACGTCACGTTTGCTTTCATTGCGGTGGGATATGAAGACTGTTATATGTTGTGTTTGCTCTTACCCAATTGTAAGCCTATTTTCTAAAACTTATGTGGAAATATGACCATGTATGCTGGTGGCATACATGGTCATATTTCCACATAAGTTTGCTCATTGCGAAGAACATCACTATCTTCATAGCAAAAAGAACAGTCTCCCACATCTAAGGTTAAAACAATATCAAGGATCTTATACTCCGTCCAAACTTCTTTCGCGACAAAAACGTTGGAACTTCATCGATACCGCACGGTCGGTTGGCTCGCGTCGTTGTCACCTTTTCAGTTTCGCATCAAAGGCTCCCTTTTGATCGGTTTCCATGGCCCTAATTAGCAGTAGCTCGTTCAACATTCGTTCAGCTGGAAGATATTGTTTATTGGCAGTAGATCCGCCGCGCCGGAGCGCCAAGGGGCCTATTGGCACGGAAAATTGAGGCAAAATCGCGCACTAAACGCCTACCCCCGTTCCGTATGAATCTTGAATTATTTCGATATAGCGCTGAAAACGCGAACTTTACCGATTAATTAGGACGTACGTTAATTACACGTATGACGTCACCGTAATTAAATTAGTTGTGGTGTTGATTACTATTTTAATTTGAGGGCTTATTTTAGGTTTTGTTTTCGTTTAAATTGCACGTAATTAAAACCTGCTAATTAACCTGAACACAGTATTAATTGATATTTTAAAGCGCGCTTTGCCGTAAAATATGAACAAACTTAGACGTGAGTTTTTGTTCGCATTTATTCATTCTAATAACCAATTATTCATTATTGTTCTAATCTCCGGTATCTGTTTCTACTAATTCTGTATCACAACTGAAATGGAATGACATACATTTCCGTGTATCTTGTAACCTATATTAAACCTTCTGCCCTTGCAGTCGCTACTCGAAATAGGCCACGGCCGTCGACCACGCTTGACAACTGCAGACCCCGTCTTTTCGCTTCGATAGATACCACTGCTTATCACTATCAACTACGTCTGAGATAAGTTTCTTAGTTAGGGTTGTCACTATTTAATCATTATGCATTCAAATTGGTTCTTCAATTACTTAATTTCATAAGGCTTTGAAACATCTACCCGTTCCTTATTTTCAAAGTAGGTTTTTTTTTCAGTAGAGCATGTCATGTATGGTGAAATTAGGTCCCCTCAATTTAAAGGTGTCAATTTTTTACCTTCTTATTAAAAAAAGAACCCTTTAGTTTTTCAATAAGACTGGCCGAATGAAATTGTGGCTTATTTTTATTTACATGAGCATCTAATCTTTGAATTTCATATCAAATTACATAGTAATCTTTAAATGTAGCCTTCAGCAATAAAAGTAGAACATTTTTACCTTTATAATAAAATTTTCTCGCGATACTTTGTAAATAAATTAGCCAAGCCAAAGTTCGCCCGTTTGGAAGATATTGCTTATTGGAAACTATTACTACCCAGTTACTGTGGATAGGGCCATTCGGCCGTATTATATTTCTATACTGTTGCAGTATTTTTGATGGTCCACTCAGTTCGTGTAATAAACATGAAATGGCCGTCATTTCGGAATATTGTTGATACAACGAATGTCGAATAAGTTTACTTATTTCCTGTATTATGTTATTATTCTTATCCATAATCAAATTGGGCTACAAATATGAAATGCAATCTTGCGGCTGAAAGTTCATGACATTTCTGCAGAGAAATGAGATAATATGTTGATAGTATTTGTTTTGCTACTGTTCGTGAAAATATAGTGTTGTTCGTATATTTAAATGTATAAGACATGACTTATATTTTATTGAGACAATATCTGCATCGTTCATTCCGCTATAGATCCACAGTATTTGCTACTCAGAATTCCCTAAGCACCTACTACACTCTCCGTAATAAATGCATAAAAAGCATCATTATAATAAGAAAATATAGTAACTAGCAAAATAAAACCGGGAACCAGTGTCGCATACTTTTAATTGCAAAACATGACGGGCCTCGAACTTTCCTCGATAAGAATCTATGAAGCGAGTTGAAATTTAGTTTTGCGGACTGTCAGCATTGATATTCGAACAACTTTTATCTGAGAACTTCACTCTTTTTATTATCAACGTCTTTTTTCATCGTTTTACTTGAGACTCGCTAAATGAAAATGTCTTCAATAATGCTGAGACGAATTTTCTTAGATTTGAAACGAATAATTCTGATTTTTGTAGGCAGAAATATTTGAGGCTTGAATTCAGGAGAAAGAATTATTAGTACAGATATCGATATGACAGGACGCCAATTTTATGATGAAGCTGACAAGGCAGCACTTAGAATCTATAAAATCTGCGAGTGAAAATTACTGGATTAGAATACAAAATTCAAGGCCGTTGTATTTGTGTTACTCGTACAGAAAATACTTTCTATAGATTATTATGTGCGTTACATTTCAATTTTAATTTGGATATGATTGGAAATTGTTAGTGAAACAGCGATTAAGGCTGGCTTTTACTTCGCCCAGCGACTAAGCATTGCCATTCAACGTGGCAATGCGGCCAGCCTATTGGGTACACTATCGGTTGACAGCGATGAGGATCATTCTTTGACGCGCTTTTTTTTAATACCATAGTTTTAGCATAAGTCATAGCATCTGAATATTAAGAACTTATGCAAGAGAATCACACCTCTATGAATACCTACTAAGTTAAGATAAATGTTTCTACGTAATAGGATCCTTCATCATTTAAAATTTTCATAACGCTCATAAAAAATCCTACGTATTTGATAATTCACAGATAGCAATAAATTGTGATCAAGTCCTAAAATGTAGCAATAAAATGCCACGTGGTGAGCGGTTTATTGCCACCAACGGAAATTTAATTAGACAGTTTCTGTCTTCAAGACTAGGGTGAGAATTTTAGTGGTCAATAATTTTCAATTAAGTGTCATAATAGATCGTAATGATTCTATTTTTAAACATGCTAAATAGTCGATAACTGAAAACAAAAGATGAATCTATTAGGTTTATTCAATAGCACCATAAAAGACTACAGGTGCTGAAACATCCATAACTGAAATGTATAAGTAAATAATAGGAGTACTGCGGTACCTGGCGATCACTAATGCAGCATGACGTTCTGCAAAAAAACCTTATTGTATACAGGTAGCATTTCGGCCAGTATTGATCGGCCGGCTAGACGATCCGACACGCCCGGGGACCATACTTCTTCAATTATTCAGCTGCCTACTTCCACGGCAAAACTCGTTTGTTACATCTTGAGTGTATTGCTATTCCTCTTTTATGGTTTGAGGAAATCATCTGTCCTTGTCGTGCACCGGGTCCGAAGACCGAACCGTCTCCGCGGGAATGTTAATAAAAATGTATTTTACTTCCCGAATTCGGACTGTTTTATTGCCGTTGCGACGTGAATGAGGATGTGGGGAATTTGAATTTTCGGGGGCAGTGTGAAAATTTGGCACGAGAATTTTTTTAAGTGGTTTTTGTTTACATACCAAACCATCACCCTCGTTTCTCAGAATAAAAACAGCCGACAGAGCATTATCAAATCAGTTTCTCCTATATTAGTGAGCCGCCAAACCATTTGGTCCATTGGCCATTTGGTCCTAAACATCGAAAATCCCATTTCAAACTTCACAGCACAGTTAGTAAAAGCCCCTAAACAGGTAAAATTTCGCCGACATCAGAGCAGTCGTAGGGCTAAACGTTTCGCAATAACGTAAGCGGTTACAGCACCAATAACGATAGGTAACTGCATGGACAAGTCAATAACCGTTACAGCTAGCGACCCGCTCTGCATAATATGGCTAATAGCTGTGCTTATACCGTGATATACTGTTGTGTAAGGGAATACGGTTTTTAAGCTCCTGTTGCACAAATTAGAGTTTAATAAGGTTCAGTAAGGCTGGGATCGCGGATTGATGGGATGTCAATATAAATGGTGTTAAATAGTGAGTTTTATAAAATTATTGATAATTAAGTACTTACGTTTACCATTTAAAGGAAAAAACATTGTTCTTATCTGTGGTTTCTAAAGCGTGTTCATCATAAAGTAAGGTTAATTTTCTAATACCTAAAAATTTCTTTCATTTAACTTTTCTTAGCTATACAAGACTAACAAGCGAAAAATTCACGGATTTTTTTATCAACACTGACGTGATAGATAGTTGTCTATTTTATCGGTAATTTTAGAAAATCACTCTATTAACTTCGTCCTGCAGGAACATTATTATAGGTTACGTAGAAATATTGACAAGACTGAATCTTGTACTTTGTAATAAGTAGCTTGTATGTCGAAGAAGATATTATAAACCATTTATTTTTGAGGCAGCTTCCGAGATCACAAGTAGCGTCACATTCTAAGTTCATCCTATCCTCACAATACCTACCCGTATTATAATAAATCATTCTTCCGCCTCGCCTAATTGTTTAATTTTGATAAACTCAAGCAGTACTGAACGAATTTTCATGCGGTTTTTACTAGCAAAAGAGCGATATATGAGATTTTTTTAGGTACATGCTTCTATGATTTAATAATTGCAATATTAAAGGTTGTTGGTCACAATACGAATTGAAAGTTTCATGCCGAAACATGCGTTTTTTGTAGTCAAAATGTTTAATCTTGATGATTTCAAAGTTATAACAACCTATAATTATATCGATAACAACGATTTACGCACGAAGCATAAGTAATTTGTGAAATCTGAATGTAGAACACTAAAGTTCTGCCTATTTTGAGTAAACAAACCTTCAATTTGGTACATTGTAAGGCTAAAATGTACTGTGGGATGTTGCGTGTTCGACGGCCGAGTAACAGTAACCTCGCATTCGGCTAATGAATCACATAATAATGGAAATTAATAGGCTGTATTGTTTGTACAGTTAAAGCTGTGTAGGTCGAGGCTCCTAATTCAGGATTCACGAATCGTGGGAATTAAGTTTGTAAGAATTATGAGTTGTATTCTAAAAGAAAATGTGAGATTGTTAATAGTAAAATGAAAAAATAATTTGCAGTCTAGTATTAAAAATTGACGCTGACATTAGTTTATATTTATTTTTTTCTAATTAATTTATTATTGGGTTTTGAAACAAATGTATTTTTTGTAAAGAACACTATCCGCCTAGTTTAAAATGTCAAATAATTTTGATATCAAAACAACAAACCAAGGTAGTCAAATGCCACCTTCAAGACTTTGTCCTTTCAATCTAGGACATCAACTTCTACCCATTTATTGAGCATAAAACTCCAACAATAAGTCCCCATGAGAAATATTATAAAGCCTTGCATTGTTATTGCTCTGCGTAAGGAAATTTAAGGATGCTCCCACATCACCCTGTACCCAATCCTTATCCTTACTAATATTATAAATCGGAAAGTGAGTTTGTTTGTTTGTTTGTTCCGCTTTCACGCCGTAACTACTGAACCGATTGCTTTGAAATTTTGCAGACGTAAAGTTAGAAGTCCGGATTAAATAATAGGGTACTTTTTATCCCGAAAAAAATAGATATTCCCGAGGGAAAACAAAAATATTGTTTGCTTGATGGATGGATTGTAGATGGCGCTGTGTGTCGAACCGAATTCCACGCGGGCGAAGCCGCGGGCGGAAAGCTAGTAATACTATAAATGGCATTGTTGAAAAAATCACAATTCTACATGTGGAATAACCAGTCCGTATGCTGAAGATAATTATAATGACAGTTCTGGTGGTTTAAAGTATGATACAAGCCAGCGTAAATTACCGATAAATCTATACATAAGTTGGGGTATACTTCGACAAAAGAACCTCACATGTGAATTCACGTCAGTCAGGTAAAAAATTGAAATGTTACTCTCAGTGAGGGAGCGCCTTAACGAAATTTAAAGGACATAATTCTAAAGCATTTCCATCACAAGGCAGCGGTTTTCATACAATAATGCGCCCTTTCCAAACCGAAGTTAATGTAGCGCATCGGCGCTGCAAAGTGGTGTATGACATTTTTCAATCGCTTAATGGTGCAGCATTATTGGCTCATGAGGCCTTCCATGGCGGAATAATGTGGTAGGGTGACTGGGATTTGCGTTTATTGGGGAACAATTGTAGTTATAAACAGTTACGTTTTATTATATATTTTTATTCAGAAAATATTAAATTGTAATGCCTACTATAAAGTGGGAATAGAGAACAGAAAAAAGTAAGTAGAATAAATCAATGTGGTGTCAAAAAATATTTTTATGGTCTGTTTTTTTTTTGTGCAGTTGACAGATGCTGTCAGTCAGTACAAATAATTCAGTCGTACTTTGAAAACTGACAGCTGTCAATTGAACAAAAGATTCGGTGGCACTATACATTAATTTTCAAAAAATAATAATAAATATTACAATTAATTCGTTTAAGCAGTACCTAATTAGATCAGTTACGGGAATATGTTTAATCATTGTACTAATTTATTTAATCACAGCTAATCGACTTGAGCTACGTTCTGTAATCAGCTATTACGGTTTATCAATGCGTGCGTATGTAATCCGTAAGCCAAACCAGATTAATTAAGATTACACCATACGTCGACATTGTTTGATTAAATGTATAGACTAAACTACCTCATTTCCCATATAATAAGGATAAAGTAATAAGGTCATATATGCCTTGCCATGGCCAATCCATATCCAGACTTATTAAAATAGAACATAAATTGAAAACAGGACTTGAAAATAATAGTTAAACCGTAAGGACGTCTCGATACTTCCAATTTTACAAACATTATTATTATGGCATTACTAGCTTCTGCCAGCGGCTTCGCCCGCTTCCCGAGGGAACTATTTCCCGTACCCGGATAAACAGTAGAGTTGTTCCTCAGGGTCTATTTTATCTTTGTACCAAATTTCATCAAAATTGGCTCACTGGTTTAGGCGTGAAAGCGTAACAGACAGACAGAGTTACTTTTGCATTTATAATATTAAGTAGGGATCTATCAGATACCTATCTATTTACTATCTATGAACTTTATCTTGGATATGAAACGGACCTAAATATACTTATAGTTTTATTAATTTATAAGTTCTGTTATATTTTCCTGGAATCATTGTCACCCCAATAATGCCCGCTGCACAATGCACTGACAAGCAGTTAGCGCGATCGTTTGCAAACCATTTACAACACTAACACAAAACAAAATGGCGAATTACACATTATACCGCCAAAATTAACACTAAATTACCAATTTATGTTACATTTTGGACCATTTCCATTTCTATTGTTTATGTTAGTGTAAATAATTTGAATACAAATGCGAGGTTTGATAATTAGCTTGTTATTAGGTACCTAATTTTATTATTATTTATAAGCAAAACATGTTTTTGAATAGTTTTAGAGTAATTGTTATTAAAATATCGTAGCTAACAAGTTTTTTATGTTTATTTTTTTCATTATTACTGCGTTCTCATGTTACTCATAGTGAGAAAATAGAAGGAAAGTAATTATTTTCTACACATACCACTAAATACTACTTGGAATATCTTAAAAACTTGGGTTCATTTGCCGATTTTTTTAATAGTTTAAGAGACTGGCAAAAATCTGTTGGATTTAAGCATAATTTCTAGTAGCCTTTTCATACCAGCGGATTTTTCGCTCAGTTTTTTAAGCGACACCTACCTTATGGATCGAGTAGAGTTGCTTGAAAAAAAACTAGCGTAAAGACCGCTGGTGTAAAAACGCTATAACAACCATTCAGCGATCTATGGTTTCTATGTACGGAATAGCCATTGTAGAAAATGTTGGTCTCTTCATATGTACAACGTTCTGATTCAGGACGGTTGTGCTTTTTTTAACGGTGTCTTTCTTCACTTTAAAACTGGAAACCACATTTAACGCATTAAAAAATTGCTGCAAGACGTTTAATAAGATGAACTGTGATCAATTGATCATATGTAACGGCAGGTAAGCATTATAACTTTTACCTGTATAAACTTCATACTTAAGTCTATAAAACATAAAATAAAACTTCTTATCACTTAAATTATGTTTAATCAATACATAGGTATAAACGACTGTATAAAACATTATCTGTTATTGTAAAGATGTCAAAAATAAATGATGCCTATTAAGAAACGGAACACGAACATTACACCGTCACAGCTTATCGTCAAAAATTCCACAGCTATTAGCCATATCTTGTTCGGCGATTGTCCAATTGCATAAGTTTGTCGATTAAAACGCGGGTGAAAGTTGGACATTTAGTACTAAACTGGCACCAGCAAGACCAACTAAGATAAAACTTCGCCGATCGGGGACTTCAATGTATTAGTAGGCTAACACTTGAAAATTTGTTATTAAATTGTGCAGCTGCTTATTCCTGTAGCAGGGTCTTCAGATAAGGCGAAGCAAATCATGCTTGAGAGTCTGCTGAGGGCTGCGAAATGCAAGTCTGTATCTATGGCGTCATTGAACACGATGTATGGAACAAAATTAATTGCCTGCATTGGGGCGGCAGATGCGTCTCGCGCAGCTACGTCCAACTCATCTCCAGGGTTGTTCACGCAGTGGTCTATGTCGATAAGGTTAACGCCTACGGCTTGAGCGCAAATATAAGTTCCCTGCCCGAAAGCTGGGTATGGGCTGGTGAATTCACAAGTCATGTAGTGTACTTGAGCGTCTTGATTACCCTTCAACCTGTCCAAAACGCATCTGTGGAGACGGTTTGCCCAGCAGTCGTTTTCTAAAAATTGACAGGTAAATCCATTATCATTCCAAACAGTTCTTCCCCAGGGCACGAATTCGATGTCCAGAAATTGTCCGTACAAACTATAGGCTTCAGATAACTGATTTGTAATAAAACGCATTGTATCACCACATCCAGACGCTGTGCCTATTGTTATCTTAATCCTTCCGTTTACTGCTTGCAATCCACTAACTGCAGTTAGGGATAGCATAAAGCACGCGGCTACCAAAACCAAATGTTTCGTGGCCATGACGACAATCGACGACGGCGCGTGTGAAAAAACTGAGTAGTTGTGGCAATGAAGTTGTTAGCTGATATCGTGGTGATAAGTCCATTTTATATTTTTACTAATCTTAGCACGTGATAAGACAGAATTCTAATCTATCAGTTGTATATCTAAAAGCCGACATAACAATTTTGAATGTAAATATTCTGCCCATAATTGTACAAAACACGACCAAATACCTAAAACATTTGTTTGATAATAAACTTTGGCGAATAAAAACAACTGTAAAACAATTTTCTTTTCGCCCTCTCCCCTTCGAAAGTATTTCAAGGTAATCTCTTAAGATTACATCACAAAAAACTCGAACTCTTTAAGCCTCCATATTTTCTTTATGCGAAAAATATGTTTTTGTGGCAGCAAGTGGCCCGCCTAGAATAATAAACAGAAGAAACTTATTAACTTTTCTAAGAAGAAATATGTACATGCAGCCTTATTGGGGATCCGAAGGTATGAAGTAAAACGCCTCCCCTAATTTATTCTAGTTATACTTTTATTCCTTTTAAAAGAATTTTGGCTTGTAAATTTTGTCTTAATTACTTACAGGGTGCATTACGGAAGTTTTTTTTAAATTACGCGTCTTCATTGACTTAAAAGCATGTTGAGTCTATAATTTATCTTTTATTGCGATATTACATTTACCGTCCTTTTATTAGAATTGATTGCTTTTAATATTTTGGTATTTGTACTGTGCGGCAAATTTTGATCTCATAATTATAGTTGAATGCAGTTGTCATTGCTTTTTGCAGGTTAAAGCCCCAAACTTGCGCTTTGGTATGTAAGAGGTAGGTACTGGTCCGACTTGAAAAAAAATTCTGCGATACGTAGCTCAAGTAATTAAGAAGGCTACTTTTTATCCGGGTGTATCAAGTAGTTCCCACGGACGTGGGTAAAACCTCCGGTGAATGCTAGTCTAATTACAAAAAACCGGCCAAGTGCGAGTTGGACTCGCGCGCGAAGGGTTCCGTACCAAGCTGTAGTTCCACGCTTGAGTAACAGATGGCGTTGTGTTCAAATTGCAATGTCTTTATAATTTATTGTATGGGAACCCCCCTTAATATATAACTTTTTTAATTTTCAGTAGGTATTTGTTGTTATAGCGGCAACGAAAATACATCATTTGTGAAAATTTCAGCTTTCTAGCTATCACGGTTAATGAGATACAGCGTGGAGACAGACAGACAGAGAGACAGACAAACGAAGTCTTAGTAATAGGGTTCCGTTTTTACCCTTTGGGTACGGAACCCTAAAAATAATAATGAGGCAGCAACTATATACCTATTATTTTTCCAACCGTCCAGACCTCTTAATCTAAACAAAATATAAATTAAACAGCCCCCTAATATCCTGAAGAGCCCCGCAAAAAACCGGAACCAAGACACCTTAATCTTAATTCATTGCACACAGCCCAGGTATTCAATTACCGTTAATATGTTTAAAAATGTACGCCCCCCTAGAAGGGTACTAACCGCAGTATTAATGAAATTGACTTCCCCCGGGATAGAACTAGGGGCCCTTGGAACACTCCCCCTTGTAGTTGATGTGGTTGCAAGGTACTAGGATAGAGACAAAGGTATCGCCGTGTCAAATTAACGAGTCGCTGTCAAATTCCAAGTTTCTGAAGTTGATATTGATGGTGCTTTACAAATAAGGAGGGTATGCGACAATACAACTGATCTGCAGTGATTGAAAGGATTTGGTTGTCATGTAGGTGGTTTGATTTTAATTAAGTAACATGCGATCGAAATGCAAGATAAACCAGTCTGTGATGATTAAATTAAAAGCGTAGATAATTTTAGGTATTTCTACTGAAAACTTCCAAACGTGGAAGCAATAAACGAAAACCTCAAAGAACTGAAATAAAAAGCAAATTGCAACTCTTCATGAAACTCCGAAATTAACAAATCACTTTATGGAGTGCTCATCAGTTGGCACAGAGGCACATTCACAGCCATAAGTTAATATACGGCTTATGAAAAACTTTTGCCGGCACTCTCACACAATCTGATTTAAACTTTTTACGAGCGACCACGCAATCTCATCAGCTCTGTCGCTCACTAGGGAATGTGTAACACCCACGAAATTCCGCTAATTTTAATTAATTCAAACTGCACAGTGAAAGTCAACTCTTAAACACCCTTCTCGACCATAAAGCTGAATCCTGTCTACAAACGACTGTTAGAACTTAACGAGTTCATACATCCCCGTCTACGGTTACAATGGGGCTCGTAAAATTAATACCTTACCTCTGAATCGTTGGGCTGCCTCTCTAGATGGTAATTCCCCCTTAAATATTTAAGTTTTCTGTGCACCCTCCACCCGCAACAAGATTCAATTTCACGCCCTAAAAAGGGGTCCGCTTTGGGCGATTCTCGGCTTCTCAAATGTCAAGAGACATGAAAGCACCCAACCAAACAAGGTCTCTGTCAATTACTAGATACCAGTTTGCGAATATTGTGTTTGTTTGTACGCTAAAAGGCGTAGGAGATCGCGTTATGATGGTGGAAACGACGAGAAGAAACTGTTGAAGTATTATACGGTTGCATACGAAATAGAAATGGTGGAACTCAATCGAATCAATCTTGCGTCAAATTGGCGAAGATTTGAAAGGAAGTTCACATTTTAAGTTCGTTTTCTATTTGAAATACACAGTTTATATCTATTCTTGACGTTTTCCTTTAAAATTATTGAGATGTTTGCTTTATACAAGCTATTCAATGGCTTGTGTATGTGAGAGATGTTTTCAAAGGCGTTCGTTATAATTGTGATCGGGAACGCGACTCACGTATAGTTCGATATGACCCCTTAAATCACATATAACGCTATCAAACCGCATGATTAATTTGATTAGCTACGTGTCTAGCCTTAATGATATCTAGTGTGGCTACATTATTCACCAAGACGTACAAAATTAATCAGTTAACTAGTTTATGGTTGGATGAATTGATTTTCATTGGAGTAACATGAGCTACTTTTGATGAGCTGAATTATATAATTGTATCTTGGTGCTGCATCTTCTATTCATGTATTTTATTAATAGGATCTATTGTGGCACCAATATTTATTTCAACTATACCTATTCTTTTGATATGCATTATATTTTTGCTACAGAGTCTTTTTGTTTATTTTCTTTTAATGAAAGACCAAGATAAGTATTGAATAATCACACAAAGTTAATGGATAAAAAACAATATTTTTTTTCCATTATTTACCACTTTCAAGTACTGACTATCCTCCAGACTTTTATAAAGTCACAGTAAATTTCGCTCTGTCGTACCCTGATCTATTCCTACTCATGTTTATTGCGAACTTTAAGCTAAGACTTTACTAAGATGGCTTGAAGCCATAAATACCCCAACGTTTCGCGCACAGAATACGTAAAGCAGAGTACGTGATGTATATTCTCTGAGTATTAGATACTCGTACTGTACTGTGTACTGTACAATACAATAGATTCACGGTATCTGTGCTAGTGTTACAGGTATTAGTTGTATTAAGGCTCATTTGCATTAAATTATTGGAATTGAGCTGTGGAGTTCTAAGTTGATATATTATAGAGTAGCGTAGCGTAGCTATTGTATAGTATTGAGGTATTACTGTTGTACAGACAGCATATCAAGTTACCACAATCTGTAAAATTTCTGCAATCGTTTTTCAACCTTATCACAATAGAGGTAGGTAATGTTTGACTGGTAAAATTTGACAGATTCGGGTACCATGGCCTGCTGTTGTCTGTACCTACCACAGTAATATAACCTCCTTTTTGCAGCATAAGAACTTATGTATAAGCACTAGAATTTTTTTCCAATCAATACCCATCACTGACTATTTATTTTATACACCTATTAATGCATCGAATTCATCACGCATGTTTTTATAATTATTTTACAAAAAAGGATAGACATATAAAAGTGCGCATATTTATTTATATAAAAATTTGAATGAATTGATATTGTTTCTTGTTTATGAATTCAAAAATAACGAGTGCTCATAGGTAACCAATCCTAGCTGTTCGCATAAAACGAGATACAATATTTAGGGTTGGCGGACTGCATGAATAAAACAAAAGATTTCGAATATTGGAAACAAAGGCTCGAAATGTTAGGTGGTATCAATCAACATTACCACATATATTACGTAGTATCATAGTAAACGAAATACCAAGATAATTAAAAGAAATATTAACGAACATTGAATAGAAATTTGGTTGAATAGTGTTTCGAAGAATTGGACTGTTTTTGTAGGAAGGATTGACATGGAAATCAAATACAGATTTTGTGATTGATATATTTAAAAAGCTAATGCTAAGAAATATGACAATAACATCTTTTCTGCCATATCATTTCATCAACACGATTACAACATGCATCATTATTTGCCGCCATCTTAATAAAGCTAATCATATCATAATTACACTTGTGTTATTCACATTCGAGAGTCCCCTAGTTCTGTGATTGTTATAGTTATGGCTCTGATAATTGCACCATATGCTGCTAAGAAATCCTTGGGTAATACATACAATCTTGTGTGACAAAGTTGGTTCGGTACGGAGGAAATATTTTGACCGCAGTTTTTGCAAATACTTAGGTAAGTACTGCTTAGGTATTTTTAACAATGATAATTTGCCAGCCTTGTATGCTATTAAAAAGATTAGGTAAGCTTATAATAATACAGATTCTGTAAACATATCACGTCTACTACCCCTCAAAAAAGGTAACGTTATTGCAACGATTTTATTTCACATTTCACAGAACGTCCACACACTCGGATCCCTAGCCGGTAATCATAAATACATACGCAGACAAATAAAACAAAAAATAGGAAACAATTATTAAGGACATTAAAAAGACAATCGAGGACATAAAGTTTGTGACCGTGTAGCATTCACGGGCAGCCCTATTGTGCTAAAACACAGGCTATTAGCATACAAAGAGGGCCCATGCGTCGCCCTGCACTTGTCGCTGCAACCGAACCCGCTTTGTATTTGGACAACCCTAATAAAATTATTTAAATTGCTCTATTAATTTCTTTGTGACTGTTTATTTTTCATTTGTTTTAGTGTGCTATTTGTCTCTAATAACATAACAGTCACCCGAAGTTTGAAATTGAGTTTGAAATAGTTTATTTACGCAACATTTTGAAGTATTTATATTAATTCAACTCTTTGACATCAACCTTTGGGAAAGTTTCAGCTATCGTTCTCATTATGTTCTAGACCGCCAAAGTTTTAACAAAGAACCTATATTACTACAACGACTAGAACAAACAAAACTTTCTCCGATAACACCTTCAGCAATTAACCCATAAAACGTCACTGGATATAATCCCGCACCTTTCCCCTCGAAGAATTTAGTGGCGGACAAGTTTAAGCTTTGGGATAGAACGCACGAACTATCTCGAACCTCGCGTGATCCTAGCAGGGAAGCCATAATGGCCACCCGACTATTAGGCACACGGCCAGGCCAAGTTAAGGCCGACTCACTAGATCCACTTTAATCTGGGATTGAAGGAGACTTGGAAACTTATTCTCGGGACGCTTGAGTGTCGTAACATATGGTAAGGATAATAACGTGATAATTTTAGGGTTTGAGCATTTTGGTAGTTTGATATGGCTCTTAGCTTAGACGACGAGTGGCAGAGGTTATATTTCTACCCCTTTTTATAAATGGTACATTAATATACAAGTAGGGATTGGACAATTTATCTGCATTATTCGGTGGAAAATGAAAAGTGCATTTTAGCTTATTCATGCAGAAGGTTTCCTTTAACGCTAAGAAGGCCACCTTGAGAATTATGTTTAATTTTCCTTCCAGTATGCATACAACGTGCATTAGGTACTCTTCTTCAGAATAAAAACCCAACAATATTATATATATGTTCACTCTTACTTGAGCTTTACTTTCCACGTGTACATTCTACATAAACATAAAGATAGTCTGCACGTGTAAGGAAAAAGTTCATTCGTTAGACAGTATTAGCAACAATCCTCCATGAGTATTGACCTTCCTGGTATTACTTCCTTATCTTTGACTAGCTTTGCCTCGCGGTGGTGCCAATATATTCAGTAGATTGTACCAAAATTGTTCTCGCACGTTTGTCTTCTATAAGCAAACGTATTTACCAGTAAAAACATCAAATTTCAATTGGATGGTACAATGCAGACAATTTGATTGTGTTTATTTGTATATAAAAATCTTTCCTTGTTTACCACTTCACTCATAATATTTATAGAGAAAACGTGCAAATGTTACTCGTGCACTCTTTTAGTACATAAATTTTCCAACATCCATCTTTGCAGTCCTGGGGTAGTTGAGAACAGTATAGCCAGTTTAGTTGGTAAAATAACATATTTTTTTTAATTTGCACCATTAACTTAACTTACTAATTAAAGTCAAACTACTGAAACAGTGTCGCAGCATTAAACCAATAAAGTAACGCCATCCTATATTACCTTGTCCATGTAACAATATACGACAACACGAAACATAAATCTTAGTTCAATTAACACCACGACACTAAATTCAGTTCAAAGACAACAGTAGTTCGTACGTAAATCTGAGATTAAGCGCTAGTCTACCGATTAGCTGGCCATGGCTGCTCCGTATCGGCCCATTGGCTCTAAGCTATACCAACGACACCTAATCCGGGGATCGACAATATTATAACTGAGCTAGCGCCGATAATTGGGAGTTAAGAGATATATGAAGTTAGTCTCTTTGAAAGACGGTTGTCAGCTGCACATTTCAGCAAATAATTACTTGCCCTGGTTGGTTCCTTCGCTGCACGCTGATATACTTACTCGTAAGGTTACTGATATTTAGTAGTTCAGTAAATCTAGGTTTTCAATAAAAAAATATCTTTGTGAGCAAGATACTGGTGATATTCGCGAACAAATCGTTGGTGTAGCAGAAATTCCAAATATTGCAATTGAACATGACGTTACGTTGCGTTTACCAAAGCATAAAAATATTCTCAGAGATAAATACGAATTTTATTTAAATCCCTTTCCGCGCGAATAAAGCGGCACTTCATCACTCCGGTAACGTCTTTTGACAACTTCACAGAGAACATCAAAACACGAACTTTCTACAATTCGGAACATTTATGACTTCCAAGTGACAACACAGTGACATTGAATCCGGCAACAAAGCCACCCTTCTCCGTCCAAAAGTCTTTATGGCAAACATAATAATAATTTCGAAGTCGTCTCAACATACTCAAATTAATTGAATTATGTTGACATTGCTAACAACTCGGTATAATTACTTGTGCATTTGTACACGCATTGCTTCCGTATATTATTCAAGGAGTAGGTAGGCAATGGAGAGCTCAAGTAATTCCTACTTCAGATACGATACTGCAGATAAAAGGTGTCGATAGGTATTATTGATCGCTTTATGTTATGTTATGTATGTTACAAACTGTTTCGTTACAGAACTTAGTTGACTTTAATTATTAGTACCAGTGACTCAATTGATTATTTTATTAAATTAGTATTCTATACATAACAAGCCTTTAAAAAAAAAGTCAAATATATTTAATCTAATCTTTATTACTGTTATTTATATTTTTTAATGTGTATTTCTCATAACGTTCATGCATATTTTTATACCTACCCGTTAAGTTGTCCGTTCACACATATTACTCCATTTCTTCCATCCTCTGTGACCACAGTATCATTCCTTATTCATTAACACAGCACGGGAAGAGGCGAACCAATTATAGTGATCAAATATGAGGGTCCCATGTTTGCACATAGACGGGTATGACTTCTCCCGGCAAGGGGTCTGTAATGGTGTATGCTACCTCTGATGTTAATGCCCGATAAATATTCAGTGTTTAATCGTCTGGATGTAGGACATATGTTTACTGTAGCTTGAAGTTTGGATTGAGACTCGTCATTTATACCTCATCATCATCTGCCTAGCCTTTTCCCAACTATTTTTAGGGTCGGCTTCCAGTCTAACCGGATGCAGCTGAAAACCAGTGTTTTACATGGAGAGACTGCCTATCCGACCTCCACAACCCAGTTACCTGGGCAACCTGGCACCTAGGGCTTTCAATACCGGTATTCCGGGATCCCGTAATACCGTGATCACGGATTTAATATGGTCTTTTTTCAGTACCGGTATTGACAGCCCAATACCGTGATTACGGTATTACAAATGTTAGATGTGATCTTATTCCATTTGGGAATTTATTTCTTTAAAATAATATTGTCCAAATGTAGACCCTCGCGTNCTGACTACCCGTAACGACTGCCAAAGATGTTCAAATGACAGCCGGGACCCACTGTTTATCGTGCCTTCCGAAACACGGAAGAACATTTATACATATATAATAAAATAATATTATAAAACAAACAAACACTTCAGCTTGCTTGTTTACCTGAACGCGCTTATCTCAAGAACTACTGGTCCGATTCCAATTTTATCGTGGAGGGTTATTTATTTTGGTGCGTGGAGTAACTCCCACAGGATGCGGGTGAAACCTTTGGCGGAAGCTAGTTTTTTTTCTATAAACATAGGCTGAAGATGGTGGCAATAAATCTGAATAATCTTTATATATAAAAATGAATCGCTAAATGTGTTGGTAAGCGCATAACCGCCGACCGATCGGGCTTATTTTGGTCTTAAAATGTTTGTACAGATCGAGGGAAGGTTTAAACGATGAGAAAATATGATTATAATAAAAAAAAACAGGATCCGCATACGAAGTCGCGGGCAGAAGCTAGTATATTATATATCTGAAATATACGGGGGCTCATAACTGAATTCAAACTTATATTAAAATAAATTTTGTCTAGGTAAATAATAAAAGTAAATCCCAATTTACTCTAAAACAACATTGTACCTACCAATCATTGGTTGGCTCTAACCGTCTTAGCAACAAAGTTAGTAAAGTCGGATTATCATCCAGATGCAACTTAGTCATTCTATAACCTAGTCGTTAAAGGTAAACCTTCATTAAATTAAACCATTCCAAATAGACGCGACTAAATGGATATTGAGAAAGAAAACTACAAAGACAGGTTTACTCATTACCCTAAACATGGTAGAAAAACAGTTCACTTTTTTTAAATAAATAAATACTCAAGGCATCCGTAGATATAGGTCCCAGACGATAAACTAATTTCGATTAAAATACTGCTTCATAATTATTCTTATCAGATTAAATTATTATCACAATCGTTTTATAATCTGGTATTAGCATATTATCATATTTATCAGGTTTTTTTAAGTATCATTCAAACTAATAACTTATATCTTTTCGACAGAAATTTATTCAAATAGAAAACCTACCGATTACAAACAAAAAGTCTCTAAGCGAACACCACTAAGTAGCTTCGAGAAAATATCGATACAGAACCAAAAAACATAATCCCAGCCGCGTATAATCCACTGAATTCTCTATTATAACACGAACAATATATATACACGAACAATATTTCAAGGCGGAACTTATGTTGAATGGAATCTGATTTTTAATTAAATTCCTCATTCAACATACTTGTTCATTTAGAAATCTGAGCTCCTCTGAATAGGGTTTATTCATGCTTTATTTAATACTTTTCCTCTCTTACACTTTCTGTAGCTTTTCCTGGATACTCTTTCAATGTTACCATCGCTAGTTTTTCTTTGTGAGTTAACTTCTCTGAAAGTATTACTTACGACCTCCATGCGGTAAAACTGTTTAACGTTTGAAGCGCTGCGTTTTAATCCGGTGTCCCCAGTTTTCCATCAACAATGTTGAGAAAGTTTTGCTAGAGATTTATAGCGGCAACCTTAAGACAAAGTGTCCGCTAGTTTTGTAACTTTGCAACCTTTCTTTTTGTATGTATGGACGAGTTTTCACTCGGTAAAAGGAAAAATCTCCCGCATCCACGATACGCACGCAGTGCCCTATTACAAAATTTAATAGTACCGCATGAGCCGCCGCGCCGCCGAGCTAGCAAATGCGCACGGATTTTCCATTCGCAATATGATTTCATACAGATGGATACCCACAATGACTGAGTAGCAATTAGATTGAGCAAACACATGAAACCACTCGTGTGGAACAATATGAGAAAGGGTGCACAGCCTAACAAACAAAAGCTTTATTGGAGCTTATGGTTGTATTGTAACCTGTGATATTGTGAATCGAATATCTGTGCAATTAGCAACCTTGTTGCCTGCGACTAAAGGTCAAAGTGGACAGATAAACACACGATTTACACGCACTGTTGTGCTGAATCGAAAAATAATAAGTTGATCGTTTCCACGTTCATTGGGCTGAGAGCAAAATTTGCTCGATTATTGTGTCGGTAATTATTTTGCATACACAAGATAAAAGATTCTGTTATTGTTTTGACGTGGGTTTAATAACATTTTATTCATCCCGCTGATTCGCAACATAGATATTTTGTCACATGTGAATGTGAGGGTTATTTTATGTCATCACGAACCCGATTAGGTGCTCATTCTATACATGCTATCGCGGCTGTTCGTCATTTACAAACAAGGCATTAAAAGATGATGTTGTTGACTTAAAATTAATCAAGTATTTTTCCTTGATTTCAGGAAATATATGATTTCATTGTTCGTAACTTTGAGTACTGCTCTTTAGATGTTAACGCTATTTACCATTTGCCATGGTTTGATTTTTAAATAAAATAAATAAATACTATTCAAATATAACCAAACACAGAATTTACCGTAACAGAATTTCAAACAACAATTACGCAACACAATTCCCAAAGCGTTGCAGTCGAGACAAGCGAGTTACAATTACACTGTAACACAATATAAAATACAAATCCTATTAGAGAAGAAAAGGGTACAATTTGTATCGCGCCCGCATCTAGCTGCAGATGATGCCTCAACAATGAGACCAACTGTTAAGAACGTATAAAGGCAGCGTAGAACGGACTGGTCTATGAAGTGTACTGTGGACTGTACAGTGCTATGGCTGTCACTGTGATTCAGCTGCTGTTCAAATTACATTTGCTTTTGTTTGGAATATAGATATATGGAATCTGTGTCATAATTTTTCGCTTTGGCAGTCTCTTTAATCCAGTCCAGTTCTGAATATAAGAATAGTTATAATTAAGGTAATAAATGTAAATAAGTATCTTATAAATGAATAAAATATCTAGAGACTTCTATTTTTAATAGTTTACTTTTGAATGATTGATAATTTTACAATAAAACATACTGTTGAATTAGTAACTGTCATTGAATTGGCATTAAACGATGCCACCCCGGACTTTTTCTAATTACATTTATTTATTTATTTACTTGTGTAACGGTGATTTGTTTTATTTTAAATACTCTCAATACTTTAGATCTAATAACAAGTTGATGAAATTCTTAAAGTTCAACCTTAATTGCAACCTTTCTTTCAGTCTTAAAATCGACAGTCCATTTACAAATCAAACCTCAAAACAATACGACAAAAGATCTTCAACACGCCGCCAGTATCTAACAATATAACGCAAGTATTTCTCAAATCCGTACGTCCGACCATCGTCGGCCGTGCAGAACCAAGACAAAACCAGCTTTTGTTACGTCCCATCCGTAATACGTTCTATGACAAATTGAAATTTCAACTTGTACGGACAGCAGTGCCATTCTTGCAAGCCTCGATAATTAGTTGCGACGACCATTTCTATCGTCTTCGTCGCTTTGAACATTTCCTCTTGTATTCGTACTGTCGGCTGCAACATATTGATTGATACTCGCAGACTGCGACTAATGTGAAAGGGAGAATTGCTTTCAACGGGATTTTTGGTAGCTGTTAATTTAGTGTCGTTGTGCTTTGTGATATAATTATGATAGTTTTAGAATTTGTTGGCTATTTTAATTGGTAAATTATCCTAGAACATATCATGTTGAAATTGAGCGGATTTCTTAGATAAAGATGACGAATATTTCGTTTAAAATTTGACATGGGCATTAGAACACTTTGTTCAAATAAACAGTCCTAGCTGTACAAGCCAATATTAAAGGCTGTCTGCTCCAAACCAACTAGAATTTTGGACTAGACCTCAGACACCTTTTTAATACTAGACAAGAAACAATAAATTATGTAAAGGTTATTTATTATGTCTCGTACAGCGTAATATGTAAACACACCTTATTAATAAATTATCATTAAGATATTATAAATAGGGATCCTTCTAATAGTTGAACATTTTGAAGACTTAAGAACTAAGACTAGACTAGACACAGGTGTATCTCTAAACTCCTTTCAACCTAAGTGCTTTTGTATATAACGTTTCAGATAGTCATTAATTGTGTTAATAATTAACCAAACTACAGTCATTAGACTTAGAAACTTCCATTAAGTTTTGAGAATTCCTAAAACGTTTTCTTAATACGCCATTAGCAGGTGCTATGTACGAGAAATAAGTGTTAAACAGTATATTAAATATCACGTTCAACAGTAGTTAAAGAAATATAATATTCGGTACAAGAATTGCCAAAACTTCTTCATAGATTCTGAAGACAGAGTGGAGTTCCATACCCACTTTATTATATGCCTTTACGTACAAGAAACCACTTCTACCCATTTTTCCCAAAACAACTATTTCGTAAAAGGAACAAAGAAACGGAAATTTACTAGACTAAAAAAATAACTACGTTAAAAAAAAACCGACTTCAAAACTAAAAAGTAAAAAGTTTATTAAAATA
>NWSH02000437.1:3870685-3883221 GCA_002382865.2 Heliothis virescens | reverse complement strand
GTAGTCTTGTCTGTCCTACCCCTAGAGTGTAATTCAAAATCGCGTAGGCGCGGAGGGGCGAGGCGGGCCGCGAGTTGAGGAGCAGGTGGTTGTAACACTCGCTACCGCGGCTGAGGCTGGCCGGCACTGCCGGCCAGCAAGCCGAAGCTGCGGTGGTGAGCGTTAAACCTATCTGCGACGATAAATTCGCGTGGGACCGCCGGAGCCCTGCAGCGCCGGAGCCATGACAGAAACCATGCTTGCTGAATGATGCATGCTTGCTTGCATGCTGCAAACTAGTAATATAAAAGTTCATATGTGCGTTTGTCGTTATTTTTTTTTTATCGACCACCTTACCTTTTTAAGAGTTTTGACTGATACAACCAGTCAAAACTGCTTTTGACGGAATCTCTTGGTCAAAAGTAGTTTTAACCAACGCCATTGGGCAAAAGTACTTTTGACTGTTATTTTAGTCAAAACTATTATTGACTAAAGCTTATGGTCAAAAGTAGTTTTGACTGATTTTGCTAGTCAATAGTAGTTTTGACTGGTTAAGAGTTTTGACTGCAACATATATATTACTCCAAAGTTTGATTCAAATCCGTTAAAACGTGATTGAGGAACAAACCCACAATTCACATTTGTAATATTAGTTGTAAGATAAAAACATTAATAAAGAATACACCTTTAATATTGAATAAAAGGAATCCATCACGTAAAGGGATGTCATTAGTACTATAGGATTATTTTCATTAAATGCATAGTTGTCCCGGGGCATTCGTACGTGTGCTGAATGGAGCATGTTGTGACTTGCTGAGTCGTTTGCTGTTTTAATTGTTATGTCTGTGTGGGTTGATTAAATTGCTTTGTTCTTTCCTTGTTTTTCTTCCAAAGTTTAAGAATTAGCGGTAAGATTGTTACTGAGTTCTCTTGGATTGGAATTACTATAGATCAGTAAGTAAAGAGTGTTCTTGCTAACTTTCTTTAGAGTTTTCTCTCGCGTTCTCTGGAAACTACTTTCACCTCTATTTAAATTAATAATGCTGTGCCCGGCACTGCTTCACTTATCTCCATTACCATCAACCTAGATCAGCGAGATACAACAGAGAAATGTAATAAACAAACAAACAGGTAAAATAACTTTCACATTTACAATATTACTCAAAAAGCAGAATAAAGGAAGCTCAACAAAACATCCCTAACACAGAACCATCAAAATCCACAAGACAACACTAATATGACAGAGGAGCACAAAATACAAACAATTTCTTTGGAATGTCACCGCAATATATTCTGTTGAAATTAGGTGGGTTGCTCTTGGTCGGTGACACAACCCCGTGACTCCTGACACGGGTCAGCGTCGTTAAATTTATACCGTAACAACCGAGGTACGGTAAAAATGTGGATACCAAGATTTATACGGTAGCTCGGCTCTTGAAAAAGATGCGGAATAGGAATAGTGGAGCAAGGTACACACGTGCAACTTAAAATTTTGAGATGGTTCTGTTTTAGGTGGAAACGCATACGAGTTGTGCTAATATTTTCCGTGATTATGGTTCCTAAAAATTGATTCGAATTCTATGTATTTCAACGCTAAATTGCTATGTATGTCTCAGCATTAAATTAATCGTAGGTAATATAAAACAAACGTAAGTTGATTGAGATTTTCTATTTGGTTAAAGAACTAACTTCAAAAACGGTATGTGGAAAATTTGCATCCCTGAAATACAAACTACATCCAAAACAACTAAGTTCGTTCTAAATTTTGCAACCATTATACTCGCTCAACCATACCGTATAAATTATTATAATCTATTCAAACAAAACTGTACAGTACGTTGCTAAACATACTTCAATATAATACAGGGTTTTCCTACAATATTCTGTGAAGAAACACGACTCAAGTCTAGCGTTCTTATATTTCTCTCTGCCTTTGAAGCAGTCCGCTTTGTGACCACCGAAGTCGTATAAATCTATTAAAAGAACAGAAAAGATTTTCTTTTAATTTCTTTGTAGTATGGCACTGTAGGATTTGAAGCATGTTTTAGTAATAAGTTCGAAGGAGTTGGCAATGAAAATACTCGTATACAATACATCGCAAGAAATAATTGAACAACGATTTTTAAGCACGCAGATCTGAATACAGGATTTGGCAGAAAATGGTTATTTTTAAAACGTACGAGCAAAACAGGAAATAAAATTCGTAAACATTATTTTGTTTACGGAAATAACCTCTCTGGAATATTCTAATTTGAGACTTTTTTCTTCCTAATTTCGTCAACAAGATAATATTTAAAGTTCCTAATAAAGTTAGTGGAATGTTTTCTTTAAATAAGATATTTTTATCCGATTTAAAAATGGAAATTGGCTCCACGATTTATTTCCGAAAATATATCTAGCAATATACAAGTTGATATAAATCAATGTAATACGAAAATTTAAGCTCATGCATATAAATTATATCGAATAGGTTTATCGGCATCCAAATTACTTGAAACAATATATGATTTAAAATAGCTTTACATTTAAATTTTCACTATAACGACAATGATTTATTTAACTTTTACCATTTTAATGACTCCCAAAATCTTTTAATATTCCATTCGTTAGTCGAATTTCGCGTTACATTTTCAACAGGGACCGTGACACAGCATGGACATGTCATTCGGGCGTCGGATAATGACACGACATTTTATAACTGGTAATACTGCTAATTGCGTGTCCGTACTTTTGATAACGTGGATTTTGAACGCCATCGCCGCGGATTTCTGATCTCCTGGTACTCATAGCTGAATATATTTTGTTGTTAATTTTATTATTAAAGAGATGATTCTTTGTTACATAAAATAATGTTAAATGTAAGTATTTGCAGTCATCCTGAAGTAATAAAATAAAACGTGTAATAAAATGAAGTGATTCACGCTGTATTTGCGCAATCATGAACCATTTTCAGAATCCATTTAATATTAAATTCGCTAAACTTACCCGTATCAGCTTTTAACAGTCGGGAAATTTATAAAATTACCCACACTAAACTCACAAACGCCTCGGTTGGCACGGCTTCACGAAATCTGAATAAGGTAACACAATATTTGTTTTAAACCCATCCTCCGGTAATCTGCTAGAGCGTTTACATTACAACTTCCAACGTAAATTAAACACCAACTACGCTAGTATTGTCAGACGTACAACAATGCAATTTAATTCCCCACTTCAAACAAGTCTATGCGGAGTAACCATTTGTCTCTCTACATCCCTCAATAGGTATTATTCGATTAGACGGTCTAACTTTACAGTACAAATAAATCCAAGTGCATTATTCGCTTTGGGGCGAGTATTGCAAGGGAATCAGGGTTTAATCCGGGCTAAATTGCTTACCGTCTGCTTGAGGCTCGGCCGATTATCTACAGGATGAGTCTTTAACACTCCGGCGAATATTTAACTTGATCAGTTCCATTATTCATTCGTATTTACGATTTATTTAGTACACTTAACATTCAATTTTAAGCTTGAATTCTCACGAGTAAAAAATAAAAGAAGCGCATTTTTTTCTTTAAATAAATACACAGCATCAATTTGAATGAAGAAAGGAAAACTTTTGTTAATTTTTCTCCTGTACAAATTTTTAATATCAATTGCCTAGCTACTAATGTTTCCTTTGTCCCAATCCTGGTTTCACAAAGAGGATTTCCGTTTTGTTTCTTAATTTTACGCTCTAGCGCACACGCTCGTGCCTACTTAAACGCTGAGATTGTGGCCCTACAAATAGCGGCTTTGTAAAGATGAGCTAACAAAAAATAGAATATGATAAGTTTTATTCTATTATAGTGAAAATCTGTTTTTTATGTAGTTTGAAGGCAACATTTTTCTATATTCATTTATTTGTTTCGTATGAAAAATATGTATTAAGTACTTATGTTTATGAATCATATTATGTTTAAGAAGAATACGTTAACAGTAGTTCATATGAATTAAAGGTTTCTTTCACTTACTTAAACCACTCAAGAAATATGTTCAAGTAAATTTCAACTTTTCGATTACAAAAATTAATCATACCAAAAGCAACAGTGTAATTTTCCCAAAAACTTCACTTTTTTCATACATTTAATTCTGAACATGACACGCTTATCTCAAAGCTACAAAGAAGTTCTGAACATTACAAGATGTTGCCGGGTGTCGTATTCCGTCAGTTTCACGTCACATTCGACTAGGAACAAAGGGACAACCCAACAATAACTTTATCCGTGACCTTTATCTCATTTTGTCTTTGTTTTTCTATGTCAATGTTAGTCGCGTTAGTAACTTTTATATATTATATTTTTTTTGAAAATTTTTAAACAATCTTACATCATCAGCGGTTTCACCCGCGTTCTGATAAAACAGTCGGATTTTTTTGAATATATATTATGCTACTTAAATGCATAAGCTGTATTATTGTAAGGTTTCACCAAAATCTGTTTAGTAATTTTCGTGTAAAGGGGTAACAAAGATTCTGGCATGCCACACTTTTCGGTATAGGTATCCAATAGTAGCCTAACATTATCGGAAAATAGACTTATCACACTAGGTAATTTGACTGCTTATGGAAAAACTCCTACTATAGACATAGTTAAGGGCTATAATATTATATTAACAGTATTCCTATTGATTGAATATGAGTATTGTAACTTTATCTTAATTAATTTCTAGAAGTCATTACACTTTTTGCAATTACAATGAATACGAAGCATTATTAAAATCCTAATGTGCCCATAAATAATTCAGAAATCTTGGTATTGTCTTTAATAGTTTCTATTATTGCTATCGAACCTTTTGTTCATGCTAAATTAATACTTTCCAAAATTCTTTGTATTCTGATATTGATACTGAGTTTCTTAAAACACTAAAGTTTGATAGACTGGAAAATGTATTCAAAGTTTATTTCTCACTGACTTTATGTCCATTGATTTTCAAGTTCATTGATTTCAACCACTATGTGAATCTTGATGATTATGTTCAACAACTTGGGAACAATCCCACATTCGTCCTTATTTCTGCCTATATCTTTCATTCAACAACTCGCAATATCACTCCTATCACCATTTTTTTATTACAGCGCTATCATTTCCATAAAATCTAAGTTCCTCAAGGAACACGAAAGTCAGTGACTAAGTAAATTTCCTTTGCATCTTTTTATTCGTATCTTTAGTTATCGAAGGAGAGGTATTGCTTTTTAATGTAATTTCCGAAACGGAACGCCGCTTTGCCGGTAGCCTCCTGCGGGAATCGACTAATGGATTTTGTTCATACTTCCCTCGGAACTCAATCTATCATTTAGACTTCACATTTTAAGTAGTTTTCATTTTTTACCAGCTTTTTTATTCGTTTTGATAATCCAATTATTCTGTCTGTGATCTCCTGCGATTTCTTGTCGAGAGCTGTTTGTTATAAAAGCCCAGTTATTTTTTGATTAGTTCTTTTCTACATTCGTTTGAAGAGCTCTTGCTTTAGATGGGGCTAATTAGTTTTTACAAAAATATTATAAGAATAATCCATTTCCATTCTGTGAAAACAAATATTTTTATTTCTGGGAGCAATTATTCACCACTTTTTTCATTCACTTCAAGTTACGAAGGTGGATGTTTAATTACACCCTTAATTTTCTAAGTACAGACTAAAAAAATGGATTCTACATTTCATTTCGAGCTATTCTTATTATTGTGAAGACTTTAAACCGGGACCTAATTTGATCTTACAATTTTCTTCCCGTCCGGGCGCTTGGGGCTCAGTGTCAACGTTTCATTTGGATTACACATTACCAACAAACACTTTCAGTCTTAAACATTCTTATTGTTAGCGTACTAAGGTTGATTGTCGTTTAATTAGTGTGCAGTTTTAGAGTTGTAGTAAGTCGGGGTGCAGTGCAGCGGTCATTCTGTTACAGCCGGGACCAACTTGAACATCTTCCAAGACGTTGTGTTGTCATTATTAAAGGAGAATGAGTATTGTTATGGCTGCTTTTCTTATGTAGTTATTAATGCTTCATACTTTAGTGTGATAAAGATATATGAATAAAGTTTAAAGTTTGGTAGTAACTCTAAGATAGTTATTTAGGAAGCGTCGTGGTGTTAGTTTATAAGAACTTAGTTACTTATTGTTGACCATGATGTAGGTTACTTCAGAAGTATCTAAACGTAAAAAAAGAACTTAAAATTATGACAGACTAAACTCCATTATTCCTCTTACTTTTAATAAAAAGGCGAATAAAATAGTGAAATAGAGAAAATCTCAACAAGTTATCAAGAAACAATACCAATACACAAGAGATAGTTTCAAATATTGATGACAAGTTACACCCACAACTTGAGCCAACAAAATCAAAAAAGTCTTAAAGGGGAAGTAAAAGGAACGGTTTTAAGACATAATCCCTTTGGGAACAAAGGAGACATAGACATGTTTGTTTCCCAATTTTACGCTTTGCCGGGTACGCCGAAAAGAATCTACTAGCGAAATGAATTCTCTCTCGTACTGAAGTTATATTTCTAGTGGAAGATTTAATTGAAACAATGTTCAGTTGTGTTGAATATTCTTTTCTCGTTTATTTTTTACTTGTGTTATTTGTTGCTTATTTTTAAATGGTCACGTGTAAAGTACATTTTATTTTTATTGGCTCCCAAATATTTATTTCAAGATTACAGAAGCTACTCCATGTTTTTACTATTATTCTTTAACTCCACCACTCAAAACTCCCTCACTACTGTAACTAAGTACATTTCATCATAACACTAGCGAAGGCAGCTTTCATTAACTCACATATCACTATAAAAATATTCTCGGAGCGCATCGTCGTCTCAAGAAAGCCTCTACACTGATTACCATATAGAGTGACATTTACACTGCGTTGCCTCTCAAAGGCTGTCTTTGTGGCTGCTTGCTTTGAACCACACATTGATTTTATTCCCCACAGAATAAGGATTGCATTAGTTAGCGAAATTAATTGTTAGTTAGTCATTTGTTTACTGGCTACTGATACATAATGGAGGCAATGAATAATTAATTTATTCGCGGTCGTAGCGCTGTTTATTGGGCAGCGTCTTTCGGCACGTAAATCGTGTTGCGTGTAATAAATGCCGATAGGACTGTATTAATAGACTCTAGATAATAGTAGATAGCACACATTTACTATGATTGTCGGTAATTGTATAAAATAGCGTTGTCTAATGTCATTTTGATAATAGTCTTAAATTGAACAATATTTTTACTATAGCCTTGTCATTGAACAAAGACAAATCACCATTAACCTGCACTTGACTTTGAGACATCAACTCAAAAACCAATCGATCATAACAAAGCTACAACGAAGCACCACTTTTCATAGCCAGCAAAAAGCAAAAAAATAATAATATCATCGATAAAATTGCTTACAAGAAAAAACCGTCCCCGCTCAAATCAAAGGGCCATTACGCCTTGTTAAGTGAAGAATTATTAATGAAAAGAAATCCGTCTCAAAGGTAAAACCCAGGTATATTTCTAAGCAGTTACGCATTGGTACGTAAGTTTGTAATTAGTTATTTCCGCAGTGGGCCCGGAGCGATCGCTTTATGCAGTGTGGCTGCAATTAACTTGGTTCATGGTTGCACTGTCAGTGGAACACGCACTGCAAACTTTAATGCGTTTGTACTGAATACTTAGTAATTAGTTGCTGATACCGGCTTTAGGTGTAGCAGTTAATGTCGCCGAATTAAATTTTAAACTACTTTGTCTGTAGGTACATGTTGTTATTGATAGGATCGATTTCTCAAATGACATTTAATTTAAACGTTAGTTTCAATTCCATTTGGAGTCTGGAGTTTGTTTATAATGTGCAGTCTAGCCATCTGGAGTCTAAAATTCTACATTGAAGATTTTGGCGATAAAAAGTTAAAAGCAGTTACGAAAAACTACTATGCCATCAAAAACATCCTGTAAAAAACCCAAGTCTCGCAGCAGCTCAGTCTCTCTATCGTAAAAAGTTGTGAGATCCATGTAATACCAAGTCAGTTAATCTTTTTAGTCTGTACTTAAAGGACCTTCTGTCTTAAGTTATTACATAAGTTATTATCATGCCAATATTAAAAATATGTTACGTTTTTATCAAATAGATCGACTTGGCCATCGCATGATTTGGTTATTAGGATTTATAACACTACACAGCACGACGGGCCAGCAACCTAATTCCTCACCAGAGTCCCTCCGGATATGATGATGGAGGTGAGTATCTTAAAGAAGTTAATGCTCCTGAAACTTCAATGGCGAACAAGAGTACCGATTTAACGATTATGAATTGGTTTCGAGAATTTCAAATCGCGTGAGGGCGCGATATACTAAAGAATTCTATATATATTGTAATAATTCATTGTGTTGTTCATCGATGGTAAGTCGATCTTTTTGTTAAAAACGTAACCAAATACTTTAAATATTGCATGATTTAATACTATGTATTATACTTAAGACATGAAGGTCTTTAAGTACAGACCTAAAAAGAGGGTAAACTGACTGTGTATTACATGGATCTCACAACTTTTTACGATAGAGACCTGACGGTATGAAGTCCAGGAAAGTCGACAGTAAAGAGATGGGCTGTATTGAAACGTAAGATTTGACTTAGGTAGTGACGCTTGTTCCTTGGCGAAACGTATACACTTATTTTTTTGATTTTATTTTTTTTTTTTTTTTTTTTTTTTTTGTATTTTTATTTTTTTTTGGTTTTTTGTTTTTTTACTTGAAGTTTTTTTTTTGTTTGTTTTTGTTTTTTTTTATTTGTGTTTTTTTTGTATATTTTTTTTGGGTAGATACTGCCGCATCTTGGATGGGCCGGTGGATGTGAAACTCTCGGTTGGCGAGAGTGGCATGATGAAAAGCACTTATTTTTCCTTCTCTATGTACATCCGTCGTCAGGCGGCAGAACCTCCCGGGCGGCTTGGGTTGCTGCGAACAACAGGAGCTCCAGCTATCGAAAGCCTGCACTATGCTCTTGTGCCGGATGCTCGCGAGGGTCAGCTACCAATACATTAACTCCAAGCTATCACTCAATTTCTGCCTACCGAAGAAAATAAGTATACAAAATTACAGAATAATAGTGGATATAAATTAACTCGCTACATAGACAAACATACATTATTTGTATAAGACTTTAAACTACTATACAACAAAAGTTTGCTAGGGATATCGAAGGACATCTTCATAGGTGAAATTCTCTTCCCACGAGTGAATGAGAGGCTAAAGAATGATAGTAGAGAATGGTAGGTGGGTGTCCTGGGGTACTTATAATGGTGGCTGTGGTTTATCTCTCGGACGAGATAACAAGTAGAATAGTCTATAACTCATCTTCTCTATGTTCATGATTACAAGAAATCTTAGGTAAAGAAAAGAAAAATTCCAAAAGGTAACACAAAATGAAGTCGTCCAATGTACATATTCACTGAAAAGTGATTTACTATTGTTGTAGCCTGGTTACAAACACTTCTGGGTAATGCCACACACTAACTGTTTAAATTCGATATTATGTGATAAATACGAGTGTGATTTAAGCAAATTATCACTATTTATTTAAGCTAAAAACAGAGTTACAAAGTCATTAATTCATGTCAGTTCCTTTGTATCTGGCTGACCAGCAATTCCAAACTCAGAAGATTTACGGCAGTTTCAAGAAGTTGTCAAAATTAAAATCATTGTATGGCACTGTTTTAGTAGATTGTGAAACCTTATGAACTGGGCGGTTAAATTTAACAGATTGACAGTCAGTTGTGAGAAATTGGTCTCTGCCTGGCCTGCATCATCATTACTCACTAAATAAAAGCAAAGCATTGATGCTAGAATGTGTAGAAACACAGAAGGTAGAAAAAAATAAGTAAATCCACAATCAAAGCGCATGCCCGGCAACGAGGATCAACACGTGCCCACTCATTGTTGTTTGTCCTTTAGCATGAAGCACAGGCTGCACTTCATTGTACAGACAACATCGGTCAACATTAGAACTTACAATTTTGCCATGGAACATTTAACCTGCCAACTATTGTGATAAGGTTAAAATCTATCGCAGAAATTGACAGATGTGCTACTTGATGTGCTGTGTCTATACTCTACTGTCCAGTTTACATAAACACCCTTATTAATGTCAGTTTAAGTATATTTAGGTATTGATGTATGGAAAGTTTGTATAAAACAAAAATAGCACTGTAAAGTTTAACTCTTTTTTGTTTTGAGATGAATTGCCATTGCGGAAAGAGTACAACTTGTTTGGTTATATATCTTCGTAAGATTCTATGAAGTCTCTTTATGAATGATTGATTAAGTGAGAGCCTTATCAACAAATAGTACCTACAGAAGAATATTTCATCTGATGAAGCATGCCTAGGATTTTTTGAATATTGTTGTGATAGGTTATATGGGTTGAGAGAGCAGTGGTTACCTTCAGGTAGCTCTTGTTGGCGATGGCGTCGATGAACGAGGTTGCGTGAGTTGTAGACGGGGCCCATGGGCGCATGTCCGAACTGCACGCTGCCACTACGTCACGTGAGGACGGCTCCCGAGTACGCCCACGCTCCACCATGCCCAGCACGTCGTCAGGTCCCGCAGCATGCGCCCGAGATGTTGTCTGTTGTGCCGATCCTCGGCCACCGGCCGCACCCAGGCCGCCGCCACCACCCACAGGCACACACCAGTCTTAACACATCTACCCATCGCATCCATTCACATGCACTAACATAACTGACACGAACACGACCTGCCACACCGCACAATGCACACGCACTATTTATAATTCGATGTGATTGGGGTAAGGCTTTGTGTTGCAAAACAACTTCGAGGATACCTCGTTTCCTAAGCAAAACATCGAATTAAGAGGATCGATGAAATCACCAGAAAACACAACTATGAAAATATTTTAAACTTTTTCGTTCGTCATGCTTGAATAGGCTTAAACTTATTAAAATTCACATTTGATTTATACAAACGCAATAAACCTGTGTCAATCTTTTGTTACTAAAATAAATCGGTTGGATTGGATATACGAGGTCGATAAAGACAGGCGGCGATACGAACACCGCCGATAAAGAGTGAGAATATAACGAAATCGCTCTCGTTCAGCCTCTGTCACGACACGAACGAACACAACAGAATTCAACAGAACAGTATCATTCGGATCAAATTCTGATATGCCACTAAGGAGTTTACAATCTCCAATCCCGTTTCTATTGACATTGTCGTTCTTTAGGAATATTTATTGCGTTTCTATAAAAGCAATGATTGCTGTAACTGCTTTTTTACAAACATGCGATAAAAAACGACTGTCTCTAGAACATGCACCTATGTTATTTCGCCACGGCCGAGTGTAGGCTGTTTCACTAAATTATTTTTGCTTTTTAGGTTTTAAAAGGTATTTTTTTGTAAAAATGCATGTTGTTAATTGGTCTCAATGACCGAGAGGTACTGTGTATGTCAAGACAGTAGGTCAACGTATACGATCTGTCAAATTGTATCATCGAGATCATTTAACCAACCTCCATTGTGATATGCTGGAATCGATACAGAAATTGGACAGATTGTGGTCAACTTGATGTGCTATCGTCCTGTACACGTACAAACTATTCCCTAGTCGCTAGACAGAATCCACCTACCCGAATCTGATTATATTTACCCCATCGCATCGAAAAAAAATTTGGACTGATCATTTGTTGATGTATTGGCGTCTACCTAATTTAAAGCAATATGGAGCATTCAACATTCAGCACTAGTTGGACAGCGATACATCGTACAATGACGACAATTTACTAATTTTATTTAAAGAAAAAATAAAAATATTTATTCTTTCATTTATGTTTAATTAAACATAGTACAACCCCGGTCAATTTTCCTGCAATTCACGATAGCATCACTTTCTAGTTTGTTGAGACATAATTCTAATGGCATTGGGATATTTTAAGGCTATTTTAATGATTTGATTCTTTTTCGGTGATAATAGTATTGTTACAGAAGTACTTATATATCGATAAGCCTTCCTATATTGTAGAGGTCACCATTGATTTATTTGGCAGGTGAAAGAAAAAACTGAATAGTACTCTCTCGTCGATAATTATAATCCATTACATCCTATAAATAGGTATGGGGGCCACCCTATATCTAGCACCTATTCATAATCTAGTACTACCTCTCTCTAATAATATTGATAATTAAGGTACTAGTACTAGTGAAAGGGGAAAGATTGAGAAGAGGTTCCTAACTTTGCACAACAGCTTTAAAAATGATGTAAAAAAAACGTACTGTCAATCAAGATGAATCCTTGTTATTAATAATAATAATAAATCACACAATTGAATGAAACTATGCCATTTGAAATCGGATCAGATCGAAATTTTTATAATGTCTTCCTACTCCGTCAATTTTTATGGTGAAAGGAAAGTTGTAATAATTCCTAAAATACGTTATAAAAAACATATTTGGTGTAATAACACGACCTAAAAATTTCAAAATAATGAGCAGGTATTCCCAATAAAACACATCTACCTACCTCATAAGTGAAGTTATGGAACTCGGGGAAG
>NWSH02000437.1:3836167-3847361 GCA_002382865.2 Heliothis virescens | reverse complement strand
TACCAATAATATAAGGGGGCATTACAATATCTCTAATACAGCTGAAACCAGCTGATTGTTCATGACCAGATACTTCAGACCTACGATTTTGAAGCGGCCCACCAAGACGAATATTTTTTGTAAAAGCGGGATGTCGATATCTCTAATAATAGTTTGGTTGGGCTCTTGTGTTTTTTAATCAGGGTCACCAGGTACTACAGATCTTCGATTATCCTAGTTTTATAGTTTTCCCTTTATGTGGCCATTAAACTCTAACTCTGTACCAAATTTCAGCTCTCTGAGTTCATGGGAAGTACTAGTTCTATTTTGATGATCATGAGTGAGTGAGTGTCGTAAATACGAAACTTTGCTTTCGCTTAACTTCGGAACTAAATGACCTACAGAGTTGAAATTTCGGATTTTTAGCACATAATTACAGCTTAATAGATGAGGAAAATTTCAGAGTTCTGATCTTATCCAGAGGTTCTCAAATAGGGGCCTGAAAATGCGGCGAAATGGTTCCAGTAAAGGATGGTACGGCAGTGTTTGCTTCGCGCTCGACTTGGCGGGGGCACTGCCGTGCCCCCAAATCAGAAAAACACATGACATGTAACGAGTCGTTACATACACATATAAACAGCAACAAATGGGTGAGGATTTTTACTGCATTATTTCAAATCATCGCATCTTATGATAATAAGTAAGTATCACATCCTCTACCTATAATATTAATTCAATAACATGTACGTTATTTAACCTATATATACTGAAAAACCGTAACTTAAACTCAAAAATAATTGCACTTAAAAATAAGTAAGCTTTCTACAAAGCGTCCTCGCTTATGTAAAGCAGCAGTATTTACATTCCACCGCTTTCTTAGTGAGTCAGAATGAAGAGTTCTTTCAGGTATGTCTCCTCAGTAATGAGCCCTCAGACAGCCTTTGAAACGAAATATTCCGCAAACACCGAGCTTAGACGAAAATTTAGTTCCGAGATTCCCCCTTTGCTTGGTGTGGCCGTCCTGTGTTGCTATCGATACTTGGGTACGCACAATTAGTGTTAACTTAACTACCAGTTGGTTGGATAAAGCAAAAGCAAAATAGTAAGTGGTAAGTAGTAATTTAATGCTATGAATTTTCAAAGTTACTTTTCAAGAGTTTCAGATTTTTTTTTATAATTTACAGTCACACCTTGTATTATTAAATTTATTTTTTCTTGAGTTATTACGAAACTTTCCATTCTCTGAATTTTGATCAGCAATGAGTCTCACCATCACATGTACTCAAAAAAATGTTGTCTGTTTAAAATGAGGGCTGATATCCTTCTCACAGCTGATCCATATTACATGTCTCTGAAAGAAAAGTACATATTTGATACAGTTTTTTAACTGAGTTTGCAACTACTTTACGAGTACACAATGGAAATATTCTACTGCGGGACATAAAACATTTCCACTTCATTACACCACAATGTTTCAGACAACATTATCTCAAGTGTTTTCATAAATTAAGTAAAACCTGCCCTAGTTTCGTAGCCGTGCTACGGTGACGTGCTACGATGTGCTACGAGGTGCTACGTAGCCGTAAGGCGTTGTTATACTGTTACTAAATTAGTGAGGACGCGGCATCTTGACCTATTTCATGGCTTGACACGTTGCCGCTTGTTAGTTCCGACACTAACGACCTAAGGGCCTAGGTATACACGGTTGAATCGCCAATATGCTACGGTTACGTGAAATTTTGTTCGTAGCTCGTAGCGTCTTTTTGAGATTTAAGTTAGAATGTTTACCAACATAAAAATGTATTTTACAAGTTTTATGGTGTTCTTGTATTTTCAAATGTCTGTACACCTTTATGGAGTCTTTTATGGAAATTAGAGTATGTTATACTACCAAAAACCAAGGTTTTGACATTTATGATCCTACAACACCACTTGTACGATTTTATAACAACTCAAGTGCATCAGCTATATATTTAAAACACATTTGAAAAGATACAAACATCCAAATTGCGAACCTCTTTTTTGGGGAATTAGTTAAAAAAGAACAACATTCACACTTACGAATCATTTCAAACTCTCGTAGCATTCAATAAAAGTTGCAAAAAGTTTATTGTGCACTGCCCTTAAATCCCATTATCCGTATACACGTGAGCTAAATAAATAGATGCCTTATTTAATTTAGTGCTCGCTACGTCATCTAATGAGATGACGCCGTAAGCTAAGAATTATGACGGCGCTGTCTTTGAAATTCACTGGAGGCATTTTATGTGAGCGCTCTTTTATCATAATGGTTTTATAAAGAAATAGAGTTTAGAGTTTGAAGTTTATTTAATGTGGGTGTTTGTGTTGTTTGCTAATTGTTTGTATCTTGTGCTCGTTTGTAAAGAGTGGGATTGGTAATAATGAATGTTTTCACTGGTTTCCAATTTTACCAAAAATAAAAACATAAAAATGCCTTTTAGTGTGTGTAATGGATAATTTTAACATGAACGTATAGCAGAATTTTGTAAATCATAATTTAAAAAAAGAATAATTCATAATAACAGAGTTATTAAAGTATCTTAATAGACCTCATTTCTTTGTCATTTAGAGCAGGATATTTTTCTACATTTTTATTAATAAAAAAATCAATACAATAAAATAAGCAACAAGTAACCATCCTTTAGACAAATATTTATACCAACAAATAAAACATAAAAACCAAGTAGTTGAAACAAATATTCAATTTTCCATAACCGGCTGGTACGTACGTGGTATAATTGTGGGTTATATGGCCAGGCCAGCCCAGTTCTGAACGAGGCCCTAATTAAAACTATGCTCCGACAATAATTATACCGCACGAAACCGTGTCTAACGCGATATGGCTGAAAAGGATATTTTTTAGGCTATTTAATTTAGTGATCGTGCAAAATAGGGTTCAAAAAGATATTTTTCCTTTTCTCGGGAAATACTAATTACAGAAAAAAGTTTTTGTTGTGTATGTTTTAGACTATACAGATGTCCCTTGAAATGACTTGCAAAATCAAATTGTGATATTATGAAAAACTAAAATAATATCTAATTTTCCTGCAAATGGCAGATAAGAAACGATGCATTTTACTCAAAAAGAATAAGTATTTTCGATAGTTAATCTGTTATAATAAAAAAAAACTACCATACATGCATTATTTGTGTACAATGTGTCGTTTATTTTGTAGAAACCAGGTGTCTAATGATAGAACTGAACACTATATACCACGCACCTAGATATATAGTTCAAGAAAGTACAAGCAACATTGTTGCCAAGCATTACTCACGCGGTATTGCACTTATGCACTTTATTACAACGTTTAAGTGAGCCATTAAGTAGAGGCAATTTTATTGCCCAACTTACGCCGGTGTGGTCCACTCTTAGAAATTGATTGCGTTTTCTATTATAAGACATTCTATATAAACAGCTTTAAGAAATAAAGAATAAATAAAATAAGAAATAAATATCTGAAGGTTTAGGTTTAATTTAACTAGGTAAGGAGACATTGTGATGAACCAAATAATTACTTTTATTGAATTAAGACAAAAGAGACACTTTTCTGCTTAAGATGTGTTTAATTACCACTTTGGTCAAAAGGTATATCTACAGACTTCCATGTGTAACGCCCAACGCAATTCTTTTTTCTAACTATAACTATCTGTGTAGGCTAAGGTCAACTCTCCCACCAAAGAAACAAAAAACAATGATAGCCTTACAAAACTAATTAGCATTAATACCAGCATGTTACTCTCGAAATAGGTCATCACAACAAATACCAAAAATAGATTAGCAAACAAAAGCAGATTCGCGGAATAATTCCAAAAGAATAAAAACCTTGCGACGCTTCAAACAATCTAATTTCCAGACGGAACAAAAACAGAACAAATTGAATTTTACATTTTTTGCGTTCAGAAAAGGCTTTAATCGTGTTTGTTTATTTTTACGAGTAATTAGTAGCACAGAGGGAATTTTCGTGGAGTTGTTGCACGAAGTTTAGGAGGGCTAAAGGTACGCCGACCGTGCAATATGCGGTTCCATGGATTTTTTGTGGAAAGATTATGCTTTTTATTGTGGTTTCATGTGGCTTTTTACGTAACATTCTATACCCACATACTACCCGTTTACATACTGTAAATAAAACAAATTCACCGAAAAGTTTTTGCACGTTTTTCAAATGAATACACGTAATAGCATTTTCCGAAAAAAATAAGTGAAAAATAAAGGGAATTCTAAATAGCTCTATCATTTAAAAAACGAATTCTGCATAACGGTTGTTTTAAAAGTAAAAATAAATGAAAACAGCCAGGAAAACGAGGAAACAATGATACTTCTTAGTTGATACAATTTCCTTCTTTAAAATCATAATGGAATGATGAAAAATATAAACTGCTTTTACAGAGAAACATTGTAGGTTTATTTTAAAATATTAAATAGGTTTTTGGGAATTTTGAATTCGAAAAAAAAGGGAGAAATACAGAATTATTATTCATATATTTTGTGTACAATTCAAGTTTGGAATAATAAAATGATAGATCATATTTAATAAGTTCATATTCGTGGTGAGTTCATTACATGCTCTGTAAACATAAACCTCAAATTACTATGGTTTAATATTCGGCGCCCAGACAACGGCTTTCTGTTTTATTACGATCATAAATATTATTTTACAAAGTCATCTATCATATTCTAATACTATAACAAGAACTGCAATTAAGACTGTAATAAATATTGGTAAAATATATAAATGTATGACAAAACATAACTCTACGTAATTTAATGAATTTAATAAAGATCCTATCGTTTTGTATTCAACATAGTTTCAGTGCGTTATATAATGGATGGCATATTATTAACATTGCGTCGGAGTAAAATACAAAGCGCGATAGACATTAAAATTGTCAAATAAAATTATACAAATACATTAATAGCTGACAACCCTTTTGCATTTAAAGTACAACACATACAATATTTCTAGAAAATAAAGAGAATTATTAGCGCAGAACTAAACAAAGCTTATTTAACGAAATGTCCCCAAAAAGATAGAGAAATGGAATGGTTCATTTACCCAAACAAGATTAACGTTAGGACACAAAGGAAATAGATAAACAGCAATATATAACCTAAAGATACTCTATCTCGAAACACAAAACTAATATAAATTTCAGTGCGACCCGCTTACCGCGACACGTAACTAATATCTACCGTTACATTGTAAATATAATTTCCCAGAGGCTTCTAATAAACTGTAACTATTAGCAAATATTAACGTGTTCCATAAAGTTTCCTCTTATCAGGAACAGTTGGTAATGGTGTATAATTAAACCACTTCAAATGTGTCTCTTATTAAACTTCGGTTAACTACGAAATATTTGCTTGAGGCTCTGAACAGACTTTTGCTTTGAACATGACTATGTTATTAGCGATCCCAGTTTGTCAGAAGCGAAATATAATTAAGAATAGACTTTGGTTGCGGTGTCACCGGTTTTTGGCACAATATTTACATGAAACACTGCATGGAAATTCGTTTTATTAGTAGATAACCAATCATCTTCAGCCTTTTAACTGTCCACATTGCAAGGCGGGTTGGCAATTTGAGACTGTTTCAAATTAAGATCCACGTTTTCTCAAAATCTTTCCTTCACGTTTTACTCAGTCATTGGTGTGCGAAATATTGTTAAAGAATACGTATTTAAATATTAGAAAATTTACACTAAGGTGCAAGGTATTATGATCCGTTGGCGCAATGGTTACCATGCCGGACTGCTGAACTGATAGTCCCGGTTTCGATTCCCGGTACGGTCAATATGATAGGCATGTTTGTTGACTGTGGTCTGGGTGTTATTATATCTATCTATTTATAAATATATGTGTAAGTATAAGTAGTTTACACAACACAACACAAGCTAATTAATAGCTTACCATGGGGCTAACCGACCATGTGTGAAAAATGTTTCCCGATATATATAAAGGTACTTGCCTAATTTGAAATCTAGCTCGTTCTCCTTCAACCACTCGGCCACCACAACTTATAGTACAGGTTATCCAAAAAAATTCGTGAATGTTAAATAGAATAGAAATGTTCTAAGTAGGACCTTCTAAACTGGTCCTTGTACGTCTGTAACCGGACAGTGCCTGTCTGAGACCGCGGGTCGTCTGCAGCTGTAACCGCAGCCAGCCTTCACAGAGAACAGGGAACACAGGGAACAACTCTTGAAGGTTGGGTATACATCGCCTGTGGGGTCTAAGACTCGGTACGGATAATGAATTAGTCTTTATGTAACCTTTCAAATAAACGGTATTTTTATTTGTTATTGTTGTTTTATAATTATATCAAAGGAAATCTTCCATCTGTCATACATTTTAGATACTTTCTTTACAATAGGTGGTACATACATAAAATCATAAATGATTTCGGTTAGTTCTTAAATCTGTTTTTTTTAATTACCAGACAGCGACAATGCTTTGTTTTTTTCACTGTATTGACATTCTTATAAATGTTTTGGTTGTAATTATACAGTCTTATATTGACAAAATGAGACATGCTTTTCATAGACTCAAACGTATTAAAAACGAAAACCTGAATTCCCACTTTTACGTCTAAAATACAGAAGCACTCTGTATTATGAGGTTTGCTGATCTATGCCAAACCGCAATTCGCTGTCTGTCAGTCGCACGCTAACCGGCCGATGTTTGTCGCCATTTAGATATAACCAAACAACACCAGTTCTATAATAAATTTAAATTTTCGAATCATCGTATGGAAAAAGGCAAAATTACATATGCAAGGGTAGAAAAAAAAACCGGCCAAGTGCGAGTTGGACTCGCGCACGAAGGGTTCCGTACCAAGCTGTAGTTCCACGCTTGAGTAACAGATGGCGTTGTATTCAAATTGCACTGTCTTTATAATTTATTGTATGGACCCCCCTTAATATATAACTTTTTTTAATTTTCAGTATTTGTTGTTATAGCGGCAACGAAAATACATCATTTGTGAAAATTTCAGCTTTCTAGCTATCACGGTTAATGAGATACAGCGTGGAGACAGACAGACAGACAGACAACGCAGTCTTAGTAATAGGGTTCCGTTTTTACCCTTTGGGTACGGAACCCTAAAAATGATACTGTACAATATCATACTTATACTCATACTCGTAACGTTTATTGCATTCCATAATGTAAATTAGGTGGCAATATTAGGTAAAGTTGTCACAATTATGGACCCTGATGGGCACAGCAAGCTAGTTTGTAGAAGAGTCCTCTCTTCTACAAACTAGCTTGCTATAAGGCGTATAAATATCTGGGCTCATTCAAAAAGGCATGAACTTTGATTGATCGCCTCTCCCATGCTTTCGGTGAAAGCATAATCACACGAGTATATCTCACTGCCTTTTTAACACATTTTTTTCTAAGTTCTCATATGTCAGTATATGCCAGTAGTAAAAAAAGTTTATAAAAAACTGCTTCGATTTTATGGATATATTCTTAAATCTCAATCAAACTTTCTCCATATTAAAATCATGTCGGGAATATATCAGACGACTCCATAATTTTGTGGAATATCAAGATCGTATTAAAGTCATTTAGAGGTGACAAAAGTCATGACTCTAATAAATATTTGACGATGAGTCTCAAAAGTTTCAGCAATAAAAATAAAAATTAACTGCTTGGACATTGTAATTTTGACCTCTGGCAACATATGACACTTATTCTTTCAATACAGATGCAGATTGGTGTCAACGTGCGATAAAGACTTCAAATGCTAATATAATTAATTGATGTTAGACCACCTGATATCAGGAAAAGGGACAGCTAAAGAAGCAAAAGATGGATTACGTGAAGATGTCATTCAGTATGGAAACTCTCATATAGGCTCTGTCCATATTTCTGAAAATGCACAAAGCAATTTCGCACCCCCACACAGCAATTACCCTTCAGCACTTGCCACCAGAAGGCCAACACATTTGAGGACTGCGTACGGAGAATCTTCATTTAGCAACACATCTGGCTAAAACAGAATATAAAGCCATACCATTAAAAAGTCTGGCGTCACGTATCCAATGGTTAGCATATCCTCGGGATATAATTCTAGTGTGTATTGCAAAAACTCTAATCTACCGAGCGACATGGCGGCCGTGACGTCACTGCTCACAGCGTCTGCGACCGCAATATCCTGTCCGATGCAGCTTTGGTATACAAATTAAACCGACGTTAGGGAATCATGTACAGTGACGTGTGTATGCCTGTATGTGTGATGTGGTATGGGTTTTTTAGTTTGTACGATGGTCATCGTTTTAAATAACCCTAGTCTAGTGTCCCGATATAAAAAGTTTGGTGAAACTTAAATTAATATTCAGAAAATATGTCCTGTCTAACGAAAACTTGTTCCAAAGGCATAAAGGCCATTATGCAGAAGAGATATGCTGTCTTATTGGTACAGAGGACAGCAGGTCAACGTATACGAATCTGTCAAATTTTACCAATCAAACATTAACCTACCTCCATTGCGATAAGGTTGTATTCAGAAATTTGACGGGTTGTGGTAACTTGATGTGCTGTCGTCTGTACATACCGCAATTAAAGATTGTAGATTCACACGATCAGAAGTTATTACAATCAACTGTTTCAGCGAAGCCGTACTAGGCAAAAGAGACTGTTATCAAAGACGCGAGTTCTAATTAAACTTACTTCTAAGACTGTTCTTAATAACAAATGTCTTTGTTTCTTTTTAAATCTGTTCTCATAATTTGTATGCCACTTCTTAGTGTTATGGAAGTTTTGTAACGTTATATCGCGACCTTATTTCAAGGAAAACGCGCGCTTACTTTACTGTTTAAGTTTCTTATTATAAATTGCTTGTTTTTTTTCTGTTTGTTCCAGCTCTTATAAACTGAGATCATCTAGTGTTCTTCGTTTTTATATGAAACAAAAGTTCTGTTTCTGTCAGTTTTTATCTTGTGTATGACATGCCGAAATACAAATTAAGATTTATTTTTCTTTATTTTCAGTGATCCGTCCCACTCTTGGCTCCTTTAGTATTTACTCACGTCACGAATTAATCAAATGAAAGATCTCGCTACGAAACATCTTCAACATATCGCTCACACCTAGCCAAAAAAAACAAAAGCTAGCACAAGTCTCACAATCACTCATCATTTATTTCAACTAACTTTCTCAAAGTATTTGCTAAAGAAATATTACGCTCAGTCATAACCTGAGGAATCCGAGTGTTACCTAATTTCCCTGGAGCGAGTGTGTCAGGCCATCACTTGCCTCTATTCCTCTGCCTAATTGATCGTATTTCAAGCGACACCCTCGAGGGTCTTGCGTCGGTAACTTCAATTATTATGTGTTTTACCCAGAACCCCGTGAACTGAAGGCAAACAACTTTGACAGCCCTGTTTTATGTTAGGATGAAGTTACACTGCCGTCGTAAATAGATGAAAACCTTTTGCTATAAAAGTCGAATGTTGGTATGCGTCCTGAAAAACGAAAGAAGAAACATTATGAGATCGAAAGGGTTACTAGCCATTCTTTGTATTAAAGAGAAACTAAAGTAACAACCGTTTTAAAAGCGAATTCAACAAACTGTAACGACGGAAGCCTTATCTACTTAACTTTTGTCCGAACACCGAAAGCCTGTTATGTCGCAAAATAAATTTTACAAAGAAAAGTCAAATATAAATTCTTCCCTATTACCTTTTGTTGGAGAGGCGACATTTTGTTACATGCTTATTGTGCCTAACATTCTGTGTTGAGCAGTAAATCCATTAAAAGAGGAACAAAATAACATCGTAAAAGTTCCGCACAAAAGTCTAAAGTAAGGTAATAAGACAGCTCTCATCTCAGAACCGCCAAGAACCATTCCAGAAGTTTTTCGCATTCGTCCTTCCTTCATTTTATATTCTTAATGGACTCACCTGCGGGTTTACGTAATATTATAGAAATTATGGGCGCTTGCTTCCTTTTATTTTAGCGTCGTTATCGTATATAAGGCGTGAAAGGATTTGGTGGTTACATTAAGGTAGCCTGCAAGCTGTTTAGATACTCTGGAAATTGCAGTGTAAGTATCTACCTATTAAATAAACTGAAACCTCTTAGAACAACAAGGGCCATTTATATCATAACTATACATTTAAGGTTAATTATCTGATGGATAGATGCCAAAAATAGCCGAGCATAATAAACAAAACGATTGTTTTATTTTCGGTATATTTACAAAAGAATAAGAGTAATCTATACATATAATAAAATTGTAGACAGAGCTGTGTCTTTACATTGAATATTTTTTCGAATAAATTAGTGTTATGCATTATTTGTGTGCTACTGAAGCCAAAACAATCGTTTTTTAAATTTTTGTCTGTTTGTCGGTTTGTCTGTTAGTCTGTTTGTCTGTTTGTCTGTTTGTCTGTTTGTCTGTTTGTCTGTTCGCGATGGAATCAAAAACGGCTGAACCGATTTCAAAAATTCTTTCACTGTTGGGAAGCTACACTATCCGCGGGTAACATAGGCTATATTTTATCCGGGTATGGCAAGTCGTTCCCACGGGACGCGAGTAAAACCGCGGTAATATGAAAGCTCACTGATTAACAATGAAATCTCGGACACTATAACACCTACCAGCTTGAAAATTGGCAGGTAGGTTCCTCATAGGGTGTAAAAATACTCTAAGAAACGATTTTTGGAAATTCCACCCCTAAGGGGTAAAAAAGGGGTTTGGTAGTTTGTATGGAAGTCCAATGATTTTTGAAGTAAGAGACATGAAATTTAGCGGATAGGTCCGTTATAGGGTGTAAAAATTATTTAAGAATGGATTTTATAAAAATCCACCCCTAGGGGTGTAAAACGGGGGTTGGGAGTTTGTATCGAAGTCCTATATTTTTGAAGTAATAGACATGTAATTTAGCAGATAGATCCGTTATAGGGTGTAGAAATTATTGAAGAACGGATTTTACAAAAATCAGCCCCTAGGGGTGTAAAACGGGGGTTGATAGTTTGTATCGAAGTCCTATGTTTTTGAAGTAAGAGGCATGAAATTTAGCAGATAGGTCCGTCATAGGGTGTAGACATTATCTAAGAACGGATTTTACCAAAATCTACCTCTAGGAGTGTAAAACAGGGGTTGAAAGTTTGCATGGAAGTAATTCGTTATTGAAGTGTTGGTTTGTTTGTTTGTACACGCTAATCCGTCCAGTAGTTCAGAACTAC
>NWSH02000437.1:3808599-3833698 GCA_002382865.2 Heliothis virescens | reverse complement strand
AATTTAGCAGATAGATCCGTTATAGGGTGTAGAAATTATTGAAGAACGGATTTTACGAAAATCAGCCCCTAGGGGTGTAAAACGGGGGTTGATAGTTTGTATCGAAGTCCTATGTTTTTGAAGTAAGAGGCATGAAATTTAGCAGATAGGTCCGTCATAGGGTGTAGACATTATCTAAGAACGGATTTTACCAAAATCTACCTCTAGGAGTGTAAAACAGGGGTTGAAAGTTTGCATGGAAGTAATTCGTTATTGAAGTGTTGGTTTGTTTGTTTGTACACGCTAATCCGTCCAGTAGTTCAGAACTACTGAACGGATTTGAACGATTCTTTTAGTAAAAGTGATATTTTAGTAAAAGTTGTTTGACTTACAAAAATGAGAGATCTGAAACGTCTCGAACCGTCTCGCGCAACCAGTTTTTTCCCCGGACTCCTAAAATTCGACATCAGACGTTCCAGATCTTTGATTTTGACGACCCATTGTCGCTGGCATAAGCGACATGGTCCGCGTACGAAGTCGCGGGCAGAAGCTAGTACGAAATAAAAACATTCAAACAAAATTAGCTACAGTAAAACCGAATCTCGAGCCATTTAGCCGAAAAAGGAACGAAAGCTAACGACCGTCTTAAAATCTAAGTAGGCATACATCAAATGAAGCTCATCACAAAAGGCGAGCTAAAATCTTTCACGAAAGCAATAACAAGATATTTCAGCGAACATATCGTTTATTCTTTAGCTAAAACCGTCCTGCGGGCTGTGGGAATTTTCATGAGCACTTAGATGTAACGAGTTCCGTAAATAAGACTGGTTTGGTAATAAGAGTATGTTTGCGCGGGTAACGCGGTTTTAGTTGAGTACCTATTTTATTGTTCGCGCTACTAGGATTTTTAAAGGGTGCTCTAATTAATGCGAGCCTGGTACTTTTCGGGGAGAAAGTGGTAATTATGAAAGAGGCGCAGGGCGAAATGTTATTTTGAAAGGCCGTGTACAGAATTCATGATTTTCTTATTTTATCTTGAGTTTATAAAACGATTCTTAATATATTCATTTTTAAACACAGAACAACTATCTAAAGCTTGACCCTACTTAGTTAAAAATTCTACGAGGCAATAAGTTGAAGCCGTCAGTACTTACATTTCTAAACAAATCAATGATTATTTTAGGGTGCAACAAAACTAGAAAGTCTTTTGAATCGCAAAATATGAATAAACTTCTACCCATACATGTCGATTCATTAGTAGCCTTGAAACTTAACACGTATAGACTACACGTGGTAATACACGAACTTGTTCCAAAATTGCCCAGAGATAAACTCGAAGTGTACATCGGCCTTATCTATTGTGTGTAGCAGGCGTTTACGAGACAAAGTTCCGAGTTTAGATTAAGCGTAACAGAGTCGTAACGAGAAACAACAGGCGCAATTATACAACTAACTCACTCAAGTCTCCTTCAGGAGTATCGCTTGAAGTATGAATTAGACGTATAAGGACATCTTTTTATGGTCATCAGATTAATCCTTGTAATAAAAAATATTGAATTTGCTGAAGTTGTTGTTATTTTAGTAAGTTTGTCGTTTTTTAAAAAACTTTAGAAAAAAATATATGATAAATAATGTTTAAATTCAAACAAGATTTTGCAAGTCTGGCATTTTACTCTTTACGAATAAATAAGAGTGGAAAACTGTTATGACACCGTATTCCCCACAAGGGATTCTCTTCTATCAAGGGTCCATTTATAAACAAACAACTCACGTACAAAAAACACTCAAAGTTATGATCATAAATATATCATGTTGCTTCGTGCACAAAACGATGTAAATAAGAATGTAAGGCTGATAACATTAATACTCAAGCTACCCTTCCTTAAAAACTCCTCAATTAAGTTGAATCGTTTAATGAAAGGAACAAAAACAATACTTAATTAAGTTTCGAATTGAAGAAACTTTTCATTCAAGTGGAATTCAATGAGACTTGTTTCTTAAATACAGTTTTAAAAGCAGTTTCATTGGACTCTAGTTTCTTGTTATATGTAAATCATGCTGTTTTTTGAAGGGACAACTGACGCCAAGCTATCGCAAATATAACTTAAGTGTAGTTTGGGAATTTCAACTTAGCTACTGCTACATAAGGTATATTTTCAAATGTAATGTGAAAAACAGTGCTTGATATTTAAAAGTCCTTTGTGTATTAATGTACCAGAGCTTTATTTAAAATTCGAAGCATTCACTTTCGGGCCACAGAACACCTTAGTAAAATCATAAAATAAACATTGTTCAAACTAATTACCACTTTATTATTTCAGAAATCCAGAAATGTTAACAGAAACTTGAGAAAAATACTGTCTACTACTCTGAAAAAGGTTTATAATGATGCTAATATAATAAACCGTTTCCCCTCCAGAATTTCAAAGTACATTACCCAAAACCTCCCTAAACAGGCTTGTTTCTATTTTTTCACAAAAATATGGCGTCGCATTTTAAGATATTAAACTTGTTCACGTAATATATGCGTCCCCCTGCGCCTATTTCCTTCGGGAGGAGGCTATTTGTATTCACAAGGGAAGAACAGTGAATGCATTCGCCGGCTGCAAGCACGAGATTCATGACGAATTTTTCATATGAAATTTCATATACGAAAATATTTATATTATTTTTGTTTCGAGCTTGGAATACGACGTAAATACACGTATGAATGTAACATTTTCTGAAACTTCGCATTATCTAATATGAATGTGTGTGAAAGTGGAGACGTGTTCGCTAATATGAGAACAGAATAATATGTAGTTGGAAAGACGCATAAAGATTTTCTTGCTACAACTTTCTTGGATTTTATTTCGGCAGTAGATTTTGCCTTCTATGTAAAAATATGTGTCTTATTGAATCAAAATTAGAAGAAATATATTTAAACTGTTATGATCTGTTGCAGTTAAACTGAAAAAAATTAACTCAAAACCATGTTCGACTTATATAACATAGCTTTTTTGTTAGAGTTCGATACCGCTTTCATAACTTTAATTGCTTTGATCATTCTATCTGAATGTACTTCTATTACAATTTTGTTGGATACACAATATTAGAAAGACTTTGTAACGACCCAGCACTCTGGCAAATGACTTTCCCTCACACATTATACAAATGTACAAGAATGCTTAAACAGCATCAGAATTTCCCCATTTTTTCTGCACCCCAAACCGCTAATAATGCTTAGCACAGTCCATTGCGTCCGACTTACCCTTACTGCGAAGATATTCTGGGAGATAGAAGCTATCTGACTGCGATGTCGTTACAATGCAGGTAGTTCAGTATAGGGTGAACTTATTATCTCTATTGTGGGACACGATTGAGTGAGCTTGGGAATTTTAAGTGTGAAAGCGCCGTTATTGCTGAATTTTCACATAGAATTTTCATATCTAATTAGTAACTTTTATTTCAAATACAGAATGAGTTAGGTGTACAAACATGTATGTATACATATATGTACAATGTATGAATACACGAGCAAGGTCAGAGACAACTAATTTATTGAAGAGTTGATATGACGAAATACTTAAAATTCGTTTCAGCTAAAGGCGAAACTAAAACTAGAGCACCAAAACTATTTGGCACACTACCCTTTGCTCAAAATATTTCCTGCAACGCATTCTTCCATAAGTGTTCGAACGAGGAAAGAACGCTCCCCAACGCTCCTCTTTTTCAAAATGTACCCATGCTTTCACCTCTTCATAGCTTATGTCTTGCGTATGGTGTCGGGTTTTTATTACCCCATACACGGAGTTCCGACAATAACAAAGGAAATAATAATAAAGTGCTCGGTTTGTTTCCTCAATTCCAGTATAAACTGGATCAAATCAGAATCGTGAATCTAATCTCATTTTATAGGGGTTTGATATTGTAGTAATCTGTGTAGTTAGGCCGTCAAATATATTGGAGAACTTCCTCAGATGGGTGACGATTCTCCTTTGATATGACGCTTATACTTTAGTGTTATGAAATACACTAAACTGGCGGCCCGCCTCGGTTGCAATAATTTATCTATAGGCAGAGAGGGCATGGAAATCCGTGGAGCAGTTTTTGAGTATATCAGAAACGAACAGACAAAGGCGGGTATTTTACGTATTTACTTAATAATAACACATTTTTTACCAATATTTAAAAGCAAAATTAATGCTAGCCTCTGTCTATCCCTGAAATACTTGTAGCAGAACATTACATCTCATTACCACAAAAAATGTAAATAGAAACAGTCCATGATCATTGACGAGCATCACAATCCCATACATGATCTCGTTAGCCACGGAATACGGTCGCCGTACTAATGAGTTTTAGCCCTTTCAATCACCTCCCCTCATGTAAAAAAGATCAACCCTTGTAAACGCACTTCGCTGATTAATTACTGACTTGCTTTATCCAGTCGGATGTAGGGTACTGGAAGTGTGTGCTGACCCTTATTCCGTTCGTCCGGTTTTATTAGGCAACTGTAATAAAGACTAATGGGTAATACGTACATACATATATTTCTTCTTATGAGTGTGTGGATGAGTGTCAATGTGTTAGTAAGCTCATGTAGCTGTGAATAAACGAAGGCCCAGCTTTGATTTCTAGCCTCACGAGTCAATCAATTAATTATCGGTAATAGTACTTAGACACTAGAAGTATCAGATTTCTTTTGTTCATCTCACATAAAGGAAAATTCCGACCTATTCCTTATCACTGGAATAAATATAGTGGGTATATTCTTGCAAAAACTGGTGGAACATTTTCATCACACATAAATATTCTTCAAAAATATATTTTTTGTTATTAATAGTTTATTTTACAACAGTTACCTCAACTAATAAAATCACACTCTACCTACAATTTCTAAATGCTAACAAGCAAATATTTATATCACCAGTAATCGCTATCAAAAGAAAATCGAAGGAAAACAATTCACTCCGGCGTTAAACAAACTTTGTTGCGCTCCCTAATCTCCTACTTATTGGGGTTAAACCGATGAAGTCATCAATTTGAATGAAATCTACTCCGGCCCGCCCTCTTCCCTCTGGCTAATCAAAGAGTGCAGAGGTTAATACCAGAGCTTTGCTTTTTTGCAATACTCCTTTGACAAACAGGGCTTGGATTCTTTGACTGCTGGCTGGAATTAAGAGTTCGAATTTTGAAATTCGTTGGTCACCGTTCCGCGTTTAGTGATAGGTTTTATGTATACTATCGGTGCTACCAAAAGCTTGGTTTTATGCTGTTTGCCAAAATAACCCGTATATAATGAAACATGCTTGTTTATTTACACGCTATCAATAAAAACATAAAAATACTGCTGGCTTATTAATGTTAGTGACTAAGGTTAACCACCTCTACAAGCATAATGGACGTTAACCTACCAATTCCAACAATTACTTTGGCTTTGATTACGATTGAGTCCATAATAGGACTAAAATTAACAGTAAATAATGTTTATTGTTTACTCCAAGACTATGAACCCTTAATGAAGTCAAATTCAAAGTTCGAACAGTGCCACAGAATAAATAAATATGCAGAACTGGCAGCCAACACAACTCAGGACGTTCACACCACGAGGTGTCAAACTTAGTTGCCCACTCATTGATATACTGTATTTATTTGCTCACTATAAACGTTGTTGTCTATACACTTTGCACTTGTGATTTCCCCCGGGCAGCCTTGTTTAATAATTCAAGTCGTCCCATGTTCGGACCTTACCTTAGTTACAACGATGCCGAATAATTAATTTACAAGTGCCAGAACAACTTCGGGCTTGACCCACTTGGACTGTGACGTCCAAGTCGTCTAACTGTTTGTTTAAATTGTTATTTTATTAATACAAATTCCACTAAGACGACCTCCTCCGAAAAACCGCTTCAACTTTTTTAAAAAAATTATCGATAAATTCAATAAACCCTTATACTAAAATGATTCAAATTTTAACAAGGTCCCTCCACAACGTTTCATACATCAATAACCGAAAGCGTTACATACAAATGTAGCGAATATGTCATGAGATAGGGTTACCATCCATAAGAAATGCGTTGAGACAGGTGTGGATCCGAACGGACCTTTTAAATTGGACTCCGGATGGGAATTGATCGAATTTGTGTCATATCTACGTGGAGTAGAAATAAGGAATGAAAAATACAGGTAGGCGAGTATTGTACGCAGTTTTGTTTAAATTGTGAAGTAGGTTTCGTATGTCGTGTAGCCTCTAAGGAATATCTTGAAAAGACGCTACAGTAAAATTGAATAACCTTTACCAGTAAATATCAACTGTAAGTTATAAATAATCTATTATGTAATACTATTTGATACAAAATGTAATATTAAAATTAAGGGACTAGAAAAATACATAAGTTCTCGTCTGTTTTCTTTTAACAAAAGTCCAAAGTAATTATGGCAGTCAGATTTTTTACAACTGGCCGATAATGTCTTCCAAAATCAAAAATTTTGGCTAAACTCCTATTCTCCTACTACATGGGACTACACGTGTCAGAAGCGAATGAGGCCTCAGGTGCAATATTGCACGCTCATAACGTACCTTCCATGGTGACAAAGAAATACGCGCCACCTTTAAATTTAGAACCGCTCCAAAACGTCACCTTTATTGCACCCTTTCGAAATATGAATTTTATTATTCTATATTTAAAATGCACGTATAAAAGTGAGTGTTTTTAGATTGCACTGTTATTTATAGCAGCCAGTGCGTGTGCAGGTATTGGTTCTGTTATTTCCCCTAGGCTGTGAATAAATCTTTTCAAAACAGATAGGCAACTGTTGCGGAAAAATACTATGAAATTTTAGAACAGTTCCGACCGTTTTCCAGCAGCACATACGCGTTTTTAGTTGCATTGTACCATCATGGGGCACAGCGAATATTATATAACATAACGAGATGCGAACTTCAACTACTAAGTTAGCTAAGTTCACTGACCCCACGCACTACGTTACCCTTGGGCCGTCATAACTATGTTGTAAACAATATCAACTAGCAGTATAATACAAACACCCTTATCCTAACATAATCAAATCCGAACTTTCAACGTCTCATTTCATACATACATAATACCCATTTACCGTCCGTGGCCGACCTACGACGTCGCGTTACTAGTAAAACGTGAACTGTCAAAAGTTCCACAAAGTTCAACGGTCCGTGTATCAATAGAAATCAGACGGGACTAAGGTTTCTCACACACCATTGGTTTTCACGATAAATGTCGTGCTGCGAATAGTTTTTGTAGCGAACAACAGATGTTATTCTAATCCTTTGCAATTTGGAAATTTTTCCTTTGTTTTCATAGAGTTCAATTATTCGTGAAATCAAATAAAGTTAGGAGCGAAAGTGAAATATTTATTTAGTGCAACAAACTCGAAAAACAAAAACTGTTTTTACAAAAATTTTACTAAAGAATTTAGCTGCGTTGAATTTTGTATCAAAAATCAGTTCGTTCGTGTCCAAACTTATGGGACAGTTCAAAGACCCATAATAGGCCATTATCCGGCTTTCACAAAAAACATGCAATAAATTAGCAGACCGCAGCCATGCGTCTTGCTCCCCCACTAAATTTCATTGCGATACCCGTATTTAGTGCTAACCCATCGGCCCTATACGACGCCCATTATGCGATTGATGAACCCATAATAGTAGGGATTTATCTGTTTCATTGTATTAGGATAGAGTTGTGAGGGGAAGACACGTATCTGCTTGAATATAAACAAACATAGAAGAAAGGTTTAGGGCTCACGTAGGAATGTTTTTAATTTTTACTACTTTTCTATGGCATTGTTATCTAGAACCTAAACTGAAACCTCTGCGCCCTCCGCGGAATATTCCTTCTATGTTTGTTTAGACTTTATGTATTATGTTACGTTAGATGGTTTTCTCTTATTCATTTAACTCAGGACGTTATTTATTCTCATAATTTAGTACATGTTTTGTTACTCGTTCCTATAGTAGTCTCTCTACGTCAACAAATAATATTCAGCCATAGGATTCATCATACAACCCAAAGGTCACAAAACTACGCCAACTTTGAAACATCACAATACGAACTCGAAATTCAAATCAACTTTCGCGCCGACAAAAGATGGAAACCGAAAAATCCAAATAAATCCCGGTCCCTAATAAAACAGGGTACAATGTACATATAAAGAAACTCGATTCGTTATATTATTCGATTTTATATTGGGATCGGTTGGCATCGAATAAATTTCCTATATGTCAAGCCGTTCTTTAAATAACGAAAATTATATTCATAGTCTGACAAAGTAAAACCAGATTTTATCGGCCCGTACAATTTACGTGCCCTTAACCTTGGGAACTAGATTCGCGAAGATAGCTTTTATCTGATAAAGCAAATTATTCGTAGTTGTGCCAAAAAATATTCACTTCCCCGAAACAAAGGAATACTTGTTCATATTAAAGCTTAAGGCCATATTTCTGACATGTCTCTACTGATAATATCTCTGTCAGTAATTCAATGTCCCCAATTTCTGTTTCAAGGTTTTCATTTCAGTAATGTCATGTAAAATAGTATTCGAAACGTATTCTAGTATTCTACGAATTTGTTATTACGGTAAAACTAATAGAATTATGTAAAACAAAATATAATTGATTTTCTAAATCCACGTTATTATTTTCGAAATTTTAATATCACCATTTATATTTGAAAACCCTTGCTCTGGCCATCAAACAAGCAATTATTCAATATTCACACTTCATAAAAATCGTCAACGAAGCAATTGTAAAAATATATCACAATGAAAAAAATACAAAATACAATTTAAACCAGAATAATTTCACGAATCCCTTTCAAATTTTAAACCATCAATACCACATTAAACAGATTACTGAATTTAACCATTTCAGATAAACGCTTATAGTGAATTATTTAGTGGTCGTCAAATAACCGAGTACCTATTGAAAATGTTTTATGTTTTGTGTCCCATGATACCTGCAAATAGTACTGTAGTAATCGTTATATAAGTCAACTTATAACCATAATACTTACCATTATAAACCTAATAACAACGTAGCCTAGTACCTGTAGCAACAGCCTCGTGAATAACTAACACTACCTAGAAACAATATGAAATTCTGAAGCAAATTCCGAACCGAAAATAGGCTCAGTACAAATTGGAGCTCAAACTTTAGACAAGGAACACGAAAACGTAGATATAGCTATAACTAGATTGGTGGCTAACAACCATTGAACGGTACTGGAGCAAAATAGTGTCATACTAGCTTCAAAACTATGACTCCCTGGTATCCATATAACTAGTTTGCTAGATATTCCAGTTTACGCGTGACATAGAGAGTGAGCTCCCCCATCATTGTCAACACGATTTCTAAACCCCTTTGAGAGGATTCTGAAGAATAGATGCCTAGCAACAGTTGATGGATCCCGCTTTGCGTGTGATGGAGTCATGCGTTAGCGTGCCTTTTGACTGTCTATCACAACGCAGCGCGAAATAACAAGAGTTTGTTATGCAAAGTGATACCGTTTCTTGTTATGAAAACTAGCAGTCATTTTAGCTCTATAAAACTATTTCTATAAGTAAATCAGTTGAAAACGATCTAAAATTATCAATTTATTTAGTACTTGAAATATTTACCTACCACACACAACTAGAATATTAAAAATTCCATCGAAAACATTGAAAAGTACTCAAAGAACTTTCATCGTTTCGATACTCCAATAGTTGGACTTTGACGTCAAAAATCAAACAAGAAAAGTCAAACATTGGCAACAAACGCTGGGCAAACAAAGTGTACTGAAAGTCATGGGCACGTGACGAGAACTTCTTATCGGGAGGTCGGAACTCGTTAGTATAGTGACGGTGCGGCGGGTCGCCGGCGAACATGGAGCTCACTGATGTACGCAAGGGTTGAGGCGTAGTGCTCTTATAAAGGTATACTCGTACAACCTTCACGGATACACCTTCATACCTATTGAATCTGACTTTCTTTGGAAGACAAAGATAAGACGTACGAATTTCGGTTTATATACAGATTCGAAATGCTCGGAAGTATATTGGATTATTTTTCTATTTGCGGATAGTACAAATTGTAGGTTTTATATGTCGATATCATGAAACTGCAGAACATGCACCGTCGGAATGTGTATTGAAATTTCAGCTAGATTCCAAACTTGTATTGTATTTCCGATTTCTAGAAACACGAAATTTTAAATGCCTGGTTCTATTTGGAAGACCTACCTACATAGCAACATATTTGGTAGAAAGACCATAATTGTTTGCCGCTTAGGCCTTTTTAACCTACCCAAAAATTGTATCGTAACATACTTAGCTTATGTATTCAGCAAAAATGTATGAAATTCGTCCTCAAGGGATTATGTCACTTTACCGTATTGTGCCATTAATCGTACCATCATAAAACATCATTTCAATACGTTGATACCAAACTCAATTTACCCAGATCAAAAGCGGAGACATAAACAACGAGTGAAATATCTCTTATAAAAGTATCAGTTACTTCGGTAACTACATTTTGGTCGGAAAATAAAATTATAGAGTACCTTTTCGACGAAGGAGAGCGTAACACACTTGGATCGCGATCCGCATACTAAATGTAAGGAAGCACCCACGTGAAAGGTTCCTGTATCGATTTCTTGAATTTTCTACCCTAAACACACTTCCCCGGATAAAATATAAATAGGATTCTCAGTACTTCCACATTTAGCTACGAGTTGTTCTGTCTGCACGTAAGTGGATTAAGAAAATATATGAACAAATTATAAACTTATTTAACTTGTAAGACAAACTTGAAAATGTTCGAGCCTTCACAAACTGCTTGTGTCTAAGCGCCTATTGTATCCTTCGTTTGTTTTTTTGTTCAGAATTAATAAAATCAGAATAATAATGAGTCACGAACATTTCTGAAAAACTCTATCAATTCATAAGCTGTGGGAATTTATCCGAACTGACCCGAAAAACAGTTTCTCAGCTGCGGGTCTTCCCACGGTGCAAGAGTCATTCCCGGAAAATGGGTTAGTAGAAATTATCCTTGTGTTCTAACAAACATATCGGATTTACGATAAAAGGTTATAGCATTTTAACAATTTCCTGGAACACCTAAAAGGAAACTGAGTAGTAGTATCCATGCGTAGTTTCCAAAGTGAGAAACAATTATGTGTTGTAAAACGTGAATTTCTGAAGTGTTCCAAAAGACACTTCGCAAACGTTTTACAGAAGAAAGACAACAAACAACTCCGGACGATCACGTAACACATTTTTCAGTCGCTCCAAATAACGTTACCCGTGCAGAGGATCAAACAAACTCCTATTACACACAAACAAAAAACTGTCGCAGCAGTAACGTCGACGCGAGAACTATGAGGAAAAAATACAGAACTAAAGTGAAGTCCCATGTCCACGATACGTGCTGTACCTGAATACAAACGACAAATAACAAAATTGCTGCGGTCGAAACACTCCCGCCTTGGAACGGGTCAACCCTTTCAAAAGCGTGAAATATATCCGACAATTCCTCCCGACTTAATTTGATGGTTTCGGAAACTTACGAAATGAGCTATTCATCTTAAAGAAATAACAAATTTCCTCGGAACGACCAATTATATTAGTTGTCAAAGGCTTGAGATCAAAGACTTTCTTGATATTTTGATAAGATTTTCCTTCACTACTGGTAAAATTTATACAGACGCTTACGAAAATCGTTTGGACGTTTAATTTTCATAGTGTCTATGATATATTTATATAATGGCTGCAAAGAAAAATAAGCGACGAAAAATTACAAAGCAAAAACATTTTAAGAGTTAAGCCTCGCTTCTGATTGAGTGGGATAAGGTTGAAGGAAAAAGAGCAAAGGTAAATCCCTCCTGACCAAACAGCACTTAAGTATGTCCACTTAACGTTGAGAGTAGGAATGAAAGCGGCCTGGACCCAATACGACCGGCCAAAGTAAATAGATGAAATTTCTTTTCACTTGACTAAAGCTAAGTGAATGCCGAGTGTGTTAATAAAATAATAGTACCTCCTTATCGGACATTTCGTCTTACGCCCGTTCAAAGGACTGTACTTGTCTAAAGAAACAAAGATTTACAAACGACTTTCCTAAATGGGGCTAGACTTTACTTAATCTCAAACTTTGAAGTTTCAAACTGTAAATTAAACTCATTTGTTTGAATAAGACTTTTTCGTCTAATTCATACATCGTCTAGAACAAAAATAAACAAAAAATTCTTCGTACTTCTAGCATTCAAAATGAAAATTAGCTCCGATGATTCTTAAACGTTAAGACGCGGAATAAAATCTGTTATCGGGAAATTAGAACAGAATGTTTCCAAAATCGTGCACGGAATTATAACCTTTTCGAGTACAATAATAAGACCTGTAATCGCGTAATCAAATTAATTAACGGTTACATGAACCTCACAACATTCTGTGGTTTCCTTTTCCTTTAATTACACTTTGATTAGAATCATGAATCTTATACGTTTGACCTCCGAATAAATAAGTACCTGCGTAAAGATTGTGTCCCTTTTTTCTTAATTAAGATTGCGTAACTCAATTTACGTAAAGTAAGCTAGACTTTATAGGTAGACTGTAAAAACTTAGTTCGGTAGTTATGGATACTATAACCTTGCTCTGTGAAAACTAAATATAGTTTCCAATGTTATAAAACTGAAATGCTTAGATCCCACTTTTAAGAGCCTTCGAATTTTATTTTTAGAAATGTTTATGATGACGTCTTTCAGAATTTAGATAGGTTTTCGTGCTATAAATTCTAATGGTCGATACATCGTGGGAGTATATCTAGAGAATCTTGTGAAATTCCCTGTATTATTTACTCTTGTAGGTATACAAATACGCGACTGCGAGATCAGACTGAGATCAGGAAGAAACCATCACCTTGCTAATTTTAATAAATTTACATATCAACTCAGAGTCTAATATCAGCAGAGCACGTTATATCAGACCTTGCCGTGATCTTCGGTCATGTCGGATCGTGGTTCCATCGGACTATAAATTAGATATGATAGATACAATGTAAATTTTAAAAGACATTTCATTTTAAAACATCCAGTAGTTCAAACCTCTATAAATACCCATATATTACCTACCAATTTAACCACACAAACGTCTCAATTACCCAAAATATCAACAGTCAAGTAAATTAGTATCGTTCCCGTTTCCCCTGGGATATCTGTGTTCGAGATAAAACTGAGACTGCAATCGATGCCCCATCACGTTCCGAAACTTAACCTGTGAGAGTTAGGGCGTTTGTTTAACCAGCCTGTATTTGCTGAAACAGTGGCGAAAGCCAGGTTTGTACGCCAACTAAATCTTTTGGGACTACACTCAGTAAACTAGAGATTGTTTAAAAATGGAATACACTGGACGGTAGAGGGGATGTTGTGTTTTGTTTTTTTTTATCATCATTAGTAAGTAATGTTCTAAGGGGCCTTGTATCGGTAATAGCAAGGATTGCAGTATGATATTTTCCAATGAAATGCAATTTGTTCTTAAAGCTGAAAGTTTACTGCTTAAATAAAATATAGTTTAGAAAATAAATAAATATAAACAATTCAGGCTCATTTCTAAAATAGAACAATATTAAATAATTCTCAAACAGAACAACTATATTTGAATAAAGCCATTTAAGCTTATTTATATGAAAACAAAATAATGTGCACTAATTAATTAAGTTTACACTAAAACTATAGTAACGTGAACAAAGCTTGGTCATTACATTTCATTATACAACTAATTACATTAGGGTAACTGTTGTTACTTAATTAGCAACATTATGTAGTAATAGTAACAATTAGTTGGAGATCATTGCGGATGTTGGGTGGTTTCCAGATAAGAAATAGGGTGCACGCTTTTGGAGTTCTAAAACGATAATAGAAAGTCTTATTGTGAGTTTCATAAAGTTAAAAGTGTGAAGTTTAGTATGTACTAGAATGGTAAATGTGTTCACTAGTTACATAAAAAGTGATGGATCACATTTATTGATGAACTGTGAACATCGAAAATAAACTAATCAATTAAATGCCAAAGAAAATTGTAGTGAGTTTAACTCAATACAAACTTTTTTTTCAACTTGTAGCTACAGGTTCACAAACAAAAGTCAATCGCAAACAGAAGACAGCATTTTAATACTGGCAGCACAACACATAAAAACGACACATACGAGAAATTCTAAACCCAATTCAAATCTGGAAAATAAAATAGAATACATAGAAGATTCAATTTAAAAATTCGCCGTCGCGTTTTGGCTCATACATAGGTAACGGAAATAAAGGCTGAACAGTGTCCAAAGCGGAACATTGGCAGACATATGTCCGCGTTTAGTAGCGGGACGTGTCAACCTGTGTCCTCGTGTTATGTTGTAGGGCCTTAACAAGTGAGGGACAGGTTTTTGACAATATTATATTCTTGGCTTAGCTGTTACATTCGTTTGATACGAATACCCGTGTGAGGCATATGCAATAAGGTTCAAAATAGTATGCAATTTTCAGGTTATATTTTAGTTACGATGATAGGTGTAATATTACTAGCATGATGCATAATTGTCTGATTCTCTGAGTCAGTGACAATAAATGACATAAGTACGTTTGAATATTTGAACATACGAGTAGATATCGTTCAATGCAACATTTGGGTCATAGATGGAGCTGTGCAATTTTGCAAAATTTCACCATCGCTGTGTTAAGATTTTCCGCCGCCCAATCAGGTGAGCGGGTAACATATTATGTCCATTAATTTTTCCAAGTGAAATGTGGTTATTAACTAGTTTACTGAAAATGATTATTTAGATGTAAAGTGATCGATGTGAAGTGCAAAGGGTGAATTAAAGTGTGACTGGCGGTTGTCGCCAGTCGATGGAAAAACCAGTGTTTTTTATTTTCCCAAAGTCTGAATCCCTGAAGGCAGGGTTCAGCACTGATAGTCTCTTCGGAATTGTACAATTCTAAATTCAAAAAATAAAGTTCTTCATTACTTAGAAGTAAAAAAGTAATGAAGAACTTTATTTTTTATTACTCTACTATAATGGAAATCGCTCACTCTAGGGCCCGAAACTTATTGCTCGCAATTGTTGCCAACAATCTAATATAAATATAAAACTTTCACATTCTCTGTTGTACGATTTCATAGACTTACAAGTGTAACTAAATTGTATGTCTGGTCTATCAAATGTTAACAAAAGGAAAACATACTTTGCTTTTAATAAAATTTGTATTTTGGTTAAGCCATGTAACTAGTTCAAAATGTTTATTTCTGTTCACTTTTCATTGCTGCGAAAAGATAAACCAATCTATTCAACAAAATTGCAATAGTTCTAAACTCAAAATCTCAACGTCATTTCGTCAAAACAAATGAGAAGTTACATGAAAAATTCAAAGCTCTTTTAAAGACATTTAATTTAAAGTTTCAGTGTTCAGCCTCTAGCGATGAACTTAAATAGTTGGAAAAGGATTTCAGTTCATTTTATTCGTTCTTAGTGAAGTGAAGTGAATCGATATCTTTCAAAAGTTAAGGGTGTTACATTTACTGCGGAATTCAATAATCTATCTATCTCTGGATTTGCTTACTAAAGATAGAATTTTGACATAAGCTCCATACAAGTAACGTCAAAACCCTATCTCTAGTAATCAAATCCGGAGATAGATAGAATATTGGGAATGGCCGTTAGCGTGACTTTTTAGACTTGTGAGCGATTAGCTAGCTCGGTCAATGTCCGAACGAACTACGATGTTTATTTTCTTAGTATTTTAAAATAAGCTCCACTAAGTGGTTTTCGCGGAACGAAATTGATGTTGCTTTAATTTAAACGCGGACTGCTTAACTTACTAACGTGATCGCTTGCTACGAGCTTACTTGTTTTTGCTTCTTTTTTGTTGCTCGTTCTTGTTAGTATTAAACGAAAACTGTTGCACCTTAACATAATTAAATCTTTTTCATTTGAAGAAGATAGAATGTAAGCAAATATAACTCATTTAACTGTCATGAAACATACCTAACGTGCTGTATCTATTATTAACAAGTAGTTTTACCAAGACATTGTTGAAACTGTAAAGAAACCCTCTGACGGTATCCCGACTTAATAATCGCGTACGGAGCTAAAATAAACGCAGGAATTCACTGTTATTTCGACACCGTTCAATATTTCGTTCATACGAGTACATACACTGTGGGTACTTGTGTAATTATTTCCTAAATATTTAGACGGCGGCGAACCTACCCCATAAACTTGGGTAAGTTATGGCTACCCCGGCTCGTAACGTGAACGCTCTGCCAACCATGTTGCGTACGCTCTGTATTTTTTAAACCTTCATGCTTCTCCCTAATAACTGAAGTCACTTCAATACCCCTGCGGATTTATGCTTGCTTAGTACTCTGAATAATTTTCTGTGGATTGATCATTTTTGCATGACGTCGTTAAAAGAGAAGTCAGATGTTTTTGTTTTTAAACCCGACCGAAAACAAAAGTAAAATACATTTCCAGGCAACAAAGTAAAAAATCTATACATATAAATATCAAAGTCCTAACTCATTCACTGATTCATCAATGCAAGGCCCAAACCCGTGAACCTATCAAGCTAAAATTTTACCAAAATTCCCACGGGAGCGTGAAAAAAATTAATTTGAAGTTTACGCGGGCGAAGCCGGCACCCATATGTTTTTAACTCCACAGATATTACGTAAATCAGGTATTCGCGGTATCAACATCAATGCCAATGGATGTGGAAGCCTAACATCAGAGCCTATCTCCGCATCAGCATAATGTCGCATATAAACTCTGAACATTAAACTTTATATCACTACAGGTATTACGATACCGTAAAACCGTTCATAAATTAGCTTATTTACTTTGCGCAAATTTTACTGTACTAGCTTTTCCCGCGAGACTTTTGTGGTACAAAATTAATACCCATTAAGGCTGAAAAAAACTTAAGATTTTTTAAGACTAACTTGCTTGTGGAACATATCTATCCATAAGCTTTCAGCTCTTAAAGAGTGATTGACGGACCAACAACAAAAGTTTATTTGTAGGACAGTAGGTTATCAGTATAGGTATACCTGTGAAGGTCGCTAAGGCATGCAATATTTCGCCAGTCGACAATACCAGCTCGTAAAACCATCTCAGTTATGCATGGTCACACGTTGGCGTGGCCACCAGCCCATTTCATATGTTTACTCTAACATGCAACTGCCGGAATTTCAACTTTAGCCAACGTTATGCCAAAGTGTCGGTTTATGTACCGAACATAACTTGTTATTTACAACCCGATAACTGGCTGGTTAGGTATTCGTTTTAGAATTTGGGTGATTATTTTTTGGTCGCTTAGTCAATCGTATAAAAGATTTTTTCAGGTATGTGCTCTCTAAAAGATGGGGTCTTTTTCTATAAATCGATGCGCCAAGAACTGCTTCCGACGATTGGCTCGGGAAAGTTTCAAGGGTTTCAAAAAAAACCCCTATACTACCCTCCTGCACCGCCCCAGGCCTAACCAGTGCGAGGGGTAACACAAAAACATTACCTGAATGTCTGATTGATCCAAATTTGTATGAAATCCTAACAAAATTACGCGATGTATTTCAGGGAATGAACTGACGAGCGGGTTACTTTAGAGAAGGGTTGGTAACGTATTAAGTGGGGAACATACAATGTTTAGCATTTAAGTATATCAACGAGAACAAAATTGTAAACTTACTTTTTGTAACTCTTTTTAGAACAATTTGCGCAGAATTGCAAAGATGCGCAGACTCATCCATGTAAATCGTATTAATTTACACATATTTTACTTCAGTACAACGTGGGGTAATGTTCTTAGCCGCGCTTAGTGTCGTTTAAACAAAAATAACTTTCCAGCGCTCGGAGCATAAAAAACAAAAACGTATGTCCCCAGTTTAGAATATAGTTAACCTAAAAACTGCAAACGAAAAAACTTATCACGACCACGAGGCGAGATTAAAACAATCTACAACACAATTCCGAGGGAAAATTCCCGTTTTATATACTGCAGGGTGTACATACGTGTGTTGGTAGGCAGGGGTTGTTGCACTAACTTAGCCGACTTTACGATTTGCGGCGGTCGCGGTGTCTCCGAAATTAGGGCCGTGGTTGTGTTTCAAAAATAGTAGCAACTCTCTGTGGAGTCCCGCGGTGTTCTGTGTCCGGAATTCCTAAGTTGAGGTAAGAATGAAAAAGTAATGTTCTGTGGTCACTTTATAGTATGTTCCACTTCGAATTATGCGGAATGGCACGGTAGATTTATATGGCGAGTGTTACGGGAGTTTATCCCTGTTTTGGGTAGGTGTAAACTCGAATGGATTCGCTTTGGTGCGGTGATGTTTGAAATAATTGAGTTGTGTCAGGTGGCCATGATTAAAGCACTTTTTGGATACGGAACAAGCTTCTAAATATATGATAATGGGAAATCACTAACTACTTACGTTAATTCGTGTGGCGCCGAAATCTATAACGAAATTAGAATTTAATTTTGACAAAATAGTTATCTGACGACGTGCCTCTTATCTGTGACAAACTCTTGTCACGAAAGCTATCGTGACAATTACACTTTATTCTAATTGAAAATAAGGGACACCGCCATTATACCTGAACACTTAATTGAATTAAGGTTATTGATCTGGTAACACTTAACGAATTAACATTTCACCGTGTTAAACTTAGTGCGACAGAGTTCTAAGTGAAACATCACTAGTCATCACATTGTAGTCTCAATTTCATAAAGTACTTACCTAAAATATAATCGTTTAGAAGCTTTACTAATTGCAAGGGTAAAAGGCAAACCTAATAACTTTTATCAGACTACATAGGGTATTATATAAATATTCAAACCCTAAGAAAATAACAATTCTGTTTTCATAATGCTGAGTCGTATTTTCTTTGCTTTATGCTTACATAAAGTTAACAAAATAAAGTTATATTAGTGCGAAATAAAACAATCACTCCGCCAGCTCGTGTGGAAATGCTGAATTTTCTCATAAAAATCACAATCAAAATGATGAGTTGTGAATCTATAAATGTTTCACAGAAAATTGTTTTCCGATGTATTTTTCACAAGCAACTTTAATTTTACTCGAATCAAAAATGTTTTTTTATTCTCTTTTTGGAATTGTCGTCGTTGATACTGTTACAGATGGCATTCGCGTATTTATGGCCTAAAAAATGCATTCTAAACGCACTAACCTTTGCAAAATATGTATACGTGTTATATATTAACCCTCACAATTCCTAAGAAGTAGCATGTTCTTTGTACCCAGCACAATCTCGTCAGCTATCATCCATTCTCCTCATCCTATTTGTAAGCAATAAAGAATGCAAATTGAAGAATCCAATTTGTAGTACAAAACGTTGTGTTTAAATATGCAACGGGGGCTTTGCAAAAAATTGCTGCACTGTCCTGGAGTAACACAGGGGTCATTTTGCAGGGGTTGAAATAAAAAAATGGATTTATAGGGTCATTCCCGTTTATGTGTTAAGGACGGCTATTGATATGCAAATTGTATTGGTCTTTTGGTTGGATTGAAAATTTTTACTCGTATCTTTTTAATGCAGGCATATGAGAACATGTGGGATAAAGTTGTGATGGATTTACCATAAACCAATCAATCAATTGCTTTATTGCAACAGACATTACAAGATATTCCTACAGTATTATCATTAAAAAGTTTATTCACAATATTACTTAGCGTCAAAAGAGAAGAATTGCTACCAGCTACCACGGGTTCTGATTCTTGGGCTGACACCTTCTAAAAAGGGCATTCCAAAATCAAAATTCCACATTCGACAACAGCTATGCTACAAAATCTACACTTCACTTCATATGACGGACGGGCATATAAGTTAGAACTGTGTCGACTCGCAAATCGATCACGATTGACACAAGGTGAATGACTTGCAAACAAACCTCCCCTTTTAAGTGAACACGTCTTTGTTTGTGGCATGCTTGCCTTGAACTATATCATGCAGATTGACATGCAACCTTTGCAGTTGTACCGAAATATTTAAATGGAGTACCCGTAAAACTCTGGCTTGTTGTGTAACGAATCGTACCTTTTACATGGCAATGCTGTTGTTATAAGAGATGAAACGCAAAAGGTTATCAATACATTATTTTATTGTTACTGTACAGCACTCAGATTGTTGGTATTAATAGATGGTACAGTCACAAAATTTTGTCACATATAATCAGCTGTTATTGCCCAACTTGAAAGCAATCCAGCATAAACAACCCTAGACTATGAGAGATCGAACGATCAAACAAATAGAAAATAAGAAATTCGAATTTAAAAATGCACTGAACAGGCTTTTGAAATATTTTGGTATTCCCAGTGAACAACAAAATACAAGCAAAGTCACGTCCATAATCCAAGCATATCCATACAGTCAAGAAATAAGACGGCACGGTATTGAATTCCCCCGCCACCGCCCATAAGGCTTTGTGCTGTATGAAAATAGGATAACGAGCATCTAGCGACCTATAACAGAATACACAGCATCGGTACCGGACCGGAACGTATAATTAGAAATAATACACGCCATACAACTGGGAATAAGAGGAAAATACGGGCAAGTGTTTTGTTACCGATTTTAGATGGAGAGACGGAAAAACAATGTTATTAAGAGGAGAAGTTCGTTAAGATTTATCTGGTTGGGTGTGGTGGAGTGGATATCCGGGAGATTTCAGCTTTGTTATTTGCGATACACGATCCTATGTGTAGAATATTTGGATTGATCACTTATTTTTGTAATTGAAATAAATTTGGTGTGTATTTTATAGGATAATGTGATGTAGGCTGATTCTTCACATCATTTTGTCTCTTGCTTATACGATTTATCCATTCATTTTTGTTACACATTTTATTATCTAGGCTTTTTTACCTTTTTTTTACCCTAACATATGATCTATGTTACACTGTATGACCTCACGCATTCCGTATTCAGCAATGCATGACCCGAAACATTTGACACACGACCTGGTCAAACATCGACCCGCTCGTATATCACAAAACAAATAATAAGATCCGAGACTCGGGCCGAACATCATTCTTTAGACATACTACTGAAGTGAAAGATAAAACAAAAAGAAATAGGTTTATTGTCCCACTGAGATCGAAAATACGGAATCCTTTTAAGGCAAGGCAGTCGAAACGACACCGTTTTGTCAAAACCTTTTTCCGCATTTTCCGGACTGAGGTTGTGAAAGTTTGATGCGGTCCGTGCGTTACCACTTAAACCCGGTTCTTGCATATTGTATACTAATCTCACATTCAGGTGTTGTTTTAAAAGTCTCTTTATATGACCCCTGACTTATTTATTTGCGTTAAGATCACTTCAATGTTGGGACCACGCAATCTACAGTTTCAAGATTTTGCGTTGGGACGAAAACCTGATTCAAATCAAGACTTGGGACAGATTTTTGAAAGTTTTATTTAACACATTCCACCAGAACTTTGTAAAGCCAGAACACCTATTTTGTATGCAGCCTCTTTGTTTCTCTATAACCATTTTATATAATCTTAGTATGGTTTCGAAGGAATATTCAGCTAAACAATTCGCAGGAAAGCCGATTTTTATGTATAGGACATTTCCAACATTCTGATGTCTAATCAAAATTCATGATCCACTACCCAATCTTCCATACAAATGTTATCCATTGAAGAGCCTATCAGACCGTATTGTACCCGAATGAAATGGTACTAGATATACTTTACAAATCAGGGATAGATGAGAATATATTTCACTTTCTCTTTAAAATCTTTAAGAAAAATTGGGTCGAATCCCAATTTGCGTGAATTCATTATCACAGTATTAAATTCTTCATTTCTTGTAATGAAATGTATATTTGCAATATACAAATAAGAGGAGCTCCTTTCTAAATTCTACATAAAGAAACTTTCTCCATCGATAAGGTAACCTAAGGACCCTAAGATACAAAGTGTACGCACTTATCTGATACTCAGGGCCTGAACCCTCGACCGTTAGGACAAACAAATCACGATTAAAGGGCCAAGTTCACTTTCATCTCATTAATGTCCGTAGACGCATTTAATTAAAATTCACCCTCCGAAGGCCTGACTTTATCTAGGCAGGGTTTTTCGATCTCGTTATTAGCACATTCCGTCGCTGAGATAGCGTATTTTCTAAGAGCGAAAATACGCTATCTCGAATCTCTAGAAGCAAATTGTCGGATAAAATATTAACGTCCTTTGATTTGATAATAGTTTTGGGGGATTGTTCTGATGTGAATTAATCGCTTTGTATTTGTTTTGTTAAGTAATTAAATAAATTGTAAATTCTTTATGAGAATAAAGTATCTTAAACCCGAAGTAATGATGATTTACAACTAAGACTCTTTGTGCTACTATATCTGTTTGAGGATACCTAAGCAAGTTTTTTGATGTTCCTATAAGTTCAACTCATGCACTATATTTAATACATGCCGATGTTGTCCATTCGAAATCAGCATTACAAAAACCAATCCCTTTCGTCGAAGGAAACCTCGATCGGTAAAACAAATATTCTAATTTATAAGACGAAGGAAGGATTGTGATTGATAGCGGCGTCCCGTCCGTTTTTGGAGTTGGTACAGAACCTAGTATAAGACATATGGCATCGCTTAAAAATTGAGGTCGGCATATAATCCACGGTTACGTTTTCTGTGATTATGCGGGTCTGAGCAAGATTGATGACGTCGACCGACCAACGGATGCCTGAACGGACTTAACCCGCCAAATCCCGTGGATTATGAGCCATAAATAGCTATTCGTGCTTTTCCTTCGAATAGTCACAACGCTAAACACTCTGACAAAAATAAATAAGTCATCCCGAGGAATGCTTAACGCCGAAAAACACGGAAAGTAGAATTTTTATAAAAAAAAAAGTTACATTCTGTTACATAATTACCTCAGCAATCCTTCTCAAAACTGCGCATAACATCTCACAATTCAAAACGTAAGCTTCAAAAAACCGGCCAAGTGCGAGTCGGACTCGCACATGAAGGGTTCCGTTCCACAATCTAGGAAAAATAAACGTACTTATTACCTAAAATTAGCCAAAACAAAGTTATAATTTGCGGTTACTAAAAAAGTGCTATATCTCAAAAACCACTGACCGTATCTTGTTCAAACCAATTTTGGTTGGTAGTTTTTATTGAGATCTATAACATATATTTTTTCAGATTTTTCACTTTGGTAGTTTAAGAATTACAGGGGGGGGGGACACACATTTTGGCACTTTGGGAGTGTCTTACTCTAAAATGATTGACTTTAGGAAAAAATGGTTTTAGAAACCTCGGTACCATTTTTTAAGACCTATCTATAGACACCCCACACGTATAGGTTTGATGAAAAAAAATAATTTTAGTTTCAGTTTCATGTATGGGGAGCCCCCCCTAATATTATTATTTTTTTATTTTTGTACAAAAATCGTAAAGCGGTTAATATAATACATCTACCTACCAAGTTTTAGCTGTGTAGTCCTAATAGTTTCGGAATAAAGTGGCTGTGACATACGGACGGACGGACGGCGGACGGACAGAACAGAACAGACATGACGAAATTAATAGTGGTTCCGTTTTTGCGATTCTTGCTACGGAACCTTAAAAAGGCACCTATCCAATTACAAAGTATTTAATTGGCTTTCTCTCCTTGCAGTTATTGCGTTTGAAGTCGAGCTAATAAGGGCTAATTTACTATTGCAGCATCAGTTGTTACGTACGATAGTCACGGCAGCGTGAAGGGTGGGATTACACCGAGCGACTATAAGCCTTACAAACGTTCGTTGTATAATGGTGTTATTTAGACAGCGTGGCGCGAAGCCTCCTAGATTAAGCAGTACCTAACTTTTCTTCTGACATCGCTCAGCTGGGAGCATACGTGGTGGTTCGAGCAACACAGATTGTTTGACAGACGAAGAGACAGAAACGTTTTGGAAAGAATTGCGGATTAGTCTGTTTTGTATCTTTGTTCTTTTAGGAATTAGTTTGGGGTATTTGAAAATACATAATTATTTATGACTTCTTGCCTAGAAAGACTGAGTTTTTTTATAGTCCTGTGAGGTAGTTGGCATACTAAATTATTGCATTTATATAAAATTTACGGGCAATTTATTATTAAAATACATTTTCAAACATTTCCCACTCAACTCAAACATGTTTTTTCAGAACTAAACCTAAGAACCCCTATTTTAAAGAGGCTACTTCAATAAGACGCGAACTTGTTTATTAATTTTATACATTCTGCGTCTTTTATTTATCCTTTTCTCTTTGTCAAGAGACGTCTGGGGCTCCTTTACTGCTTCCAGGGACATCTGTAAAAGTGCCCCGAACACAAGTGTGTTTAATACTAATGTTCTTTAAATTTAAAAAAAGAAAACGATTTCTATTCAACTTTAGCATAAAATCTAAATATCTCCTAACAATTGAATTCACCTTTCGGCAAAATAAAATTCATACGCCACAATCACGTAAAAAGTTGGAACATATTGATATCGGAGTGATAGTGCAAATAGTGATTCAATTGTAATGCGTGCTAAATTTTTAGTATAGGGTACGGCTGCTGTTATCACAAAAAACCTACTATAGGGGATATCTTGCGAGGTTGCTGGCGCTAACCTATTTTCATTTGGTTGTTTTTTATTCCCTCAAAGCGATTGCGGGGTCTGATGGGCTCCGCTGTGGTTTTCAATTTACTAGCTCAAATCTTTGAAAGTATTTCTCTCAACTTAGGAGTTTTGCTTGCCTTGCTACATTTACTGCAGCGGTTTTTTGTTTGTTTAATTAGTTTTGAGGCGAAATTTCGGATGTGAGGATATGCTTTGAAAAAAGGATTAGAAAACTATCTTTCTATAATAGAAAAAATCTTTCTATCTCATCTTCTCTTACCTACTCTTCTTTCTACTCTACTCTTCTCTCTATCTTCTCTCTTTCTTATAATCTCTCTTCTCTCTTTCTCCACACAGCATTTGTTTTCACTCCTTGTTTTGTTTTCTCCATATATAGGTTCTCTAAAGTTTAATAAGTGTTACTGTTGACAAAAGTTATACCCATAGCATGAAGGTTCAGCACAACATAAAATATAAACA
>NWSH02000437.1:3790415-3806876 GCA_002382865.2 Heliothis virescens | reverse complement strand
GACAGACAGACAGACATGACGAATCTATAAGGGTTCCGTTTTTTGCCATTCGGCTACGGAACCCTAAAAAGGCACCTATCCAATTACAAAGTATTTAATTGGCTTTCTCTCCTTGCAGTTATCTGCGTTTGAAGTCGAGCTAATAAGGCTAATTTCCTATTCAGCATCAGTTGTACGTACGATACGTCACTGGCAGCGTAAGGGTGGGATTACACCAGCCGACTATAAGCCTTACAAACGTCGTTGTAAATCGGTGTTATTTAGCAGCGTGCCGCGAAGCCTCCCTAATTAAGCAGTACCCTAACTTTTCTTGACATCGCTACTGGAGCATACGTGTCGGTTCTGAGCAAACAGATTGTTTGGACAGACGAGAGACAGAAACGCGTTTTGAAGAATTAGCAAGGATTAGTCTTGTTTTGTACTTTGTTCTTTTAGGAATTTAGTGGGGATTAAAATACAAATATTATATCTTATCTCTGCCTAAAAGACCTGGTTTTTTTTAGTCATTAGTTGGCAATACTAAATTATTGCATTTATATAAAACATTTACGGGCAATTTATTATTAACAATACATTCAAACATTTCCCACTCAACTCAAACACGTTTTTTCAGAACCTAAACCTAAAGAACCCCTATTTTAAAGAGGCTACTTCAATAAAGACGCGACTTGTTTATAACTTTTACCATTCATGCAGTCTTTTATTTATCCTTTTCTCTTTGTCAAAGACGTCTGGGGCTCCTTTACGCCTTCAGGGACATCTGTAAAAGTGCCCCGAACCACAGTGTTTAATATCTTAATGTTTTTAATTTAGAAAAAGAAAACGATTTCTATCCCTTTAGCATAAAATCTAAATTCTCCACATTGAATTCACCTTTCGGCAAAATAAAATTCATCGCCACAATCACGTAAAAAATGGAACAATTGATACGTGACTAGCCAAATAGTTTCAATTGTATGCGTTGCTAAATTTTTAGTATAGGGACGGCTGCTCGTTGATACAAAAACCTATATCAGGGGCTCTTGCCCCGAGGGCGCGCTTAACCTATTTTCATTTGGTTCGTGTTTTTATTCCCTCAAAGCGATGCGGGGTCTATGCGGGCCCGCTGTGGTTTTCAATTTACTAGCTTCAAACTCTGTGAAGTTTCTTCAACTTAGGTACATGCTTCGCTACAATTACTGCAGCGGTTTTTGTTTGTTTAATTAGTTTTGAGGCGAAATTCTCGGATGTGAGGATTTGCTTGAAATCTCACACAGCATTTGTTTCACTCCTTGTTTTGTTTTTCTCATTATAGGTTCTCTAAAGTTATGGTTATGTTACCAAAGTTATCCCATAGCATGAAGGTACCTCAAATTAATGCACAAGTAAAGTTTAAAGATAAAATAAATTTGATTTAATTTCCAACATTGTTTTATTTCTTTTATGGATTTTGTATTTTATAAAAACAAAGAAGGTAATTATAATAGGTTTCACTTCATTAACCAACAGCAAGCATAAGAAGAAAATCAAATAGCATCGCACGCAATCGCTGTACATCCAACGTTTGTGGCACAAATGACATGCTCGGACACAGCAATACCAACAAGAACACTAACGCAAATTGGTATACCTAATCTCCATCGAATGTCTATTATCCGATGTAAACAAAAGCAGTAGACTAGGTTCAGGGATTCAATAGCTTCGACCAATCGATGCAGTGTTTGAAGAGCTCTTGTGTGAATACTGAATGGGCCTTTACATCGGGAAAATTTATTCAATAATAATTGTATTACAAAAACAAATGCCTATCGCAATGTTATCTGATTGGTTGAGTTGAAAAGGTTTTAAATAGATAAGTAATGCTTTAGTATTTCTTTAGATCTTAAAAAGTCAGGTTTTGTGACATCTTTTTTGAGTTACCTATTTGTATAAAATATAATGAAGATCAATGGTGATTACAATAGAGTTCGTTATCGCGGGTCGCCATTACCTACTGGCAATCAGTTTGGCAACACTAGATCACGAGCGTTATCGTGACCCAGCCAAAAAAACACAACACAATGAGCTTTTTTTTCTAAGCCTCAATAAAAATTAAAAATGTTAATATAAAATATGTAAGTAAAATAATTTAATTAAACATTGGTAACCCAGGATTCCAATTAGGTAGGTCAAAAGAGGACAACCCACAAAATACAATACTGAGCACAAAATTACTAAACCGCATTATCACCAAATTTTTCATTACTCGAAGCAATTCCACGAAGGGACGCTCGAGTAACTCAATAACAGACGACAAAAGGCATTTGGGTATAAAATTCGCCAATTATACTCAACCCACTCGCGAAAACACCAATATTCCGAACGGATCACAATTAAATACCCTCCCGACCAATTCTTCAAAGTAAAGGGATGATTTTAATTTAAATCTAGCCCTCCTCTAAACCGCTCCATATCTGGCCAACGTTATTAGTACATTCTAGTGAAGCGATGTCCTCCCAACGACCGCTTTGAGAACCACATTAACGATTTGTCCTTTTTGCAGTACGTATAATCGCATTCAGTTCTGTGAGGGCAAAGGGACTGACGTAAATCAAAGAGTGGGGACCGTGCACAGTTGCCCTGGTTACAGGAATTTCGCTCGGCCGATTAGCAGCGGCTGTCCTGTTATAAATTGAATCAAACGGAACGTTGGTTTCGAAATTTAAAGGAACTAGTAAGCAGAAGGATATCTATTGTTGGTGAATCCCTTAATAGGGACGTGCGTAATAATTTGAGATGAAAGTAGGCTACGCAACGGTGAATTTTAATTCTTTATGCCTGCCTGAGTTTCCACTATTTTTAATGAGAATCTTACTAAATGTATGTGTGTGTTTGTCGGAAGGTAGGTATTATTAAAATATATACCTATTGATACACATAAAATTCATGAGTTCCTTCATAACTAAACATCTTAATAAAGATACACCAGATTTTCTCAATCGCAAACTCTTGAATAAACATTACAGAATGTCTAGATTTCATTACTTTTTAGAGATAAACAAGCAGCTTCAGCGAGAATTGGCTAGTTTTTTACAGAATGTTTTTGGTGGGATAAACATTACAGAATTAAGTAAGTACGGGAGATGAAAGTAATGAACGCAATCACTCTTGAAAAAAATCCCCTAAACATATTCTTCTCACAAGGAAAACTCAAATTCTTTATACGTTGCCATATTCATCATAACAAAGGACGCATCACGTTCCACCCTCCGAGTGGAGTGCCGACACCTCTACACGCTAAACAACACCAGAGGTCAGAATTCGACAGACAAATAGAATTGGGAAAACAAACAATTCGCTCGGGAAACATTCTAAAGCACTTTAACGTTATTATCTCAAGACATCAAGTCACATTAAATTCTTTATTCATTTTATTTTTGCGGGGTCACGGGCTCACGGCCGGAATTCCTGCAATGTCTTTGATCTAAGTCAGACGAGAAAAAAAAACATGAACGAAAATGCACTTCAACTGTCTTCATAAAGGGGGGAAAATATAATTTATTCACGAGATAATTTTCTCCTCCCTTTTAAGGATAGACGTCGTTTGAAGTAGGGTGGGCACGAATGAATGTTTGCACTGAGCCCGGCTTAGGCTGCACTATGCTCTCTCGGGAAGACTTTGTCTTGTATTCAACGCAATTTTTTGTGTATCACCATTTTAATATTCAACATCGTAAAACAGTGGCGGTGTTCCGGAACTTTACGTAATTGGACTGGGTCAACGGTTCTCCTCCGATTTGTTGTATTCAGTAGTTAAATTTTATTTGAATGATATTATCTGTCCATTCCAATGCAACGTTGCGTAAAATATTATTCAATTTCGTAAGCTAAAGAAAGGAAATTATTCGTGTTTTTTATTAAGTATTTAGATTTCACAAATTCTCGCGCTAGATACTCTGCTCTTTACATACTTCTTATCGTACCTAATACAACAAATTACCTAGAAAATGTTCAAATTACAGACATCTAAAAATAAAGAACCCATCTATCTTCTTATTGCACAAATATAAATGAGCGTCTAAATGAAATCCAATCACTAATTCATTGTAAACAAAGGATCATTCAGTCTGTTTCCAAAGCCACAACAAACGACCTGTTTGCCTCTCAATAATAATTAACTGTAGCACTCTATTCAAGTGACCCCATCGAGGACTCAGATTTAAAGACAGACTCAACCATTTAATTAATCAAGATTCACGAATAAAATGTTTATTAATACCGCTGTAATTAATTTAGATACACCATAGCGTTTAATTTAGAGGCATATTTTAAACAAATTAAACTCCTTACATTGCTTTTGGTAGTAAATTGATATTGTGACCTCGCCTACGCTTTTGCGTAGGTGTTTGATATTAAAGTTCCTTTTTGTGTTTTTGTAGGTGTGACATTATAAGCTATAAGTACCTACACTTCCCCAAGCGCGTTTCATGCCCTTTTAAAAACTCCGTAAGTAAAGCTATAAAAAAAAACAAATTAAGAATTATCATTTGGCATGTCCCTTGATATAATAGGAATTTAAATACGGGTAGGTTAAATATTATTAAAAATACTGTTCTATTTATATAGTCAAAAAGTTTATTTAGAAAACAAAAGCTGGATAACATACTCCATATAAAAGCAACATTCATAGATATAATAATATTCTGTGATACAGAAAACAATTGGCTAGCGCTTATAATATTCTTTCTTTCATATTGCTTTAGCTTGTAAAAACAACTCTGCAATTTTCAAACACACTGTAATAACCTACCTATGTATGCAATTCATGAAATGTGGGATTGGAATATTTAAAAATATATATTTAAAAACAGACGACAAGGTCTCTTAAATTACTTTTTAATTGATTAACGAAAGAGGACATACTCTATCCAAAATGTTATTTGTTATTTTTATTTCTTCTTTTACACTGATTAACAGCTGTGATGGAATTCTATTTCTCTCAACTGATTTTAATAATTAAATCTATGTCAGAACAATCTACTCTAAATAACATCTATTTGGCACAAAACAGTACCCTGATATTAAAACAACTATATCCTTAGACCAATTTACGATAACACGTATATTTATTGCAATTGCTAAGTGTCAGAACAATAGCTAAAAATATTGCTAAAAAGTGCAGCAAAAATCACTATCCAACTAGCCATATTTGAACCATTTCATTCACAAAACTTAACCACGATACAACTATTTACACCATGCTTCGTTCTTTCTTATGAAAACATATTTGCTTTAACACATTATTTTTTTTAATATCGTATATTGCTTTTGACATTCGATTTTCAATTAAAAAAACTGCTTCGTTTTGAACATTCTACAGATGTCTAAAACCTCTAACATTTCCATACTCACTACCATTTGGTATGCTATACTATNAACATTACAGAATTAAGTAAGTACGGGAGATGAAAGTAATGAACGCAATCACTCTTGAAAAAAATCCCCTAAACATATTCTTCTCACAAGGAAAACTCAAATTCTTTATACGTTGCCATATTCATCATAACAAAGGACGCATCACGTTCCACCCTCCGAGTGGAGTGCCGACACCTCTACACGCTAAACAACACCAGAGGTCAGAATTCGACAGACAAATAGAATTGGGAAAACAAACAATTCGCTCGGGAAACATTCTAAAGCACTTTAACGTTATTATCTCAAGACATCAAGTCACATTAAATTCTTTATTCATTTTATTTTTGCGGGGTCACGGGCTCACGGCCGGAATTCCTGCAATGTCTTTGATCTAAGTCAGACGAGAAAAAAAAACATGAACGAAAATGCACTTCAACTGTCTTCATAAAGGGGGGAAAATATAATTTATTCACGAGATAATTTTCTCCTCCCTTTTAAGGATAGACGTCGTTTGAAGTAGGGTGGGCACGAATGAATGTTTGCACTGAGCCCGGCTTAGGCTGCACTATGCTCTCTCGGGAAGACTTTGTCTTGTATTCAACGCAATTTTTTGTGTATCACCATTTTAATATTCAACATCGTAAAACAGTGGCGGTGTTCCGGAACTTTACGTAATTGGACTGGGTCAACGGTTCTCCTCCGATTTGTTGTATTCAGTAGTTAAATTTTATTTGAATGATATTATCTGTCCATTCCAATGCAACGTTGCGTAAAATATTATTCAATTTCGTAAGCTAAAGAAAGGAAATTATTCGTGTTTTTTATTAAGTATTTAGATTTCACAAATTCTCGCGCTAGATACTCTGCTCTTTACATACTTCTTATCGTACCTAATACAACAAATTACCTAGAAAATGTTCAAATTACAGACATCTAAAAATAAAGAACCCATCTATCTTCTTATTGCACAAATATAAATGAGCGTCTAAATGAAATCCAATCACTAATTCATTGTAAACAAAGGATCATTCAGTCTGTTTCCAAAGCCACAACAAACGACCTGTTTGCCTCTCAATAATAATTAACTGTAGCACTCTATTCAAGTGACCCCATCGAGGACTCAGATTTAAAGACAGACTCAACCATTTAATTAATCAAGATTCACGAATAAAATGTTTATTAATACCGCTGTAATTAATTTAGATACACCATAGCGTTTAATTTAGAGGCATATTTTAAACAAATTAAACTCCTTACATTGCTTTTGGTAGTAAATTGATATTGTGACCTCGCCTACGCTTTTGCGTAGGTGTTTGATATTAAAGTTCCTTTTTGTGTTTTTGTAGGTGTGACATTATAAGCTATAAGTACCTACACTTCCCCAAGCGCGTTTCATGCCCTTTTAAAAACTCCGTAAGTAAAGCTATAAAAAAAAACAAATTAAGAATTATCATTTGGCATGTCCCTTGATATAATAGGAATTTAAATACGGGTAGGTTAAATATTATTAAAAATACTGTTCTATTTATATAGTCAAAAAGTTTATTTAGAAAACAAAAGCTGGATAACATACTCCATATAAAAGCAACATTCATAGATATAATAATATTCTGTGATACAGAAAACAATTGGCTAGCGCTTATAATATTCTTTCTTTCATATTGCTTTAGCTTGTAAAAACAACTCTGCAATTTTCAAACACACTGTAATAACCTACCTATGTATGCAATTCATGAAATGTGGGATTGGAATATTTAAAAATATATATTTAAAAACAGACGACAAGGTCTCTTAAATTACTTTTTAATTGATTAACGAAAGAGGACATACTCTATCCAAAATGTTATTTGTTATTTTTATTTCTTCTTTTACACTGATTAACAGCTGTGATGGAATTCTATTTCTCTCAACTGATTTTAATAATTAAATCTATGTCAGAACAATCTACTCTAAATAACATCTATTTGGCACAAAACAGTACCCTGATATTAAAACAACTATATCCTTAGACCAATTTACGATAACACGTATATTTATTGCAATTGCTAAGTGTCAGAACAATAGCTAAAAATATTGCTAAAAAGTGCAGCAAAAATCACTATCCAACTAGCCATATTTGAACCATTTCATTCACAAAACTTAACCACGATACAACTATTTACACCATGCTTCGTTCTTTCTTATGAAAACATATTTGCTTTAACACATTATTTTTTTTAATATCGTATATTGCTTTTGACATTCGATTTTCAATTAAAAAAACTGCTTCGTTTTGAACATTCTACAGATGTCTAAAACCTCTAACATTTCCATACTCACTACCATTTGGTATGCTATACTATCATTTAATATAGGTACGCCTAGCAAAATTGTGCATCGTTGCTATAATTTGACACGAGAATACAATACATCGAAACTACGTCACAATATTAATTACATATTTACTTTTAGGCCGTCACTTAGAAGCCACATTGCGTTTCATAATTCGATTGCTTATATCGCTCCAATAATTTGGACCATTGTTATACAGTGCCGTCAGTGCAACAATTACATACAACCTATTTAGTATTTTACAATACTCTCTATGGTTCATTCATTTTGACTATTGTAAAATCACTTGCAGATAACTTAGGGCAAACAAAGCTACTCTAACTGTGAGAACAATAAGTAAAATGTTTATATTTATTATTAGATTTATGGTGTTGATATTGTTTTGGCAGAAACTACTTTTTCATAGCAACACGCATGCCCAGCGCGGTGGGTACGGGCAATCCCCACAGCCTGGGGGAGGCATTTGTCCAGCACTGGACGATGCAATTTCAGTTTTAAATATATTGTTATTATTTTGACAATTAAGCAGCTGCACTGACGGCATCCTTACATTCCAGCTAACTAGCTTACACGATCACTAGCCACACTTATTAATCAAATAGCCGAACATTTAATTTTAAACTTTACTCCAACGACACAAAGATCAATATCAATTAACTGCCGTAAATAGACATCACAATAAACGCCTTACATCTACAGATTGCTGCAGAAGTTTATCATTTTTACTTAGGTCTAATACACAGTTTATGACATAATAATATTTCTGAATAATTTTATACATTTAGTATACTTTATTAGGGCCGTTGAGTAAATTTCGTTTTTCTTTCATAATACATCATAACTGGTAGATCTACAAAATGTAGTAAGTACCTCTCAATAAAAATATTATAAGCAACTGAATCTTTCTCTTACATTGTCTACATAATAAACATAATTTTGCTTATAAAATAAAAACAGCGTCATTCAGAATCATTTGCCGTCTTATATTTAAAAAATGTAAGTAGTAAAGTGGTATCTACAGACGACAGCACACAATAGATTTTCAAACTTATCAAAATAGTGGTAGGCTAATGTTTGACTGATAAAATTTTACAGATTCGGGTACCGTGACTGTATTCTGTACCTAAATGTGCTAGAACAAAATCTATTTGTCTAACTTCAATCTACAGATCACAAATTGGAAGTATTTATTGATTAAATCGTATATTTTACTATTAATAAGATTACTCTAGTAATATCTAAACACTGAATAGATTCTGTACTTAATTTGTAACATTAGATTAATGGAGCTATCACTATCGTCAAGCTCGTGATCGCGGGTTTGTTCAGCTCCAGCTTGGCAACCGAACGTGAGGCACGGACGAGGCTCGTATTCAAAACTCCACGAACATTTTATATGTTGCTGTTTATATGTGTTTATGCTACGATGATCCCGGAATTCCGAGATTTTGTTTTGGAATTTTGAATCCTGATTTATTGTTAGTTTTTTTTTTTAATCCTGCAGCTTTTTCTAATTCCGGTACTGATTCCGGAATTTCGGAATTGAACCAGTAGTATCGTAACTCAGTTCCGGAATCGAACATGATCCGATACATGCCCTAGTATAAACAGATAAATGTTCGTGGAGTTTTGAATCCGAGCCTCGTCCGTGCCTCGCCCGGGGCACGTCTCGTGCCCGGCACAGGCTAGCATAATTCATGCTTTACTGGTCAACGTTACGCGAATGGGGCCCAAGTTCCTAGTCAGAGTTTTCGAAGTTTACGTTCTCGATAAGCAATGGTAACTCAGCTGAAATAAAGAGTCGGATGTTGTATCACATGATTTGAATATTTCCCTTTCATTCATTTTGCCGGTTAACAACGTTCACTATCGCGTGAGTGACCGCGTTTTTAATACGTCCAAAAGCCGTTGACAGCTTTATTAAATAAACTGTTCTAAAACTAAATGCTACATAATAAAGTAGAATATTAATTTACGTATCAAGAACGTTAGCTTACAAAACTCGGAATAGGCTCTCTATATCTTTATCACTTTAAACAGTATAGCAATAAATCAGAAGAATAAAAACCAGCACTTATTATAAAACAAAACACTGTAAACAGCACTTTCTTGACCCATACTCTGCCACGTTCCATACTGCTTACATCATATCCCGAGTAAGGAGAAAGCAAGGAGGTTGGAACACCACTTATCTGTCTATATCTTGATCACTAGTACAGTAGCGCAAGAAAAACCCAGAACTTAGAATAGAAAAAAAACACTATAAACAGCACTTTCGTCACACATAGTCTGGCACTTTCCGTAGTGCTTGCATCATAACCCGAGCAAGCAGAAAGCGAGGAGGTTGGAACATCAGTCGTCCGCGTCTATGTCTTCGTCACTCATGTCCTCCTCGCTGGTGCAGTCGGGTTCTGAAGATTCGGCTGTGCAGCGCTCGCACCAACATACAAAGAGATAATTTTGGGCTAGTTCCTGGAAGAAAATGAGTTATTATTAGGTTTTTACGGAAACAAATGTGTGACTGTATTTTTCAAATTTCAGATAAACTTTTCGGAGGCAAGTTTCGGGGACCGCTTTGGGACCATAAAGGTGTCCTGTACTGCGCAAGACGTATCGTTTATTCGATTTTTCAGTAAAATAAAATTGCAGCAAATGTATTTCTGTCTTAAAAACAAGTTCTTCTCATTGAGTAGCATTCAACGACGCGGGCATTGGGTGACCTCACAGGCACAGAGGTGTAACATTGCCAACTGCCAACTGACTTGCTGTGTACAAGTTCTAAAACCAACATATCGAATTCAGCCTGATCCAGAAATTGAACCCGAAACTCTGTGCACAGCAGTCGCGCTTGCCACATCGACCGACAGAGCCGTTTAATTTTATTAAAATACTAGCCGTTTTCCCGCGGTTTCACTCGCATTCCGTGGGAATTACTGCCCGTACCCGGATAAAATATAGCCTATGTCACTCGTGGATAATGTAGCTTTCGAATGGTGAAAGAATTTTTAAAATCGGTCCAGTAGTTTTTGAGCCTATTCATTACAACCAAACAAACAAACAAAGTTTTCCTCTTTATAATATTAGTATAGACATTTTATAACTTGAACATTAAACTAACCTTCTGCCTTGAATGCCGCGACCTCTGCAGCGTGCATTCATCGAGATAGCTGATACAGATCTCATCGCCCGGCATTATGGGCTTCAACGCCTTCAGCTGCACTCTATGGTTGCCGTAAGGGAACGTCGACTCGGCGTTAGGAGCACAACTGTGGTTACATGAACTTTGCAACTGGAATAGGCCTGAGCCTTCCGTGTTTAGGAATGAACCGGATTCTGAAATTGAAATATAGTTTTATCATCTCTAAGAAAGCAAGTTTAGACTTTGTTAATTAAGCTTGGTACTGACCTACGACCGCTCAATATGTACTGACTCCGTGAGTGCTCAGCATGTAGCATGTTATGCCTTGTAATTTCGGTCAGTACCCAGCTTTAGGATTTTATTTTGTCAGTTATAACAAGTGAACTAATTTATTCAAATTGATGAAGAAACGTCATAATACCTAAAGTAAATAGCCTAATCTGCAAGTGATATGGATGACCATAGCTTTTCATTTCTCTCGTAGACCTAAATAAGCCTTATTTGTGTGAAATCAACTGTTGCTGTAAATCAATATTGTTTAGCTACATACCTTCTTCCACATACTGATAAAGTTTATCAATGAACAGGTCCAGCTGTTGTCTCTCATCATCAGACATGGTGAGTTCCAGCACAGAGTTCACCCACATAGCTAGCGGACTGGTACCAATACCCTGCCCATTTGTACCAACTAATGCCATTAGGGTACAAAAACCTTCTGGAGTTAGGAACTGAAAATAAATAAAAAGAAGTTGTTTAAATAAAAAGAAAAACTGGTTTGACCCAGTTTGTGCCATTACTTTGTATTTTACCCTTGTGTGCACAACTCAATTATTCTTTTGTTTTATTAATGATTGATGGTCAATAGCATAAAGTGCGGCGACATGTGTTATTGTGTACACACATCGATTTCCGTCAGTTGCGCAAATATTGAAACGGACAAATTATGTTTGCACTAACTTTACATAACTAGTCCAAAGTTATGGGTATTTCAAGTAATGGTCTATTTATTCTCAGGAATGTGATTGTGACATGAAAATATTGGATTTAAAACTCTGTGCAAGTAAATAAATGTCAGTTTTGGCTTTGAGGCTGAAGGCAACAAAAGTAAAGGGGTTTAAATTTTTAACTAAGAACTTATCTCAGATGTATGATATCTTTTGTTTATGTACATTATGCATATGTGATTTTTTTTATTTTTGAAGTAGTTACAAAGATTGTTCAAATGACTTTAACAAAAATACCTCACCTCTTGCACTTCATCACCGCTAACAACATGGGAAGTCATCTCCCTCAACGTATTCATCTGATGCGTAAACTGTTCACCCAATAACTTGTGCACCAACTCCGCATCCTCGTTCTCTGTGCGGTGACAGAACTGTTTTACTTTAGCTACCGCTGCGGCTGGGTCAGAACTCTGTTGGATGTATGCTAGTATTCTTACGAGTAGCATTATACTTGTCGTTTCTGGTGGGTAGTGCATTTGTCTGGAAAAATAATTGGTACTGTTAAAGTGGTATGAAATGTATTGTGTGGATTGCGTTAGCGAAAAATAGTTTGTTTGTTCTTAAAAATTATTTTGATTCATTATTAAATAGCACACAGGACAGTTTGTTGAAAAAAAACTGTTATATGATTGTATCCGGCTTTTGACTGCTAGTTTAATAAAATTGGAGAAACAAGAATACTCACGTTTTTCATGACATAGTGATAACAAATATTGATTTTCCAAAATGTATGGTATCGCTTTGGTTTATTATTATAGGTATATATTTAAGCAAAGTAAAGATTAGAACTTACTTCCAAGTCTCCAAAAGCACGACAATTGGATGCTGAGCATCACTGGAGTCATGACACAGCAACCTGTGGTACGTAGCATAGGCCCTCTGTCGGCACTCCTCTGAACAGTAGAGGGCGCCACATTGGTCGCAGTTAGTTATGCTCTCAATGTTTATCTCAAATGTATTGGAATGTGGGAGAATTATATCTGGTTTGCATGATAAACGCCTTACGTTCTGCTCTGGAGTTTCTAGTGGCCTGAAATGGAATAATTTTTATACTTTCAATTAGAGAAAAATATATCTGTCTTAGCATTTTCTTGGTTTTGTGTTTGGTACATTATAATTTGTTAACTTTTGTTAGTATGACTCTGGATTCATTATTGGTATTGGTACAAAAAGTGATGCGAACTAGAAATATCAAATAGATAAATAGATAGTGCCTGTCTAGGATAAACTGAATTCAACAAGCTCATTTAATTAATGGGCTATTAGTACAAACCCACTATTATTATCATACCAGTAGTTAATTTGCAATGGTTTTACTTTTATCATAAAAATACGAATTTCGTGTTTGGAAACGTCAGTGGATATTTCAGTTGCCAGCCCCATAAAGAGTGCCTGGTTGAAGAGTCACCTCTGTCTGAATTTAAAATAAGAAGTGGAATGAACAAAAACATACCTCATGCAATAGTCGCAAGCTAAATATCTGTAGGCCGCATTCCAAGCAAACTGGCACGAAACTAACGGGTCTTCTTCCAAAATCACGTCGCCCTGTGCATATTTCTTAGTAGCATACAACCCTTTGCCCTGAAAATAAAATGTTTTATTAAAAAAAAACACTTCCAACTAGCGAGGCGTATTGACAAACTTTCTTTACCTTTTTGCTGTTCGACGTTCTTATTTCAAATCCTTCCATATTTAAATTATCACACTTCTTTTAATTAACTTTAGTGGTTGATATTTCAGTCATAAATTGCTGAAATTTCATAAAACCTCAATTCAAAACAGCGCAAGTTTTTAGGTTATGTAGCTGTCACACTTCAAACTTCAATCAAATACTTCATTTCCGTTTTTGTATTGCAATATTAAAAAAAAAAAAGGTAAAAAAAACTTTTTAAGTTAAACGGTTTTATGGTAAACAGCAAAATGTTGCAGATCAATGTACTAAAAGCTAAAAAATAAAAAAAAAATAAACATATGCATTGATTACACTAAAATAAAATCGTGGGGCACATCTCTTGGGCAAAAGAAGGCCAAAAGGGGCAAACCAACAAAGAAGAAAGAGACAAAAAAAGAGAAAGAGCACAAGAACAAAAGGAGGAGAGAAAGAGAAGAGATGCGGGAATTCAAATATATGGTTTTTTCATGTTTTACCTAAGTTACATTCATTATGAGCGTGATCTTATGATTGGCGGTTTAAATACAAGTATTTCTATGTCTTGTTTAAACTCCGAAACTTACATGTAAAAACCTTGTAAAAACGTTTTTGCGGCATAAAGTTTTTTTTACCGAGTTAATTATATTTGATAAGAGTTTCGAAGTTAAAAAAACGATGAACGTCTGCATTGCATTAATAATATAGGTTACAGACGAAGAGGGACAACCTTCCGCATACGGTCACTCACCATGGAACTCTACTATTGACAGGTTGAAAATATAATTGCAGTTTGACAGGTTTTTGTGCTGCTGTCTGTAATTAATAGTACCATACTGCAACTCCAGAAGCTCGATGTACGTGAGACGAATCAGCGATAGTGTATAATTAGGCCGGTTCAATAACCTTTACTCCTGATTTGCTTAAGAGATTACGGAATTGAACAATTATTGTATGGGGCTAATTCAAAAAATATTATCTAGTAAAGAATCCAGAGATAGAAGAATATTGATTTCCCGCAGTTAGTAGGTAATAGGAGATTCTCCTAGATATTAGATAACAGATATCAAGTAAGCAAACATTTACTAGCACGCCTTGATAACCAAATGGATAACTAATCGGCGCGATCCAGCAGATGTACCTTTTTATTATGGATTTATAATAACGAGTATCTTTATCTAAATTTATCCACATTGTTTAACGTACCAATCTAAAGGTTTTTTTTTATCATAGCGATAAATCGATATTTTTGTATGAGACATTGTTTTGTTATATATGGTAATGTTTTTTGTTTAGCAAGAGAGTTATTATTTATCATATCCTACCTCGTGGATGGATATATTATGAATGTTTACTCATGTAAACAATTATCCTTCGAGCTTTGATATGGTAACAAAATTTTTTTACGAGTCTTCCCCGTTTATCCGTTTAGTATGATATAGATTTTATAAAATGTATGACGCAAATCCTAATGATTTGATAATGATTTTAATAAGTAATTTATTTTTCAATAAACAATTACCTTCAATTAACACTATTTAGATTTTATAAAAAAATGTAAGTACTATGATATATTTAAATTATAATAATATCAAGCAATGGAGAGATGCAATTGTTGACTAATATTGCCAGCGAAATATTTACAAACATTATATTATATATTTAAAACGGTATAAGTAACTTTAGGGTAATATTAGTTTTTCAAACGTTTATAGGTAACTAATGTGAGGTAGTTTACTATGATGATATACGTTCATAGTAAAATCAATGGCTAAACCAGATTATTCCACAGATATAGAAAGAATTTAAAAATTAAATCATCATTTGGTATGAAGGGTGCATGCCATGTTGTGGTGAATTATGACGTATCTAACTTTTGCTGTAGTTTAACCGAAAAAATATTCATAGTCTTAATATTGTATTTTATTATAGTGAAGTAGACTGCAAGCAGTCAGTGTTTTAATTTATTGTGAGATCGTGTAATGCAAGTTGTCAATTTTGAATATTTTATTGGTTGCTTTTTAAAACAGACAGGTTTTTTTTATTAAAGTGTAAAAGTGGTTGTGCGGGTTTTGGCATGGTACAAAAAGTCGAATTTGATAATGTTTATAAAAATTAATATTAGACACATGATTTATACTAAACTATAATTTTATTTTGTCAACAGTTGTTTCTGATTACGCGTATGGACACGTCACATGTCAATTTTGTCAAATTGGTTTGATAAAAACAAATGAGAGCTAGAATTTTGTTCAGGAAAAATAATATTAAAATTAATTGTGTGTTATAACATGCTGTTTGGGAAATGAAAGATGAGAAGTTGTACGCTGTTTGGTAGTGTTTGTTTTTAATTCCCGTTTTTTGTGTTGAAGCTGGACGTATTGGTGTGATAAAGTGGTCTCTATTTTACACGCAGAGAATGATAAATATAAACATTGTATCAGAGTGTTCTAATGCTGCTGTAATGGTGCCAACGGTTTCTGATATGATCCCTCATTTGTTTAGAATTGGGTTGAAGTAATGGCATTTTCATCGTTGGTATGTACTGGTCAATGTCGTGATTAATATTGAGGAGTCATGATAAATTATGCATGCTTTTGTACTACGAGAAGAACATGTTAGTTATATTAAGTTCTTCTTATAAACAAATAATGTCCGCTTATGTTATGATAGCAGGTTAATCTTGATATGTGGAGTTGGCATTTTTATTTATATTGTCAAGGTTTTCATGTTTTCTTAATATATAGAGTAAGTATGTAGCTTGGATTGAATATCAGTTGATTTTGTAATGTATTAATGTTGGTGTATGTTACCAAAGTTGTAAATATTATAGCTGTACGTTATATTGAGCTTTATGTTTTTAAAAAAAAACAGTATATAGAGAACATGTCATGCTAGTTTTTTATGAAGGTAAGGAAGAGGTGATTTCGCATGGCTTATTTAAATTGTAAGAGAATATTATAGGG
>NWSH02000437.1:3755229-3787964 GCA_002382865.2 Heliothis virescens | reverse complement strand
ACACACACACACACACACACACACACACACACACACACACGCACACGCAAACTAATTCATTACTTACCTAAATGATCTCATTTACCTTAGTATATCTTATAATTGTAAAGAATAGTATGTATAATAGGTCTTTAACTTTAATTTTTTGTTTCTTATATTCTCATTCTAGAATAAAAACGTAATAATTAGGATAAAAAAGTAGAATTGTATGTAGATCACAAATATAAATGTACTGTTACTTATAGCACAGGCTTAGTTACCTAGTTTAAGTGACAGTGTATCTTAATTGTAATTGCAAAAAAGTCTGAACAATAAACGTTTTTATTATTTTTCTTTTTATTATTATTGGTTTGTCTGCGATCACGATAATTAACATTATCATATTCAAACACACCAGTTTTGCGTACAAACTAAAGAGATGAAAATTCACAATACTCTTACATAACAATTCTGGAATGTGCAAAACCAGTCTTTTATTTTTTTACTAATAATACTGCTATTGATTTATACTATTATGGTCCTGATAGCTTGTTATGAATACTTTAGGCACAAACAAATTAGGCATAAAACATTTAATGATTAAGGAGTTCATGCACTGTACAGTGCACTACCCACGTTAAACCTGCATCGTGACTGTCTGCTTAGCATGACCTTTACCGGTTAGACTTCCGTAGTTTTTATATAGGTCATTAGTTGGATGAGTTTTATTGTATCCAGCACGGATGGATATCTAGAGTTGATTTTGGTCCCTACCTTCCTTCTTCGAGATGAATGATAAAAACAGTTCCAGTAAATCATCTTACCAGCAATGGTGTCAATGGCGCCAACATGCTTCCAATCCTGGCGGCTGTGTTGCCCCAACCAAGTAACGTACCCCTCACACTAGTCGGGAACAACTCCAAACTGTACGTGTAAATCCCAGTGAAACAAATGACTACGCCGAGTTTTCCAACCAAGAACAGAACCACTTTCAACCAGGATAGGGCTGAAAAAGAATTCAAAGCATTAAATCACGATGTAATCTATACCTAGCGTCGATCTATATGAACATTGAACTAAAGCTCGTCAATGTTATGGGTCGGTTACCTCTCCTAAGGTACGGGACTAGCTATTTACGAACTAGACGTATTTTGTTTTTGTGGCCTAAAAAAACACTTTCAACAAGAAAAAGCTGCGTCACTGATTATTATGACATGACAGGGTAAACCATGTGACATTCCGAGATTTCTACTTTCTATCAGATGTTACATTTTCGATATTCGATACTCACATTCTGGGCAGTAATTCTGGGCTATGAGAAAAGTGGCAGACAAGAAATAGCCGCATTGCAATGTTATTCTCCTTCCATACTTGTTGAACGTATAGTAAGCAATCACTTCTCCAGGGAATGAAGTAAATGCAGCAAGAATGAAGTTGGTGTATTTGTTCCCTGGTAGCAGCACACAGTGGACCAATGATCCATAATAAAGGAAGCTAGACGTGAAGAAACAAAATGACGTCACAGATAGGCGAGTCATTATCTCTTTCGATCCGATAATAATTTTCATATTCTCCCTTTCTTTTTGTTCTACCACGTCGAACATAACACGCAACTGATCGTCATTTGCATCTTCAATTTCTTTCTCAGCGATATCTAATTTATTCATTTTTGCTATGGCATTCAAAGTTTTCTTTGCTCCATCCATTTTCCCACGAAGCAGTTGCCATCTTGTACTTTCTTTTAGCACAAATATGTACAGGATAAATAACACCATGGGTGCGTAGACCACTAATATCAACCATTTCCAGTATTGAAAACCCATTGCTAAGAAAGCAAAAACGATTTCTCCAACGTACACTGCATATGAGAATATGATGCCTGTCAGCACTCGTTTTGAACTTCCTCCTACTTCTATCACTGAAAAATGAAGTTAGTTATTAGCAAAGTCAATACGATTTTTCGTAGAATATTTAATAAGGATCTATAGGAGGAAATACTAACTTAGAACTACCCCAACAGTGTAAAGACCAGATCCCATAACTGACTCAAGGAATTCCAAGGCTAAGTACGGATAGTAACTTGTGATGAATATCTTGAATACCCCAATAGACGCACCAACGGCACACACAATCACTGTGGGTTTTCTTCCAATTCTGAAACATAAAATAATTTTAAATCATCTAGTCGCTAGGCTCAATTATTCCTCTGGCCACTGTGGGGTGTCAGTTGCCTAGAGCCTCATGAGGTTCTGTGCTCATGAGCCGATAGAGCCCCGCCCTAACTGACCTAGAGTCCTCGCGATAAATACGTGCTTTATTTTGCTTTTGAATACTTTTCATCATCACTTTCTTTCGGCTTTTGTTGACCGTGCCTTGTAATAATTAAGACGGCCTTGCAAGCCAGTCCTAATAAATCTCCGTCTTTTTTGTCTATAATAATGAGCTCGTGAGTCATTTGTTTGTTTCGATATGGTGTTTGTTTAATTATACAAGATTTACCATATACCTACCGCTGGGCACCCATGCTGCCCCCTGCTACGATGTAAAAGTTGAAAACTGGTTGTGGGTACATTGATAAGACGAAGGCCATCAAGTGTGGTCCAATATAATTAAACCAACATCGACATGTTTTTCTAGGAAGACTAGTTTTAAGCAAAAAATGAAGTTGAGTCGGTTACAGCTAGACGTGCCTACCCACCAATTATCTACATTCAGTCATAAAATTGGAGTAGCTAATATCATGAAATACAGCCACTGATGATATGAAATGAAAAAGATTTAAAATATCAAGACTTGTAAGGGTAATTCTACATTACCCATTACTTTGGTTAGGTTAGTAATAGGTAACTTAACACTATTCTCTTCATTATTAAGTCTCTTTCAAGCACTTAGACTTGCAGGCTTACTCGCTTCTATATCCCAAGGGCATAGGCCTTCAGCCTATTGCTATCAATCAATCTCAAATCTAAATTACCGGCTGGTCATGGAAAATCCCGATAACACTGACTGACCCGAGAATCTAACCCATTACAGCGAATAATATACATCAAAGCCATCGCGCCACCAGAACAATTGGACATCAAGGGCAAAATTCAAACTTTGCGAATTAGGTGCGTGTTTGAGTTCATGTGACTTTGTTGGGAAAACATAACGAAGTAGCAGAAGGTACCTACCAAAAACAGACATTGGCATTATCATCATAGGTAAAGACAGTAACACTCGTCATTTATATTTCCTGACGCGTGTGTGCCATATTTCCCGGGTTTCCTTAATTGAATGTTTCTGGCAACTTTTAATTTGGATTAGGTACTTATGACAAAAATATGAAAAAATCCTACTCTTAACCGCAATTCGACAATAAATTAACCCGAGTGCGGAATTAAATAATCATCGTTTTGTGTGGAATTTACTAAACGGGTAGGTATTATTACCTATCTACAATTTTCTAATAAGAATTATTAGGATACCGGTGGTGTCGGGTTCTTGAGCAGATACTTAATTAAAACTCCAAACCGGTAAAGAAGTCGTCATTTCTTTTACAGTAGGTATTTCACGTGACTAACAACACTCCTAAAGTGTTGTTTTATAAATACTAGCAATAATTACAGTGATTTTCTAGCCTGCAAACGTGACGTAAAACCCTACGAAAGACTATCCTGACTGAGATCGATAAATCATTATTTTAAAAATAAGTAGCTCTAAAAAGGGGACAATAGGGTGAAATTGTACATTATGCTGCAAAAAATACTAAAGTCAATAGTCATAAAATGCCATTAAATTATTTGTTTAGGTTCAATGGCCATTGAACAAAAAAGGTTGCTTACTTGTCGGCTATCCATCCTGTGAACATCATAGAAAATATCATCCCCGCATTGTGGATGCCGCCTACTAAATTAATTTTCCACGGTTGACACGCCAAATTGAGCTGAAAATAAAACATATGATATGCAATATTAACAACTTTATCCATGTTTAGACACTAAGTGCTAATTTAGTTACCTTCGGCTATGTAAACAATAAAAATAATAATGACGTAAAGAATGAAGGATTTCCGTGAAAAAACCTAGATTGAGATCCGGCTGACATAGGCATACTTGTTACTAGTTCCCGTCAGCGATTTCAACGACCCAAGGGAAGTACTCCATGCACTCAGATAAAAAAATATTTAGGTTATTGCCTTCTCAATAAATAGGCTATCTAACAAGGAAAGACTATTTAAAATCAGATCAGTCGTTGCGTTGCTCCGATTAGCGTGTTTAAGCGAGCAAACAAACTCCTGAGCCTTTAGTATTCTTAGTATTGAATTAGACCCTGACTAAAATTTTAAATGGCAGTTTGTTTTCTTTATTTTACTGTCCTATGGCATGTAAGGAAGAGGAAGAGTCCCATGGCTGTAGACAGCGACTGCAGTCTTCAGAATAAAATGTGGTATGTCCCTCAGGACAAGTTGTTCGGGACAAAGCTACTAAGTTCAAAACATATTTACGTAGTACCAACAAAAGTTTTAGTTTTATTTCCATGATATCAATTAGCTGATAATTTTTGTCAGTAACGTAATGATTGTTGTAGTTCTAAAAATACGTATAGACTCAGTATTTATTTAATATGTACTTCAGGTGATGCAATTACGTTTATATCTCGATAAACAAAAACCTAGACTTTTTATTACCGCTGTTTTTATACGTTTACTTTATTTATGACATTTCATAATAAATCTAATAACTACTGTGTATCTAATAATGCAAATAGCTTCTTGAGAATTACTTGGTAGGTAAATGAGAGTTACTTTCCGCTATTTAAATAAGGTGAGCGACCTAGTAACGTAGGTTCACCTTTCTCTTCACAAAGGTGCTTCAGTTCCAAGAAAATCATTAGGTATATGCTGAGATAAAACCGTTCTAGGAATATACCCAGCCTGAAACACGTGCCTAGTTCACGTGATACTGGACCACTTTCACACAGTGGGTACCCACTTATAGATGGTGTTTAAAAGTACCTTTACATGATCACTAAATATGAAATAGGCGTGCAAATACATTGTTTTAAATGAAAAATGTGATGATGTTGTTGATGGCATCCTAGCCGATTGTTGGCCACGGTGGCTGTTCTCATATAAGGAGATCAGCCAGCTGAGCAGGACATATTATAGTGCACACTTGCAAAGGCATATGCGCAGATACAGGTGCACTCTCTCTTCCCTCACTCTCATTGCCCGATGGGACGGCAATCCGAAACGACCGGAAAGAGATCAGGCGCAGAACCGACATTAACGTGCTCTCCGATGCACGGGTGTATCAATCACCAACTTCCAGACTCCGGGCTTCTTTGTGTAAGTTTTTGCAACTCACAAAGTGATTTCGGCCCGACTTAGGAATCGAACCCGAGACCTTGAGTATAGCAGTCGACTATGTAACGACGATTCCAACGAGGCGTCAAATGAAAAATATAAGACATATCTGGCACTCCTTCTAGAAGGAAATTCTATGACAGATTATGATTCCTATGTCTACCATAAAAAGCAAAAGTTTTATATTTAGACTGTAGAAATCAATATCATTTATCATGAATGTTTACACACGTTTTGAAAGCTTGAATTGCGCCGTTTGGCGCCTCTGGGGTGTGAATTAATTGATCGCCACTCATGTTGTTGTTGACGCCGCTTTTCGTAAACACATTCTGAAGGATTTAAGTTTGCGATCTAAACGTAATATACCTTAAAACTATTTTAAGCCTTCCTCAAACATCATCAATATATGTGCCTTTTTCGGGACGCCTTTTCACACACGTTCGCTTAGCCCCAAGGTAAGCTACTAATTAACTTGTGTTATGGGTGCTAACACAACTGATTTTTATAAATAGATACATATAATAACAACCAGACCACAGCCAACAAACATGCTCATCACACAAATGTTGATTGTACCGGCAATCGAACCCGGGACCATCATTCAGTAAGCCAACGAGGTCGTCGATATTTAATGATCGTTACAACCTTACACTTTAAACTACAAATAAATAGTAAAACCACATGGAAGAGCCTTATTTCCATAAGTTCATAGATTTCAGGCTTTTTGAATATCACCAAAAAATTATACACACCTCAGCAACAATAGAATTGTTATTTTCGTAGACCCAATGCTGGCACTGTTCAATAACTCCGCTAAACGAAGCATTGGTGCAAGTTTGGTTCGACAATAAATGTTCATCACTCAGTATTGGCTTGTAGCACTTGGTATCAACGTCTTTGGGCCACCATGAAGGTATCTTCATGTCCTGATTCTGACTTTCACACTCAGGCACCCGACATCTGTTCAATGAAAGCATTAAAATTAATTTATCGCAAGTACTTACTAATGAAGACAAAATTGAGGCTATTTATTGTGACAATGAGCTCAATTGATGCACACAGAGATACATTGATGTAACAGACTTAAAGTACACTCAAGAGCAATGACTTCAATCAATTGCAGAAATCTTATATTTTTATTCAAATAATTTATTACTGTAAACTATAGGCAGATATTATATCTTGACATAATTATTAGCAGGAAAAGATCTTGATACAATCATCGATTAGTTACTATAAAAATTAACATTGATCCGTAAATCCCTACTTTACTCCATCTATCTAGCCTACTGAGCTAATATATTTCGAAATGCCTACTATAGTACTATGACTCGTAGTAATTGTTCCCGGTTGTACCTACTTTGCAATTAACTGAAACATTAATCATGATTACAGTGGTTCTTCTGTCTTGACTGTTCGAATGGTTCTAATTGAACTAAGTGCTTAGGTATTAGGAATACCGAGGAATATTTTATAAATTTATAAATGACTAGCCGTTTTCCCGCGGTTTCACTCGCATCCCGTGGGAATTACTGCCCGCACCCGGATAAAATATAGCCTATGTCACTCGTGGATAATGTAGCTTTCGAATGGTGAAAGAATTTTTAAAATCGGTCCAGTAGTTTTTGAGCCTATTCATTACAACCAAACAAACAAACAAACAAACAAACAAAGTTTTCCTCTTTATAATATTAGTATAGAAAAAAAGACCAATTTAAAAGCAAAGTTAATTAAGTAATAAGTTGATACTTAAATTACAATTTCACACAATTCTGTTTTAACTTTATAACTTATCACTTTCAAAAATCTTACCTGTAATTAATATTTTCAGCAACAAAAACATAATTTACGTGTGTCATAGAAATCATAAAAAGAGTTAAACAAATCAACAAAAATTGTATCGTTTGAAATTTTCCGAAGTTTTCGAATTTCACAAATAGATCACTTTTTTCTTTTTCACTGATTGCATCACCATTTGTCGCGGTCATATTTAAATATAATTTAAAAAATATTGTATTTAAATAATTGTCTGTAAATTCTGGGACCGATACTCCAATACCAAACGCGGAGATCGTACTAATACGGAATCGTTGAAACAAATACAACTGCACACTATACAGTTATGCTTAAATAAATATTTATGAAGAAGGCTCCGTCGTTAGGACGAATTAAAAATAAAACCGGTCAAGTGCGAATTTTGTCTAGCGCAGAAATAATTCAGTAGGAATAAACATTTGCGAGTATGACGAATCGTGCAGATGCCGCGACGACTTTGTCTAATTGTTTTGGTATGTTTGCGGCTCTTTTATCCCGCAGTATTGTCATGTCACTGTGGGGTTATCTAAGGGAGGGAGGGGTACACATTACCCCCAGCCGCCTGCGTCTCTAAATCAAGGACATAGAATCCCCATGCCCTGACGATAGGACAACTGCCTGCATACATAATTCTGTACCTACGTAGTAGGTACCCAAATAGTTTTTCTAAGTCTTGCTTAGTGAAATTTCTGAAACCTGAATAGGTACCTGTAATAGTTTATTGACCACATTATGAAAGTAAAACATTAAATAAATTTTATTTCCTATCAGTAGTTTTTCGTTTGTTGTTACGTCAATTGTCGAAATGGAGATACCTAGGCAACTAAGTTCGTATAATTTAACTATTGCGATAGAAATTCCGTTTAATTTTCAATAGTTAGGTTGGTAGATGCTTTTCCCTCGGTCGTTATGAAATAGAAAAGTTTTTGCCTTCTGTTTTTTTCCTATTTGTAAGTTAAACTCTGATCAAACTAGATTCCTCTCTATTTCTGTTCCTAATTTTTAAATAATCGTGATGTAGTTATCCTTATCGTCAAGTAGGTACCTACTCACAATACTAAATAGCTAGCTTTGCATTTAAAATGTCATAGTTGCTTAAAATAAGTTATTCCGAGAACTGCGCAGGATTGCCATGCAAATATCACGTTCAGAAGAATCCTGCGCCGAATTTATTAGCAGTCGATGTATATTATGCATAAATTAGCAGAGAATAGTCGTTCCAATAAATAGTTCAGTAACCTCAATAATAATACCTCATTTAATATTACGTAATTTTAGACTACTTACATGGTGGCCTCTGAATTTATAATCAACTTGTTCTAACAAATTAAATAAATAACCGGCCAGATTTTTATTTGCAATAGACATTTTTCTACTAACTATTAATTAATCAGAAAGTTAAATAAGCATTTGCACGTGTAGATGTGGGTACTAGTTTATCTAGAATAAAAATTCCTTACCTATATGACTACCGCAACGCTTACAGACAAGGAACTAAGAAAGGGGGAGGGTCTAGGGAGGGTAGTAGGAGACTTGCTTGAATCTATTCAATCCAATCTCCCAACGCCCATGTCCTCGTTCTGACGTTATAACATGCTCAAGTATATTGGGAGTTTCCCCCTAACTAAGGAATTTTGGCATTTATCCAAATAAACAGTTTATTTGGGCATAAAAATGGCTCATCCGATAATATCCATAAATTTTGCTACTGGGAATATCCACCAATTAACATCGTAAACGTTTTTGTCAATAGTAATCCATAGGCCAAACAACAAGTTGGCTCTATTAACATACTTTTATCTCTACATAGAAAAATCTATAACTTTTTACTTAGTCTTCGATTTTACAGTGCCTAAACCTACACGCTACACCTCAGCATGCCAAATGGCATTGGTTAGATGCATATAGCGGATTACAGCCCCACCAGATCACATTTTTAATGTAATTAAAGCATGTTAGGTGAAAAGAAGGGGTTCTGTTAGCTTCGTTGTTAGCGTTAACTTTTTGCTAGGTTTTACATTAACGGCCATTCTAATAATCTATCTGTCTTTGGATTTGCATACTAGAGATAGAATTTTGAGATTAGTCCCATGGTAGTAATGTCAAATTCCTATCTCTAGTAAGCAAAGTCAGCGATAGACAGAATATTGAAATCCGGCAGTAAAGCCTAGCGTACCGTTACCGTAGTTGTCGACATACAAGTGACCGTAGTTGTCGTTTTGTAAACGTGTGATAATAAGATAAAAATATACAAGCTCATAACATATATTTTTAGTTTTGATTGCAACAAGCACCTTTTTTTATAAATATGAACGTGTAAACGTGTATCATGATTACTGTTTCATGCGTATGCGTATCCGATTGCTGATTGAACATCGGCCGGCATTATCTGTGGTCCATTCCATCTCTCAAACGTCAATTTTGGCATTTCGAAATGGCGGTCAACGTTACACTACGATCACTGTAAACAATAATTAAAGTTTTTAAGACTAAGAACTGCAACAATGCATATTAAACAGGTACATTAACTTCTTCTAAGTGTCTTTTTATTAATTAAATGGTCACCAGAGTCCTTTATTCTGCAGTTTATTTAGAAACTGATGACATACAAGTGACGCTATTGAATGCGCGTCTGTTTACAGGTGATAATCCAGGGTTTCAAGAGTTACCGCGAACAAATTGTCGTCGAGCCGTTCGACAAACGACACAATGTCGTCGTTGGCCGTAATGGATCCGGGAAAAGTAACTTTTTCCATGGTTAGTATCGACTTCTAACATTCCTATAGTTTGACACTAATTGATGCTGTAGTAAGTAGGTTCATTGTTGTCATAACTACTTAAAGGAACCTTCTAACCGTATATCTTCTATAAAAAGTGCTCATTGTGCATTTACTTCAATTTGATTCATTATTTTTTCAGCCATACAGTTTGTGCTAAGTGATGAGTTCTCTCATCTGCGTCCAGAGCAGCGTCTGGCCCTGCTACACGAAGGAACCGGCCCGAGGGTCATCTCTGCCTTTGTTGAGATCATTTTTGACAATTCTGACAATAGGATACCTGTAAGTAGCATTTCATGAAGAATAATTAATTTTGTTACGTGTAATAAGGACACTGCCGTTATCTATACCTGTACTAATATTATAAGGCTGAAGAGTTTATTTGCTTGAACGCGCTAATGTCATGAACTACGGGTCCGATTTGAAAAAATATTTCAATGTTAGATAAACCATTTATTGAGGAAGACTTTTTAACAGAGTGAGTGGAGTTGAGAGTTGGGGACTCCCAAGGGACATGGATGAAACTGCTGGCGGAAGCTAGTAACACAATATGTATCCTTGCAGAATAATAACATGAAGGCTTGTACTCTGTTTAACTATAGAACCTAAAAGAATAAGAATCAGAAACAGTGCATATAATTCTCTATGCATTTGAATAGCACTAAAGATAAACACAATCAATTCTTGTTGCTCAAAACTATTTAGTATTATATTTGTGCATTTCTCAATTATGCACCTATTTACAATGCTGCTTGTGCTAACATATTTTTTAGCTAACCTATCTAAAACAGGTTCTTAATTTCCTTGTGTTTAAATAATTCAAGTATAAAAAACAGGAAATAAAATTAGTTAATTCAATAGATAAGTTAAATAGAACTACTTTCTAATGTGTGACAAAAACAATTTCAACATGTTTATTTTCTTGAATCTATATAAAATCTGCATATAACTGTAACGCAATAGATAATCATACACACAATCTTGGGTATGTTTTAGTGTTCTTGCAAGTTTCTTATAGAGACATGGTATTAATTGTCTAATAAAGTTAAAAAAATAAAAAGTCATTTATTCAAGCCTACTTTGGCTGAAAATCAGCACTTTTTGAAGGTCAATCCTTACAAAAGACAGCCCCCAAAGCGCCGGCCCTTCACCACTTCCTATGTGTTTTTGCTAATTAATTGAATTCTGCTTCCCCTGGTCGGTTCACTACCTATCCAGTAGACCATTTTTTAACAAAAGATCTTACTATTCATCCAAACAGCCAACACTACTATCTACTTAAGTCTAAATACAGTCTCTATTATTGTTCAATGTGTAAAGCACAAGTATTTCGTATTCAGATTGAAAAAGATGAGATATTCCTGCGCCGAGTCATTGGATCGAAGAAGGATCAGTTCTTCCTGAACAAGAAGGTTGTACCTCGCTCCGAGGTGCTCAATTTACTCGAGAGTGCTGGTCTGTCCAATTCTAACCCCTACTACATTGTGAAACAGGGAAAGGTAAGAAATTTTATCTCTTTGGACTTAAAAATCCTTAGTGATTCTTAATGATTTGATGACTGAACTAATAAAAAATGGATATAAGCTATTTTTTGTCAAAAACTACTTTTTAATTCTGTGATGGGAGTAGTTTCCCTATGACACACATAGTATAGCGTCCAAGCCGATTGTCGGCCACGGCGGCTGTTCTCATATAAGGAGATCAGCCAGCTGCGCAGGACATATTATAGTGCACAAGCATTTGCGCAGACAGGTGCACTCCCTATTCCCTCACTCTCATAACCCGATGGGACGGCAATCCGACACTACCGGAGAGAGATTAGGCGCAGGACCGACATTAACGTGCTCTCTGATGCACGGGTGAATCAATCACCAACTTCCAGTACTAGTAGGAAAACAGACATTGGTAAAGAAAATGAACTAATAGTTTGTATACATGGAAATCCTTTTATTTTTATTCTAGATCAACCAAATGGCCATAGCGCCCGATTCCCATAGACTGAAGCTCCTGAGAGAAGTAGCAGGTACCAGGGTCTATGATGAGCGCAGGGAGGAATCTGTCACCATTCTCAAAGAAACTGTTGGAAAGGTAACTTTATTATTTTGGAGCTGTTATGCCTCTTACAAGATAGCTATAATCCAAAATATTGGTTTTTTGAAGTGAAAACTGCCAGCACTCCCGCAGTGCAACTGTGTTTTCGTTTTAATATGGCTCAAAGTTTTATATGATCAAAAACTGAGAATAACTACTAATTGATACCGACATAATGGAACATAATATTACTGCAATACTTAAATTACTAAACAATCCACAAGGCTTTTATAAGCCAAATTCAACAACTGAAAGATTTTTGATTATTTATAATTCAGGTGGAGAAAATCAATGAATTCTTACAAACTATAGAGGAGCGTCTGAAGACATTAGAAGAAGAGAAAGAAGAATTGAAAGAGTATCAGAAGTGGGACCGCGCCCGACGCGTGTTAGAGTTCATTATACATGACACGGAACATAGGGAGAATAAGAGGAAATTGGAAGAGGTAAGATAATAGCAGTCTTTAGTTCACTTTAGATAAAAGGTTTCTTAATTTATTTATGTGATAAATTAATTGTTTTTGGGTTCCATAGCCAAAGCCGAAAATGGAGCCCTGTTACTATTTTTTCGCTGTCTGTTTGTGTTCCTCAAGGCCGTATCTCATGAACCCACAGTTGAAATAGTGTTGCAGAAATTACTGAAAAGTAGAATATTAATATACATTTTTTCTTTGCGTCAAAACTTCAAAGTATAATATGGGAATTTATCAAAAAATTACTTTATAATATACTGAGCGAATATTATTAACTTATGTTGTATGTCATAAAAGTTTGCTCTATATAATTTTTTTTTACTAGCTGGAAAAAATGCGCTCAAACAGTGGCAAAGAACAACAGCATTATGCTGACATGGTCAGAGAGGCGCAGGAGCATGTCAGAGAAGCCAACAGGTAACGGCTGTTCCTCTTTATATATTACTATAGATTACTTATCTCATAAAATTCTTACTTTACAACTTTTCTCCATTTCTTATCTAATTTATCCATGCTTATATTACTTTAGGAAGCTAAAAGAAGCTCGTAAAGACGTGGCGGCGGCACGTGAAGAGAAGGACATACTGTCCACAGAACAACAACAGCTCCTCAGAGAGAAGACCAAGCTTGAGCTCGGGATTAAGGACTTGTCCGACGATGTCGATGGTGATAATAAGTCTAAGGTGAGAAAATTGATGTACGGGATTGGATAATGTATAATAAGTGTACTGTAAGTCGTTAATTATTAGGCCCAGAATCGACCAATACCAACCAGAATGGTATTTTAAACAACCAATAAAAAAGATCTGTAGTGGATGGAGGCGAGATGTTTGAATAGTAGAGTCTTATGGCTCAAAAATAACTTATTATGGTTTGATATTTCTTTGACAACTATTCCGACATGCAACTTTTGGACACCAAGGAACTGGCTTAAACATCAGCTTTATAAAAAAATGGAATAGTCCACCTTATGTAATCAAAAATACGTTTTGGTTACACCATACATATTTTTACCCCAAAATTAACCACTGGTATAACTTCACATCAAACTTTATAATTATTTATTAATAGGAAAGAGCAGAAGGCGAGCTCGAACGTCTTCGCCAACAAATAGCCGAAAAGGAACGCGAACTTGAAGAGCTCAAACCTAAATACGAAGAGATGAAGTCTCGCGAGGAAGAATGTACTCGCGCCCTAGCACTGAACCAACAGAAACGACAAGAGTTGTACGCTAAGCAAGGAAGAGGGACACAGTTCACTTCCAAACAAGACAGGGATAGATGGATCGAGAAGGAACTTAAGTATGTGTTGTTTTTTGTATTTTTAACCGACTTTTCTGAAAAGAGGTTTATAATTAGGGTGTCTATATATTTTTTAATTGGACAGATGTGTTGTTATTTTTTGGAGTTTCATAGTCAACATAAAACTTTATTGATTTGTTTGCTAATAAATGAGCCATGCAAAGCCCAAGAGTGTAAACATGAATTTAACTAAATGATTGTTATCATTTTCCAAAGGACTATTTTTAAAGGACATACTAATTTAAGATTTTGGAAAGCTTGATGGCAAGATTCATATTCCATCCTCTTTTTTCAAATAACAGTTTTGAAAATAAAATAGTTTTCTTATATGTCCACAATCTATGCAACTACAAAGTAGAACTAAACTTAAAAACACGTTAATTTAACTTCTATTTTATGTATATTTGTGACAAACCCTTTTCCCAGATCACTAAGCAAACAAATAAAAGACAAGAAGGACCACGAGACCAAACTGCGTGACGACTTGCGACGCGACGCGACCAAGCTGACTGAACTCGAGAAGAGAATAGAGGAGACCACGAAGGAGATGGAGAGGCAGAGAGTCGCTATCGACGAGCACAACAAACAGTACTACGAGTGTAAGAAGAGGAAGGACCAGGAACAGAGTGCTAGGAAGTATGTGTTATGTACTAGTTTTGTGTTTCTTGTGGTTCCGTGGGAACTACCGCTCCTAGATAAAAAAGTAGCTTATTATTATTGGTGACATAGATTTCTTTGAACCTTTAGCTGCGGATTTCTATTTGTCGATTTACTTACTTACCTACATGTAATTTCAAAATTCTATCTCAAGAGGGCAACCCTATATGTAGATAGTTTATAAAAATCCAACATAAATCTCACTCCTTAGAGATATTTAGTTCTTTTTGTGTTTTTCTCTGTCTCCCTTTCTTCACGGCATGTGATAAATGTAAGCTTAGATAAACTAACTAAAATGCATGCACAAAGAAACAATTTTACTAAATTAATAAATGTTTTTAGTGAATTATGGCGCAAAGAAACGACACTCACACAGAATTTGTCGTCACTAAAAGAGGACTTGGCAAAGGCTGATCAAGCACTACGTTCTATGGCGGGAAAGGTAAATATTACGCCATTATTCATTTCTTACGCACATCATCTGTCAAGTCTTTCCTCAACTTTATTAGGGTCAGCTTCCAGTGTAACTGGATGCAGCTATCTACCAGTGTTTTACATTTAATGACTGCCTATCTGACCTTAACCCAATTGCCCAGGCAACCCGATACCCATTAGTGTGACTGGTTGTCAGACTTTCTGGTAAGTATAGCAACCAGTATCGCAGGTAATGTTCCCAACCCAGCTAAAGTTCTAAATAGCTATCTGCCATATAGTGCCATAGATTATTTTTATTATGACAAGATATATCTGGAACTCTATCTGCAACCTGTGCAACTGACCGTAGTACCTATATAAAATTACAAGTTCCTTCGAAGATGGCGTTACTGGTCAAGGAGGTTCCACCATACCTATTAAGTAATCTTTGATTCCACGCCTCATGTGACGTAGATCCGTACCATGTTGGGTTGACTGATGTTAAAAAGAATAGAAAACGGTCGTGTGGTGTTTAATCTGGTAAAATTGAAATACATATCGGTATCTCAATTCTGAACTCTTTATAGTAGTTTCCTTTACAATTATTATTTTCTTCGCAGCCAATCCTAAACGGCAGGGACAGTGTCCGCAAAGTGCTGGAGACATTCCAGGAGCGAGGCGGCGAGTGGGCCAAGATCGCCACGCAGTACTACGGACCTGTTATAGAGAACTTCACCTGCGACAAGACTATTTATACTGCTGTTGAGGTATAGTATTATTTAGGAGCTTCCTATTTTGTATATTTTTTTTATTTTATTTTACCTTTATTATCAGGTAACTATGGCCCATAGATATATACCTTAAACTGACGTATATCGTTCATGTTAGTATCACTTCCTATGCACTACGTCACTGTGCGCTCGAGAGACACTTGTCCGCGGATAAACATAAGATTGATGGTTCATCTCTAATTTTAAAGAAGTAAAATATGAGTACCTCAGTAAAAGTAGCAAACATTAGCCCAAAATCTCGGAATAATAGGGACTGCTAAAGGAGGCAAGAATTTTTTCATTCTGAGGGCAAAAAAGTATTGATTATGTGTCAGTGTAGAGCTTTTTGATACATTTAAGAAAAAGTAGTCTATGAAAAAATCACATTCACCTCCACAGTCCTGTATACTAGCCGTTTTCCCGCGGTTTCACTCGCATCCCGTGGGAATTACTGCCCGTACCCCGGATAAAATATAGCCTATGTCACTCGTGGATAATGTAGCTTTCGAATGGTGAAAGAATTTTTAAAATCGGTCCAGTAGTTTTTNCGCATCCCGTGGGAATTACTGCCCGTACCCCGGATAAAATATAGCCTATGTCACTCGTGGATAATGTAGCTTTCGAATGGTGAAAGAATTTTTGAAATCGGTCCAGTAGTTTTTGAGCCTATTCATTACAACCAAACAAACAAAGTTTTCCTCTTTATAATATTAGTATAGATATTTCAATATTATTTATATTACTATTTCCCAGGTGACAGCAGGCAACAGATTGTTCCACCACATTGTGGAATCAGATACAGTGGGCACAAAGATTCTCAAGGAGATGAATCGGCAGAGTTTACCCGGAGAGGTCACCTTCATGCCTCTCAACCGACTGCAAGTTAGGGATATGGTGTACCCTAATGATAATGTGAGTTTGCACCACTATATAATTTTTTTTTTGGATTATTGAATATTTTGTTGATATTGAAGACATGTTTTGAAATGTTATATTGAAGAGCGTTATTTCACTTGATAGCTTGGTAGCAGTAAAACCTAAAGTTACTTTAAATATAGTAAATAAAATAGTAAGCATTGATTCACTTCTAGTAGAAGTGAATCAATGCTTACTATCCATGTATATGAGGCTCTATCAATGTGTCTAGTTATTGGGCATGAATTACAATTCAAATATAGCTCTTGCTTTTTTTTGTTGTCACAAACAATTATGCAGAAATCATTTTTAGGTAACACCGAGAATTTGACTTTAAGGAAATTTACCTATTCTTGGTTTAATCAAATCTCTTGATTATTAATCTTACTCATAAGGCCCAATATTACCCCACACGTATCTTTTAATTTGGTTTTGTTAGTTACTAAAACAAATATTTTATTATTCCAGAATGCCATAGCCATGGTACAGAAACTGAAGTACGACGCAAAATACGCGAAAGCAATGAAATACATATTCGGCAAGACCCTCATCTGCAGGAACCTGGAGTGTGCCACCGAACTCGGCAAGCAGTTCCATCTCGACTGCGTTACTTTGGAGGGAGATCAGGTAAGGTTTTTTTTTTTAAACATCTAATATGGCAAAACTATGTTATTCGGCCTTTGCTTGAGACCTCTTCCTTAACGGAAACCGTCTCTCTCTCTCTCTCTCGATTTATCATAAGGTTAAGCAACTCTTGGCGCTGTCGGTCCATAGATGGGTAACACGAAAGACATGAGTACCAGTTTTACAAAATAAAATACATTTATCTTTTATCATGTGAAGGCCCAAGATGTCATAAAATTTACATTTATCAGATTTTTTGGTCAAAATTTACAACAGCAACACTATCGCCTTGGAACAAGTAATAAAACATACTATTAGACAGGGGTTACACGATCAGTCTGGCGTCAGTCAATTCCATCAGTCTGGTCATGAATGATGGGAGACTGATTGTGTAACCGGGTGACTGACGGACTGATGGTCCAAAATGTACCATGTTTTTTGCCCGTCAGTCTTTCGTCAGTCTGTGACTGATGCCAGAATGAAGCCAGACAGATCGTGTAACCCCTGTCTTACAATAACAAATTGTTCCCAGGTATCATCAAAAGGCTCTCTAACAGGAGGTTACTTCAACCAGTCGCGTTCTCGTCTAGAAATGCAGAAGACTCGGTCTGAGCTCATGGAACAGATCACTACACTCGAACAAGAGTTGAGCACGCTCAGACAGGAACTCAATAAGACGGAAACTAGTATTAATTCTATTGTGTCTGAGATGCAGAGGACGGAGACTAAACAGGGGAAGGCTAAGTGAGTATGGAAAGAAATAAAATAACCCAATTATTAAAAAGATAAACCCTCAATCATTAAATTGGAATTAGAAGAATCTGCCAGAGTTAAATCTTACTCACATTATAATTTTCTCACTGCTGAATGGCACTTGTTAGATTTTTATTTAAATTTTATATGTACTTTTGCTATTTTTTGCGGAATTTTCCTTTTTGTCACTAAAAATTCTTTTAGAATACGTTATAAGTTTTTTTCTAACTTTTTCTTTATTGAACCGAAATAATATAACATAACCCTTTATCTTTACCTAAGGTCCTATTTACCTAAATACGATTATTTTATCATTACCTAAAGTTCTATTTACCCAAATACTGATACAAACATTTCTTCAGGGATATATTCGACAAAGTGAAAGCCGATATCCGTCTGATGAAAGAAGAGTTGGCGTCAATAGAACGTTTCCGCGGCCCCAAGGAACGGTCCCTCGCGCAGTGCCGCTCCAGCCTCGAGGCCATGCAGGCCACTAAGGAGGGGCTGGAGTCCGAGCTACATCAGGTACATGGCGTTAAAACTTATTAAAATTAATTATTATCTGATCATCAAATAACTATAAAGTATCAATCGCCCTTACTACATGTTATTTCGAAAAAAAAATACTGTTTTTTTTTGTGTTTTGAGGGAATTTGTTTCCGTACCCGGATAAAATAAAAATATAACCTAGGTCTCTCGGGGATAGTGTAAGCTATAGCGAAGCTACCCAACAGCGAAAGAATTTTTCAAATAAGTTGAGTTCTCTCGAAGCAACTAACAAAAAACAATCCTCTTTATTATTTGTATAGACATAGACATACGTCTTTCGTACAAGAAGGCATTTTTCATTCAATGAAACAGAAATGGAATGACCTTCATTCATTCATCATCATTGTTAAATACGGTATCTCACCAAATGTATACCGGAATAAAAACTAATTCATACTTAAAATATCCCTTATCCAACAGGAACTAATGGAACAACTATCAACGGCCGACCAAGGCAAGGTGGATGAACTGAACGACGCTATCCGCCGCCTCACGCAAGAGAACAAGGAAGCATTCAGCGCCAGGATGAATCTAGAAGCTACCAAGAACAAACTGGAGAATCTGCTCACTAATAACTTGATTCGGTAAGTTCATCTGCCTAGCCTTTTCCCTATGTTGAGGTCGTCTTCCAGTCTTACTGAATGCAGGTGAGTACCAGTGTTTCACATGAAGAGACTTCTTGACCCAGTTAGCTGGGCAACCTCTCTTGGTAAGGCAGGTTGTGAGACTTTGTGGCTTCTGACCACCTGTAAGGACTGGCAAAGATGTTCAATTGGCAGCCGGAACCCACCAATATAACGTGTCTTCCGAAACACACTTGATTCGGTGAGTTGTAGTTGCCTGTATAATTTAATAACCTAGCCATTTCGTCATAACGAGTTCCTCTGTTTTTTGGAAGGCACGTCAAATTGGTGAGTCCCGGCTACGAGATTTTTTATGTTTAGATGAGAGCCTTCCCTAATAGAGCAAAAGCAAATGTACACATTATCATGCTATTTTCAATATTACGTAGAACAAATGATTCATGAGGAAATCCTAGTGATATTTGACGCCATTAATTTTTAATCTTGCCTTTTTTAATACCCAGTCGTAAAGATGAGCTCGTACAAGCTCTGCAAGAGATCTCAGTAGAAGATCGCAAGCGTCGCCTCGCGAACAGCAAGGCGGATCTCACGGCCACTGAGAAACGTATCAAGCAGATCAACAAGGAGTTGGAAGAGGTCGAGAGGAAGGTGCAGGCCGCCGTCAAAAACGAAAAGGCTTTGAAGTTGGAGCTTGATAAGTGGAGGAATAAGGTTAGTTTTTTTTTATTTGATATTCAGGGCATACATTATTCTTTTTTTAGGTGGGAAATCGTCTGACACTCCCTCCCGCTGTTGGTGACAGCGTGAGTGTCAGACTTTTATTGACTACTTAGGAGCCCTTGTGTACCTGGACCGCGGTAACTTGCACGGACTAACCCGCAGCCAAATAAAATACCTAATTCTTGGACTCAATTTTTAACCAAGACAAAATATATATTATCTAGATTCGACCACCCCAATTAGTTTGCTAGATATTGCTAAGTTTATTATTCTAGAACTCAAATGTTTTGCAAGCAAGTAAAATGGGACATAAAGGGCAATAAATTATTATAATCTATCTTATAAAATAGGAAAAAGAAGCCCAAGACAAGATGGAGGAAGACGCGAAAGGCTTGGAGAAGATGGCGTCCAAAGAGGTGTTGCTACAGGAGAAGATACAAGAGTCTCTCGACAAGATAGCCGCGCTCGGCACTCTGCCCAACGCGCCGGAGCTACACGCCAAATATCAGAAGATGTCGCTCAAACAGGTAACCACCAGCTCTTAAAAAGATAAAACACGTTCAAGACGTGTTTTAGAAAATTCTTCGTACAAAATTTTCTAAAACATGTGTTGAACGTGTGTTTATCTTTTTTTTGTAGTAAGACTCCGTCTTTCAATCTAACAGCAGGTAATCCTCAAACTTTTTGTCGACACGAAACATTGAGTTAGTACACAGTTTAAATATATGTAGAACAGTTGGGAAGCTACCTACTAAAGTCCGTAACATTACACTCACACACGCATGCGCATTGACGAGCATTTATGTACCTTTACCAGTGCTGTCAGTACTGACTGTCGCGACAAGAGCTACCGCGCCAGCGGTGCATTTGAGCACATTAGGAACTAAAGTTTGACAAACATTTAAGTCAATACTACCAAATGACGGCTTCGATGGTGCTTACATCATCACTTTGACAACAAGGCTTAGCTTCATTCCTGGTATATCTTTATTCTGTGGTTAGTAGCTGCGCAGAAATAATTCTAGGTATAAGCCTGCCTACTACTTTGGCATGGTGGAGGGGTTTTCGAACGACATCGAGTTTTACGAGAACTATAATGATAAATATAGCGTCCTAGCCGATTGCCGGCCACGGCGGCTGTTCTCATATAAGGAGATCAGCCAGCTGCGCAGGACATATTATAGTGCACAAGCATTTGCGCAGATACAGGTGCACTCCCTATTCCCTCACTCTCATAACCCGATGGGACGGCAATCCGACACGACCGGTGAGAGATCAGGCGCAGGACCGACATTAACGTGCTCTCCGATGCACGGGTGTATCAATCACCAACTTCCAACTCCGGGCTGCTTTGTGAACTATAGCTAATTGCTGATTACAAGTGTTTTTATGAGTGACTGCCCATCTGACCTCAACCAAATTACCCTAGCACCACGATACCCCATGATAATACTGGTTGTCAGTCTTTCTGGCTTCTGTCTACCCATAGCCTTGCAAAACCTGGTCATTATGTCATAAAGTCCACCACATCCGAGCACCGATTGCTTCAAGCGTTGCTTAACCTTTAATCCATCGACCTATGGCTGTCACTTAGCCACACATAATATGATTCTATCATCTAGAAGAATATTATCCTTTGCAGCTGTTCAAAGAACTTGAGAAAGCTAACCAGCATTTGAAGAAGTACAACCACGTGAACAAGAAGGCGTTGGATCAGTTCATCAGCTTCTCTGAACAGAAAGAAAAGCTATACAAGAGGAAAGAGGAACTCGATATTGGGTGAGTTGTCATTATAGTTTTTAGAAAGAGTGCGTGTTGCTATTGATAATAATTGACCTCAACGTTAAAAGGACTGTATCGCAGCCAATGGAGAACATTTCGAAAAAGCTTGTATATATTTTAAATTATTTTATATAACTAATACACTGAGAAAGTTATAAATGAAATCTGCAATAGAAACAAAAATATTCAGTTACTTTTTCTTCAGCCGTTTGTGCGTGAATAGGTAACAAACATACACACATTCACACTAACAAATTTTCGCCTTTATATTATACTCGTAATATTAGTGCGATATGGTAAAACTACAATCGCCGTACGTTCTTATCAATCGATTGTTGTGAAGGAAAACAATAAAAGAAAAACCTTGTACATTTAATAATATATAAAAACCAAATACAAGTAATCAGTTAAGGCTTTACAAGAGCGTATAAATATTTATATTTTTTCGATATTTTAGCTGTCTTTAACATTAAGAGTATCTTCGAACTTATCAATTCGTACAATAATTTTGCTGTAAATATCAACAGCATCTTCAGCGTAAAGATAGTCTAAATGAGTGAAATCATCTAAGAAAATTAACTCGTCTACATTTGGCAGATGACTTTTAAGGATATCAACATCCTGTGGGTCTGATAACCAATCTTTGGAACTGTAAAATAATATTACAGGCACCGTCACTTTACTAAGATCGTAATCAGGCGGCGTCCTAGTACGATATTTGCGTAGATTCTCCTTTGCACCATAATCGTATCGGCAGAACCGTTTCGACTGCACCAATTGTCCGTAATGTGAGAACTGATGTATCGATGAACCAGTAGGGCTGTGCCCTAATATAACCGCTAAAAACGTGTCATTTATCTTAGCCTCATATCCCGATAAAGAGTATAAAACACTATCACATCTCTCTGGCATAACGGAACAAGCCACGCCCGATATTTTGTTGAAGAAATCCGTCCCTATTATATAAGTGTTCAAATCCGACAGTATAACCTCCAGTACATTTTGAGCGGGTGAAAAAAATCTCACCACAGGACTTTGAACGTGGCTCATCCATGCTTCTGGTGCTAATGAGAACATGAGTCTAATCTTGGCATTGTATTCGGGCTTCATTGAACACAATACGTAGCCCACAGTAGTTCCTTGCGAATGTCCTATGTAGTACAAGCTTTCTTGTATTGTCTTATCGAGGATATAGTCGATCATCGCTGGCAAGTCGTACAAACCGATTTCTTCCCATGAAAATTCCCAAAACGCTGACTTAGTAGAGTTGATATGGGCGTGCGTTAGAGCGTATTTGTTTCCTCTCGCGTTCCCCATCCAAACGTCGAATCCTAGATCCGCGAGCACGTAGCCCAACGCTTTCTCAGGTCCCATTAACAACCAGGAGTCGGAACTTTCCACAATACCGTGCATTAGAAACACAATTGGCGCCTTGTCACCTTTTTGTCGGTTGATTCTATGAAAATTCAAAATGTAGCCATCTTTTGTCTGCACCGTATGTTCTTCGAGAGGATATCCATATTTTCGCGCTAATTGTGATATGTTGAGTTTTGCATCTTCAGGAACGTACACGTCATGAGTAATGCCGATGATATCTTCCAGAACGTTCCACAGACCCCGGTCATCTTTCGCAGATACACTGCAAATCAGTAGTAATACGTAAATGTACATACTATTATTTCTCTAAGTAATGTGACTCGTCTGTGCGAGAAACAATGCGTTCTACGTTATATATTGTTCTAAAATCTATGTTGTTAAACTTCACCCCATTGTTAATAGCTATTGATCTTGACACGGTTTTATTTAGATTTGTAGTTCGTGTCAGCTTCCAATTATCTCCTGGTGCGTTCGAATTCTCAAAATTGTTTTAATTGCAGAAAAATAAACATGGCTTCTTCAATAGCCACCGTTTCATTATCTAGGTGTTGAAAAATATTTGTACTTGCTTATCGACCTTTCCAGTATTCGTACCTGACAAATTATGACACTTTTTTTTATTGCTTCTCTTTGATTATTTTTAAAGGAGCGCGTATTTATGTACTTTATTTTATTTTTGTCACTATTTTGTAATCTTAAATGATTCTAACATTCGGTCCGACTGATAGTTGACTTCGCAAGGTTGCAAGGTAAGTTGTTGAATGAACCAAACTAGGCCTATATAAATCTTTTATGAACGTTCGCATGTTTTTGATATCTGAGCAACGTTTGTAAATCATGTTATCATAACACTATTCAGGTGTTATGTTTAGTTAGAAAATTGTTTATACGCTTTTGATAAGGCGTAACAAATGTAACATTTTAGGTATGCTGATTTTACCGTCAAATAAGTCTGTGTAATTTTTGTATATTCTAAGTAAATTATCTCAATAAACCGTGAAAAAAATGTAGTAATAAATAATCTATTCGACAGAGGCGAGAAAATCCGCGAGCTCATCGAGACTTTGGAACACAGGAAGCTAGAAGCCATACAGTTTACGTTCAAACAAGTATGCAAGTACTTCACTGAGGTGTTCAAGAAACTAGTTCCTCAAGGCAGAGGCAGTCTCATCATGAGAGCGGCCAATGAGGACGGACAAGAGGCTTCCACTGACGTAAGTGTGCACTCTAAATTATCATCCCGTCAAATAACTTTGCTACTCTGAAGTTGGCCATTTAGCGCATAGCGCAAGCACAGTAGTGTTTTGTTCATACATTTTGACTATGATTTCTGGCAGCCGACTTCGTACAAGCAAAGCTACTCGACCAAAACTGCAAGTTAAATGCCAGTACCAGTGGCCTTTGATTTGCAGCATTTGATTAGCAGTTTTTCTTAGTTTTGTTTGAAATCTTACTTCTTAGTACTTAAGCGTCTATGTTCTAATAGGTACAACACACATTAATCACCTCTATCTCTATCTGTCAAATTTCTTGAATAGATTTTCAACCTTATCCCAAAAGTGGAAGGTTAATGTTAGATTGGAAAAATTTGCACCCCCGTGCAACATTTGAGACTTCTAGCATTTGTCTGCTCTAAGATTTTGCGACGAGTGAGTCAGTGATTTTCAATTTTAAAGGGGGTTTCCTAATACTTGTCTCGGTCATACCTGTATAAAACTTGCCATAATTTCCACAGCGTGTAAAAGCCGACCCATTCGTGGGCGTCGGTATAAAGGTGTCGTTCACGGGCGGCGAGGGTGACATGCGAGAGATGAACCAGTTGTCTGGCGGTCAGAAGTCGCTGGTCGCGTTGGCACTCATCTTCGCCATACAGAAGTGTGATCCTGCGCCGTTTTACTTGTTCGATGAAATCGATCAGGTGAGTTGAAGTTAGAGAAATAATTTTGATCATCTTCAAAGGAACAGAATGTTGCTATACGATTTTAAGAATAATTTGTTGTTAAGACATACTATCTTAAAAAATAGCCACATTGTAATAGAGGACCTTCTCCTTTGTTTGAAGTCCGTTAATGGTATAGTTTCTATCTATACCCTTCGGTTTTATGCTAAACTTATCTAAAGGAAATTAAATTTCTCAGTTTCTGGATATGAATTTTCCTGTCTTTCACAAAAAAATCTACTAAGATATAAATTATGTTCAAATTGATTCATCTATCATTCATCTCCCAAATAATATTTCTAACACCTCTAAAATTTCTCAGGCTTTAGACGCACAGCATCGTAAAGCGATAGCAAACATGATCCACGAGTTGTCCAGTTCGGCTCAGTTCATCACGACGACATTCCGACCGGAGTTGTTGGAACACGCACACAAGTTCTACGGAGTTAAGTTCCGGAACAAAGTGTCCCACGTCGAGTGTGTCACGCAAGAGGAAGCTAGGGACTTCGTCGAAGATAGCGCTACACATGCTTAAACGTTTGTTAATTTGTTATTATTTGAGATATGTTACATCGGAAGACGTTTCTGACTTCGTAAATAGATGATATCTTTTGTAGGTATTTTGCATTTCAAAAACGAGCGCAGTGATACCACTTTAATTGATCCGCGGTCCGTTTTTGCATCTGACGTCAGCGGAAAGCTAGAAAGCATGTCAGTGCCTCACTGAGTTCCATAAATATACTAAAACTAAATGTTTTCCGTGATAAAGAGTACCACTAAAGCGCTGTTATGACGCCATAGAAAGTGAAACGTTTAGTTTTCAAAGAAATTATACAAACAACGTCCTTTATCTATTTAGATTTACCTACATGTCTGAGTAATGCTATTTGCTCCATCTACGTATTAAATATTAAACATACTTCACGATGTTGTTAATTTCGAATTGTGTTATAAACAAATGAAGGAAGGAATATTTTGTTTGTAAAAATGGTACCATCTACGTAACATCTTAATTAACACATAGGTGGAGTAGTAACATTAAGGATATGTAATTTTTATTCTCACTTAGTGGGAATGTATTGATTTGTCTTCTAAAAAGCGGACATAGGCTGATGTTACTTTTGTCGCCGTCTGAATTCATAGACGTGTATTGAAAATGTGTTATTTTAAATTTGAGTTAGATAGATACCTATTAATGTTATATGTTGGCGATGTAAGTTTTACACCCAGTGCACCATTCGACGTGTTTTTTTTAAACAATTTTATTCATTTATTTATTTCTCAAATACCGACCTATTTATCACAAAGAAATGTTACATGCAATACAAATAAGCTTTCTAATGACCAGATTCAGCAACTTTGGATTGTAAGATTAGCAATTTTTTTTAAATAATATTTTTGATGCAGTCTTTATGGATTATTTCCTAAGTAAATTGACGCGAGGTTATTTCAGTTTACGTTGTTGACATTAATTAATATTCTTCTACTTTAGATATAAGTAAATTAACTGTACAAAATGTCAGTAAACATTTTGCATTGACTCAAATTCTATTTTTGTACTGACTCTCAGCGACAAAGTCAATGCAGTAGTTTCTGAATTGTAATGGTTTTTATAAAATACTTTGTTTGTTTCTAAATATTACTGAGTACTGTCAAATAATAATGTTTTCGATGTATTCAGTGGTGTTAAGAACATTCTATAGAAATATACGAAATGATTAGTAATAAATTCATTAATTATAATAGTGAGATAGTATTATTTTTCCACCCTTTATTCAACTTTTTCGTACAGTCGGCCCCAAATCTTTATGTACTAAACCAAGAATTTCGTGTTTCCTATAGCTGACGATATATCCAAATTAATTGAATTATTATTTGCTTAATGGATTAAATGGTTAAATAATGGTTAAATGGATGCTAGGTTGTTCAGTAGGTTTGGAAAGGAAGTATTCAGCTACTTTGGGGCTGACTTCACTCAACTCAGCTTTATTGCAATATTTATCCAGAAGGCACTTATTTAAAAGGTCCATTTTTAGAGACACATCCCAATACAGATTTGAATAAAAAGAAAAACAACTTTAAAGTAATAACTTTTTTATTTTAAAACCCATCTTTAGTTATTCAGCATCGAGCACGCGTTTTATCATTGAACAAAATATAATCTATTGCTTTATAAATATGTATTAGTTTAATTAACTAATGGAAATCATTTCAGTTGTTTCATAAAAAAATTGCCATATCCAAGATTTTTTGAGTATTGACACAACATCGATAGCTGATCAAAATTTCAAAAATACAATTTGATTTCATATATTAAATACATTATAAGTAGGTTTAGTTACATAGAATTGATATGTATAATAGATCTATTGCAATCTACTTTACCTACTGAAGTATTTCGTCAACATAATCATTACAGTAAAATCTTAACAATATTTGGCGATATCTATGATTTGTAAACGCCGAGATTATAAGTACATTATTAAGTTTTTTAAGATTATACAATTTTAGAAAGGTTCGAATAATAAGATTAATTTTAAAAAGTCGATAGTTTAAGATGAAAAGTTTACTCTCGAGACACTTTTTTCACACAATTAGTGCTTTCATAGTATTGGATTTTTAAGCACATTATAATCCTAATATTATTTGTCAAATATAGAGAATACTCACGCATTTTTTAGATGTTTAAAATTGATTGTATTTGAAAATGATTTGTTGGTTTCGTATCTTTCCATACTAAAATAGAATCACAGTGATTTCGTTTGCTTTTTATTATGAAAGTTACCAATATTGATAAGTATCTTTATCAATTTTAATATATATACATTTGACTATGGAATTGTACAATTATTTACATGCGAATGTATGGATGACATACCTAATACTATGCTACCCGCTTCTGAAATACATTTTCTTACAGTAATACAGTAAATGTAAATCTAAAAAGATATAAAAATCTACGTTGTCATACACTCGAAGAATTCATATATTCGTCTCTCGAACTAAGAAGGCACAGTCACACTATATCCAAATTTAATTTTATTAATACTCGAGTATCTTATACTTACTAAGTTTACATATATTTTTCAATATACTGAGAAAAATTGTATATTACTACTTAGCATAAAATAAGAATTTCAACATACTGGTAAACAATCCTGTATTGTTTGTTCGATCGAGCCATTACAACCAAGTTTTATTTTACATTTACTATGCTCTATAAAGAAAAAAAATACTACGTACATTATTTGGAGACCATCTGTAACAACTACACAAATTGAAATAAAATAGACCTGTAAAACGCACTAAAGTACATATCACTATTAACAAACATTAGAAAACAACACACTATATTTCAACAAGGAAGGAAGATATTCTGACATATACATTATACACTACAGCATCGTACGCTATAACCGTCGCAAGGGCACAGCATACGGGGAGTTCCAGTCTCTTTCGAAGACTTCTTGAAGGTCTTTCCTTATGTCCCTGGTTAGGTTCTGGAAGGTTCCATCATGAGTCTGGTCCTGGAATACGAAGGCGACTCCAGCGGTAGATATGAAGTAGTCTCCGGACCAATTGGATGTGCCAATGTATGCAGTACGGTCCGTCACCATGTATTTGTTGTGGTTCACGCGCGCGAACGGAATCTTGTCTTGTTCTGGTGTTGCGGGCACTACGAAGCGTTTCTGAAAATATATTTTATATATGTAAATATTTATGTCTCAGATACAGCTGCGAACAGACATAATTTTTGCAATGCAATTTTTATGGTTGTCAGCCAGAAAATGTCAACTTGGTGTATCGTGTTGTCTATTTAACTGGCTTCAGTAGGTCGTAAAAGCAGTAGCTCCCTACAAAACCGACTCCAATTTCGTTGAGAAAGGGGTTGGCAGATATGCTATTTACCCTTGGTATTACCGGTGGTATTATATGTGTCATAGTATCTATGCGTCTCCACACGCCCACAAAAAAGGTCCCAACTGACACACTGAGAAACGGATCGAGATTTTCTTAATGTATGCGTGCAGCGACACATAGATCCTATGGCGCCCGGTTCGCGTTTGTAGGTAGATAACCTACTTCCTCCCTTTCTACTATGGTTATACCACGGGAATAGGCGTGACGACAGGATAAAAACAAGCAAAATTTATTTAATCCGTAATTTAGATTATCCCAAAATATTAGACACGTATTTTTTGTTTTTAAAAATCTATGACTAGTAAATAACAAAGATAATGAGTATTCAAATTCAGGAGTGGGGGGTCCTGACGTCACGTCTATGCAAAAATCGTACATAGGCGGGCGTGACGTCACGGGCAATTTCAACGGTCTATAGTTTCGGAATTATTTGTTTAGATGAAAAACTAAAAAATATGATATGCAATATTTTTTTTTAGATTTTTTTGTCGTGTAGCCTATTGTGAGATTTACTCCTTAAAGTAAGTAGCGACATGACATGACGATTGTTACTTACAACTTGTAAATCAACTCTGGGGTAAGCTTGCGACAGGTCGGTGAGTGACCTTAGGAAGTAGTCCTCTGAGGGCGCCGAGTGCTTCCACCAGCTGATCAGCAGCTTCACCTTCACCTTGTTCTCGAGCGCCGCCTTGCGGATCGCGTCGTCTATTTTAGGCCAGAATCTGGGTAACAAAGTAATAAATTAAATTATAGTTCAAGTTAAACAGGGTGACGGCCAGTTTCAGAGGTGAGTTCTATCTTAGTTCTAGAAAGTTGTCAAAATTTCTATGGCATAATCTGTCAGATAGCTGTCTAGAACTTTTAGAATCTGTGAAACTGGCCGTGAAACTTTCTGACAAAAGATTTTATTTCTTGAACTAGGTACCTACTATATAGGAATAATATATGAAACTGTTGAAATTAAATAGTAAATTAGTTAACATGCTAATATTCTCTAACTATCCTTTCTTGATCGACACGTTTTGAAAAAGTTTTCTTTTCCAATGTAGCGTGAGAAGAAATCGACATCCCATAGCCAACCTACGGTACACAACATTTTTTAACTTTAAACAGTCATTAGTCCATTTGGAAGATGAATAAAATCAGTAAGACTTACGACAGCTTGTGTGTGAAGGTACACATAGGCTCGTACTCCATAACCGAGATGTACACGAACTCCTCCGCCGACTCGATGATAGACACGATCGCGTTCGAGTCGTCCGTGCGACCCGTGGGACTTAGCGGCGGCGGCGAACTCTGCAAGGAGGATAAAAACAGTATATTTAATTGGAAATTAGTCTAAATAAAATAAGTATTAAGGTCGAAATAATAAAGAATACCTAACATAAAAACCTCTGCTACTGCGAATATGTTCTACAGGCCTTAATGAGTTTCTTCTTCACTTCCTAGATGGAAACTCTAAAGGAATCTCAGAACCAAAAAATATATACATCAGATTTTTCTAATAATCATTATGAGTTTCTCAATTCGGCCGCTACCGATTTCTCCGAGGTTTCTGAATCGATTTGCGTAATTATTTTTTTGTTTGATGAAAATTTGATTCAGGTAGGCCCATTAAGTAGTATTTTTATTATGTAAACCAAAAGAAATATTAGTATCTGCTTATTTTGATTTCCTGATACAAAATAGAAGGTAAATCCTTAAAAAGGTAATTATCGATCCATAGCAGGGTTTGAAACAAGTCTGGCACGCCTGCCATGATAAGCATCGTCCATTGTAGCACCATTATATACACGCGCAGTTAATCCGTCACACCAATTGTATACAGCTAACTAATAGCACGCATTTCGTACTACGAATACTTAATTAGAACTTAGAACTTCAGTTGATAGTCGAAATTCAACCGAAAATGTAAACAGTTTTCTAAAAAGTCGGAATTGATTTAAAATGCTCTCAGAGTCAGGAATGTAAAGTTTAAATTGATAATAATCTAACGTTCAATAATTCAGCGTTAATGCAATTAGCAAGTGGAATTTTTCAAGTGGTCATTATTTGTATTTCTGAATAGATAATAAATATTTTATACCAGTTTTCACTAGCGGTTTCACCCGCTTTCTCGTGGGAACTACTGCGCGCACCCGGATAAAAGTAGCCAAAAAGTAACAAAGCCTTCCTTGATAAATGGGCTATCTAACACTGAAAGAATTTTTCAAATCGGACAAGTAGTTCCTGAGATTAGCGCGTTCAAACAAACCCTTCAGCTTTATAATATTAGTATAGTATAGATATGAAATGAAACAAAACAAAGACTATCCAGTTACACAAACGTTTATTTAAAACATAACTTAAAAAAAATATAACATAAGTCTTTTAATTAATTACAGTATATTATTATCGCAGAATTGTATGAATAGTTTAGTTGTAGTACTTAATATGTATACCTATACCTACTTGTTATTTATACAATTAAATTATGTAAGTATATTTTAAAACACAGGCAGCATTAATTTATCTGTTTATCTACACAGTAGCATTCAAGCGTCTACGTCTTCTGAAGTACCACCTCCAATGCGCTCGTGACGAAGGGCTAAATATCACGAACGCAGCCTGAGGTATCAGCCGGTTATAGAACCATGGGTCCATACCCCTCAAACCATAAAGTAAACGCGTAAATGCCCACAGCAACGTTCCACCATCACATAATAAAGCCACTCCGACTAACGCCACAGCATGACCAATGTTCCTTTTAGACATGCTTCTCTTAAAACACGACATTACAGAAACTATGACACTTATAAACAAAGCTACTTTAAGAAACAATATAAACAACAAAGGAAATAATCCTATATATATCGTATCGAATATTTCAAAGCCGAAAAGAAATACAGGAGGTACTAAAGTTATTACTTTGACGCCGAAAGTCAATCCGTACACAAACATAGTAACAATCACTTTATCGTTGCTTATTTTCGTATTATAGAGGAGCACTAGCTTGAAATACGTGATTAAAGATGATGCTAAGGACCAAGCTAAAGTTGCGAGAAAGATGACGCCAGTTATCAGCACCAGTATGATACTATCATCAGACATCGAAGCGCATAAGACCAAGTGTAGTGTACCCATCGTGACATGGTTGATGCTGACATAGTTGTCTAAAGTTCGCCATCTCGGCAAGATCCACCACGTTGCCCACAAAGCTATGACGCTTAGTATTGACACAAAACATCCCACTAGAAAAAACAGGGCTTCTGCTGCTGCTGCTAGTTCCATTTTTACTGTTTGTTGTATGTGAAATACGCTTCTATTATGAAGTCATTCGCACAATACATATTGTTTATTTATATCAATTGTAGGTACTTAGTGGAAATAAATAATTAGCAGATAAAATGCTAATGAATTTCCTAGTTTAGATAAAATAGCTAATTAGTAGAAATAGTGTACAAGCTACTTCTGTATTCGTGTACAGACGCCAGCACATCAACCTGCCACAATCTGTCAAATTTCTTCGATAGATTTTGGAAGGTTAAAGTTCGATTGGTAAAATTTGACAAATTTGGGTACGTTAACCTGCTGTCGTCTGTACAAAAACTGGTGTATAACTTTGCTAGTTTCGCAATATGGAACATCGAATTAAAATTTTCTATGTTACAATGTAAGTAAATTAAACAATAACGTTCATACGTCTGCGTCTCTTGAAATACCATTTCCAGTGCTCACGCGACGACGCATTGCACAACAAGAACACTGTCTGCGGTATCAATCGAAAATAGAAACACGATTGCATAAATGTACTGTTCTCTGTTAAGAGCACCATCAGAAAGAACCATAGCACCGTGCCAGTATCACATATTAACGCTACTCCAGCTAACGACACCACATGACGAAAGTTTCGCTTAGACATTGCCTTCCTACAACACGACATCACTGATATTATTATTCTGACGAAC